>PVIW01000938.1:0-307124 GCA_004026585.1 Noctilio leporinus
AAAAAAAAAAAAAAAAAAAAAGCAGGCGTGTCCTGTTACTATTCCCCTCTAGGTCAAGGAATCGCGGTGCAGAGAGGGCGGGAGGGGAACCCATTCCATTTCTCTTCTTGACACTGCGTCATGCAGCCTACAAGCCACTTGCTGGCGGTTGTTGAGTGTAACAACATGGGTGTCTGTCTAAAATGGGTCCAAGAGCACCGTGCGAAAAGATCCTGGACCCTCACTCTAGAGTCAGAGGTGGCCCACGCTGGGGTCGGACGCTGCAGCTCTTTTCACAAAGGTTACTTCAGCACCACTCAGGTGGGGTCAGGGAGGGAGGCTCGGGCTACACTGAAAAGGGACGTACTCTGAGTTCAGAAAACCCGGGGCTGGTCTCAGCATGGTCTCACCTGCTCTGTGATGTTGAGCAGTTATTGGGAGAAAAAGGTGAATGGATACATTTGAAAAATCCTTTTTAACTGAAAATGACCACGACACCATATTTAAGGCTTATCAACAGATTGTTATGTAAATAGTACATTTTGATAGGAAGTGTTTTTGTCTTTTTTTAAATTTTAGTTTTCAATTATAGTTCACCAATAACATACTAGATTAATTTCAGGTGTATAACATAGAGATTAGACATTAATGAAGTGATCACCCTGATAAATGTAGTACCCATCTGACAAATACAAAGTTATTATAATTATCGATTATATTCCCTATGCTGGACTCTATCACCAGAGCGTATTATTATTATTATTTTTTAGGATTGTATTTACTTATCTTTAGAGGAAGAAAGGGAGGGAGAGAAACATTGATTGGTTGTCTCTTGCACGTTCCCCACTGGGGACCTGGTCCGCAACCCAGGCATGTGCCCTGACCAGGAATCGAACCAACAACCTTTCAGTCTGCAGGCTGATGCTCAATCCACTGAGCCACATCAGCCAGGGTTCACCAGAGCTTTTTATCATGCTTCTTCTGAAGCTCTTCCCTATAGGAGGTATGACTCTTCAGTAGATTAATTTTGTTCCATTAAAAAAAAAGCATTGACAATCTCTTGGTTAGTCCAGAGGTTAAGTCCTGTAACCTTAGTAGATGAGCAATATGTTAAAAAGGATAAATGGAAAGAGAAAAAAAAAATTCAATCATCCACGTGTCCTCCTTTTTTAAACATAAAGGTAATGGCTACATGGCTTCTTTAAAAAAGGAAAGTGCTCTTAACTGTCGGGCCAGTTGTGCCTAAAGGGAGCTGACACTTGTGGACCAGAATAGATTTGTTTACAATAGTTCCTTCCCACATCCCAGTCGAGTTAATAGAATCCTGTAGAAGGTGATAAGGAGCCTCATTCCATTGCTCCTGCATGGAAAAGACCTGCCGCAGCTGCTGTCTTATCGGAAGTCACAGTTCAGTGCAGATGCTAAGCTGATCAGAAGGTGACCCGTGTGCAGGGCAACTGAAAACTTGAACATGTCTCATAATTAAGAGTTTTCTTTGAGTTGATCTTAGGCTTGCTGCTTACACTTTCTACTTATGTGTCAGATGGTTGAAAGTGGTCTGATGTTCCATTCATAGCCGACAATGCTTTTCAAAATGGCATTTTAGGAAAGTTGGGTATCCCTGTTCTATAACAATGATTGAAATGAGAATATTATGTGTAATTGAGAATTAGAGTCACCACTTACGCATTTCCAAGTATCGCTGATCAGCTAACATCATCGTTCATGGTCAGACTTGGAAGGGTGCTGACTGGTTCACCCACGATTGTAGCACCCACGATTGTTTTTATAATAAAACCTCATAAAATGTGAGGTTTTATTACCTGCTTCACCATCCCATTCATTAATTAATATCGTAGATTTAATATAATAATGGTCTCATAGAAATACGGCATGCTCAGGGTAGGGGAAATAAATCAGTCCATTCCAGATTCTTTCCTTTTAGTACAAAAGAAAGGAAACTGGCTTAAACCTATTATATATGTAAGTTGAAGCTCTTTCTACCTGAAGACGTCACAACCTCAAATAGCCACAATCCAACAGAGCACTTTGTTTAACCTAACCAAAAGCCTTCCATGCGCAATGCATTATGCTACACAATTAATTTATTCAACAAATAGTTACCTAACATGTTATATAAGCCAGGAACTGGGTGATGGCTGAGGTGGACCCTATTCTGCAACTCATGGAGCTGAGTATGAGTCTGGTAACAATGAATACATAAAGAGAGGATAAAAATAAAGAACCAAGGACATTAAGGAGGGAACTGTACCCATCTGAAGCCAATCTAATGGTGATAGGACAGTCCTGACGGTGAAAGAGAACAGCTGGGGTGGGGAGAATCCATAGGGGACACAGAAGTAGGCTGCCAGCTCTCTCTCCATGTAGAGATTTTATCACCAGAGTCAGAATAGGAAAATTCGAGTTTGACATTATTAAGGGCTTGCTTGACAGACATCCTGCCTGATGACACTTGAGGGAAAGGTTTCAGTGGCCCAGTGGGACAATGACAGTCACAAACTTAGTGGTATGAGAACTGAAGGAAGCAAGAACACAACTGACTTGGTGAGGAGGTAAAATAAAGTAGGTAAAAGCCTGGGTTTTAGAGTGAAAAATAGATGGACCTTCACTCTCTGGCTCTCTGGCTACTTATCATTTGCTAAAGAGAAGAACAGTAGTGTCTACTTAATATAAAAAGTTTCAGGCAATTTGCTTACAAGCATGTGTCAAAATGTCATGAAAATCTTGCAATGAGAAGGAAAAAATCCTCTTATAGACCAAGGAAGATTCATTTCTGGTAAAGATATTTTACAGAAGGAGCTAATAAGTAGATTATCCTTCTTAGCTGGATTATTAAAAGAAAAGCAAGTTATTAGAAACAGTCACTTGCTCTTTACTGATTAGTCAGCTATGGATGGGTCAGGAGTTCTCAGAGCAAGCAAACGGCTTCAACAACAGTTGAACAGTTGAACAACAGTTTGATTGGTCAACTCCTAATTTTGTTTCAGAAGGAGGCTATAAATTGCATCACACAGACCAGTTCCGGGACAACTTTTTCTATGACAACCTTGGAGACTTGTTTTGAAGACTAAATGAGATATTACAGGAAAGAAGCGATAGTCTCTTGCCTAGTCTTACAGTTCATCGTTGTGCTCTTGTTCCAGGAAGATCTTTCTCCATCCCACTCCGCCCCCCGACTTGGAACGGGCTCTGATTGGTCTGGTTAGCAGCCCTGCCTAAGAGTCAGATGCTGTTTCAACTGATTTTTTGTTGGCTGCTGCAGAAAAGACCCTGGGCACGAGGTCCTTTGCTAAGCAGGATCTCTTTAGTATAGTTTTTGACATTTTTGGATATTGCAAAGTTAATAAAGCCTACATTGAGGAGGTAGAAAGATTAACCTAATGAAAGGATGGAATTGGGTGAAGACTGGCAGCTAGGACATGGAAGAGGGGCGTTGTCAGAATTGAGAGAGGCAAGGAGACTGCAGGAAGACCTGCAGGTTTATGGGCCCAGCAAAGAATATCCTGGCCTGCAACACCTCCTTAATTCTTAGTTCGATGATGTCAGATGTTGCTTTTAACCTTTCTGCTAGTCCTATATTCTTCTCAGGCAACAATCCCTTTCTGTTACTACAAAACTTAACTAAAAGGCTGCCTCATACACCCCGAATTATGTGTTTGACCCTGAAGAGGTCACCCTATAGTATGACAGAAACTTTCTAATGGAAGGCAGCAGGGACCGTGTCCCAAGACCTGTCCTGTTTGCGGGGTGGGTGCTTTGGGCTCCTGGGAAACACCCCCTTGGGTGCTGATCTTGAATGAACCACAGTTCTCTGAGACCCAGTAGGGAAGGAGTACTTAGTTAAAAAATTTTAAAAATTAAGCAGTGAAGGAATAGCTAAATAATATTTTGAAAGTTTCTAATCTTCCCACCACCCTCAGTTTTATTTCCTAGGGGAAACCAGTGAGTATCCTTTTAAATATTTTCTGTGGCTCTGCAAACATTACTATTAACCATAAACTTATGTGTATTTTTATATACAAATGATAGTATTTACACAACTCTTGCACTCCCCACCCCTTTGGTGATATAACATAAAATAGCATATAATCAGCATCCAACCTTGGAATTTATTTTCCTTTGTTTCACTGGTCAACACAAGACCATGCATTTCTGTGCTTACCTTTCTTGATCAAATCTATGAGTGAAAACTGAACTTCGATTGGCAGATACCCAAATGCAATAGGATGAAAACAAAGCATGAACTATGTGTTTATAAGTTCCTAGGAACTGAGCCCAAGGTCAGGAGTTGAATGGTGAGGAATGGCGGAGGGGAAAAAACTTTCTAGGGAAAGGAAACAGCAGAAACAAAGGCTTGGAAGCACATTGATATGGTTCAGAATGTGGGGGTAAAAATCAGGGAGGTTCTACACATTAACTAGGTGTCGGAGTGACACCCTCCTGCTCTGCAAGGTTAGCTTAAGGTTTTGCTTAACAGATTTGTTTTCTTGCTAAGTTTTCTCTAGTCGCTCCTAAACTCTGTTTTCAGTGAATATTATGGTGAAGGATGGGGGCATGGATAGAACATGGACTCAGGGAAAGTTTCATTGAAGGAATTTCTAATCCTTGCTAGTAACTCCAGAACAAACCTGTTAAGAATTCCCCAGAGTAAGATGTATGGGAGTTACAAGGTCTTTCGTTAATTCAAAGCAAGTATTGGGCTGGCACTGACAACCACTTTTTCCTGTAATTTTGCCTTGAGCTGAAAGCCACTGAGAGATGCTCTACCTGACCATCTCTTTTCAGATCTGTGTTTGCCTTCAAAACACACCCTCACTTGTCCCACTGCCAAGTAAAGGACTTCCTGCTGCTCCTGCCTTTACGGTTGGTTTACGTTCCTTGCAATGTTTTGCGTCTGGGGCTCTACCTTTCTACAGAGGTGGCCCCCTTGTCAAGTAAATTCGGATTTCATGAAATTACTGATGGGCGACCATTTTTATTTAATTGAACCAAAATAGCAGTTTCTCATTGCTCCATTTAATAGATGTAGCTATATGGCGTCTTGTCATTAAAGTTGGGGTTCACAAGCACTTGGCTTCTTCTTCATTTTCTCATTTTTCACTTTACGGTGAGTCAGAGTGAATTTATATGAGTTTCGAACCATCTTCCAAGTTCATCACCTCGCTCTTGTCTCATGGTGCCTGCCAGTTCAGGGCCCCTTATCTTCTACTGCGATTATTTGAAATGTCTTCCTACCTGGCTTCCAATCTCCCCCAAACCTTCCCACTTCTTGTCGCTTCCTAAAGCACAGTTCTTGAGGATATCTCACTTGAGGACCGGACAGAGGAGGCACCCAGGAAGCATTCGGCTGCCTCTCCTACCCTCTGTTCATTCCCTTAGCCCAGGCTTCACATCCCAAGTTACCTCTGAGTTCACTTTTGGCTACTTACTGCCATTCAGCTACAGAGCTTGCTTTGCCGTCTATTATTGTTGCTTTGGTTGTGAGCTTCTCCTCCCCCGGCAGGAGAAAACACCAGCTTCATAGACACATATGTATAAGAGCCCCGTACATGTGAGAGACTCAGAGACCCCCGTGCCGGAGACAGAGAGGACAATGGGGTGCATAAGCCATTCTGAGCTACGATGAGGTAACACACCCGGGGGCTTCAAAGGGTCATCGCAGGGCAATAAGAAGGGACCGTAAATAGAAGCTTGTCCTGCCCTATAGATAGGTCAAGAGAAGTTATCTCTGATCGTCTCTTATTTGGACCAAAGCCCCCGATTCAAGTTCTTCTAGGGAGCTCAAGGGAGGGGCAGACGTGTCTCTTGAATGTGAAGCTAACATTCTAACATGGCCTTCCGGTCAAAGGAGTCTGCCCACCACCGAGGCGCATCTTGGGTGGCTCTTTCTGAGCCCCCTCACAGGCTGCTTGGGATGACGGGTGGAGCTAAGAATTCCCGCCGTGTTTCCCCGGCGGCTGCTGATGACCGACAGGGCGGATCAAACGCATTGGTTCTATTTTCTGTCCGGCCCTCGCATCCCCCCAAAATAAAGAATTAACACTATAAAATGATGGCCCAGAGACTTCGAACTGGACCGCTTTTCCGCGGGTGTCAGCCGTTTCTTCCAGCTGATCTTCACGGAGCCCCTGTGTCCTTTGGTTGCTGTGTTTACGTCTAACTAGGAAACACAACTCGGTAAATAAACTGTTACCGTCTTTAAGCGTTGGGGTGTCGGGGGCTTGCATTACCTGGCCAGCCCCACAAGGGGTTCTTGGAGCTGGTGTCAGGAGAAAATGATGAGTTTGAATGTAGGGAAACTTAAAAATCACGGAGCCCGACTGGATTTGGGGGATGCTTGTCGCGTGTGAAGGGAAGTCCTGGGCCAGGCCCGAGCTGAAAGGTACCGAGCAAATAAGGACACTGGCTGCCACAGGTGTCGCCACGGCTGTGAGGCATCAACGTGGGGAAAGGTCTGAAAGGGGCAGCCCCAGGACACGCTGAAGGGGGCATGGCGGGGAACCTATGACAGATTCAGGAGTGCGCGGCCCGTGAAGTTTCCTGTGGGAAAAATCAGCAAATATTTAAAACATCAGAAAGAAAAATGCCATGGGGAATTTCAACCCTTCTTAAATCCAGCACGGCCTGGCAGGAGCACCAGAAGGCTGGCGTTTTCACTCTTCCCACGCAGAGCCAATGAAGCCCAAGCGGCCCACGCAGACAGGGCCACGCGTGCACTGGTTGAGGCCAGTGGGGCGATGTCACAATTCTAGGCAACTTGTACTCAAATGCGGAGTCGGGGTGAGCAGGCAGCTGGGGATAAAAAGAATTACTTTTTTTCCTGCCATTCCATGGAAAAACTGCAGGGACAGAGGCCGGCAGGACCAGCTACGCTGGGGAACCCTGAGCCCAGAGGCTGCAGGAAATTCCAGTTGCTCTGGTTCACTGCTGGACGGAGTCCCAGGCTGGGGAAACTCGGCTCCTACCCCCACACCGTGGAGGCTTGGTGGCTCCCCTGCGACCGGGGAGGTGGACAGGCCTGGAAAGGGGCTGTAGGAACCTAATCTTCCACCAGCCCCCAGGGACTGTGGGGGCCAGTGTCTCCCGCCCTGCTGTCACGTGGCCCCAGGAACCTCGTGGGGCCTTGCATAGCCCTTCCCCAGCCCCCCTCCACCCACCCGCATCCCTGGGGTTTTTGGATTGGAGAGCAGGTCGTATAGGTCCGTCCCGCTTGAAGTTTAGGTTTTGTTCTGCCTGGTGCTGGAGGCTCCTCTCTTTGTTTGGAGCAGGAGAGAGAGTTGGACGCCTGTGCCGCATCCCCAGTCTTCGTGCCGTGCTCTAGGAGTGGCTTCCCGAAAGGGTCAGTCTCTCTGGCCGCACCATTGAAGTGTTCGAGGTCATTCTTCGTGATTGTCGGTGTGCTGAGTACGCGTCAGCTTCAAACCCTGTGCTTCCCCGTCCGCGAGGGTTTCCCGCAGACCTCAGCCCTGCTCGGAGCCCCTGGGCAGGCACGAAGGAGTATTTCCGTGTGGGCCCGCCTAGCCACCTGGATCAGTGTTTCTGAGTCACGGGGCCCTTCTCTCCGTCTGGAAAATGCCGAACGGACTGGAGGGAGAGAGACAGGATGGTGCTCTGGCTTACAGATGTGTCTGGTCCCGATGAGAAAATTCCTGTATCCGTTTGGCCAGCCTATCTGCAAAGGCTCAGCATCGGTCAGCTTCCGAGTTTTTCCCCTGGTTTTCCAGGTGGCCCAGGTACTACCTCCACTTGGCCCGAAGGGTTGGAGCAAAGGCACTACAGGAGTTTCAAAGCTGAGTTTCTAGTAAAGACTTTCCCCCTTGCCTCCCTGAAGGCCAATCAAGTAGCCAGCTATTTATTTATTTATTTATCTACTTATAGAGAGGAGGGCAGGGAGAGAGAAATCGAGGGAGAGAAACATTGATGTGAGAGAGAAACATCAATCAGTTGCCTCTTGCAAGCTCCCCGATCAGGGACCAAACCCAGGCAAGTGCCCTGACCAGCCATCAAACCAGTGACCTTTTGCTTTGCAGGATGACACCCAACCAACTGGAGCCACACCACTCAGGGCAAAATCGCCAACTCTTTTTTTCTAGTGTAGTGATGATGTTTCTTCTTCTAATGCTAAGAAAGGAAAGAGCTCATTTCCCTAACACTAGGAGTCAACGGGTATACACAAGTGCAGATTATCCATAGATATTTCTAACACATCAAGAGAGAGCCTACTCAAAATTTCCAACCCAGCCCCCTCTATCACCCCAAGCACACCTTTAAATAGATCGATAAATAGACAGACAGACAGATAGACCCTTCACAAAGCGCAACGACCCACTCTGCTTCGCAGAAATTTTTACACGGGGTCATAATTCCCTCGTTTAACTCAGCGCACAGTGCCCATCCTCACCCATGCTACGTGGGACAGAAGGCAGCAGTGAACAAGAGGATCACAGTCCCCACCCTCGTGAAAGTGCCACAGGAAGATACCCGCTCTGGCTGGGAGCTGGATGTCTTCGCAACTATATTTCATTTAAAATCAGGCCACTTGAGAAAGCTCAGCTGTCGGCCTGGCCTTTTCTCCTCTCTGAGCACACGGGCAGCCAGCCGGAGGTCAAGCTGTGCCTTCCTCAGACTTTTCCCCTTCAAGACTCCGTTTCTCCCCTGGATTCCTGTGACGGGAGAGGAAATAGAAAATCACAGGTCCTTCGCTCCTCAACTCTGAAAGCCTTTTCTGGCAGCACGAGTGGATTTTCAATTTAAAAAGTGCTTGGAATATGCAGAAGAGGGCTGTTGGCTAATTTTTCTACACTGAACATGTACTGTTTTTGTAGTGGAAACTAAATGTTTTTTTTTTTTAACTTAAAAAGGTTTTTAGTTGCCATGGCTAGAGCACCCTTATTAACTTCTAGTGAAGCATGTCACACCACATATTAACACCGATCACTGTGAATAGCATGTCCGAGAACAAGTGGGAAAATCCTTAAGTGTTTATGCCTAGGGAACCCCAGGAGAAAGGGGTAGACTGTTGAAGGCTAGCCGGGCATGGAATACATGCGGTGATGTTGGAGAAAGTCAAAGGAACTAGCGAAAACACTGTTGTTCTTCTATTAAACCATATGACCTACAGAAAATGCGGGGAAAATTGCCCGGCAACATTTCCTGTCACTTGCTTGGGAGCACCTTGTAGAAAGTGGACGTCAACACCTGCAGTCTAACTTGACTGGATCCATTCTTTTTCCATCTTTGTCTCCCAGCAGGAAAAGTTCCAGCTTCTGCTGAAGGACTCTGGTGGGTCATGCTTGATTTCCATGGGCTCCCTGGACCACCCTTTTCTTTCTTTTCCAAGGTCTGGAGAGAAGAGACTGATTCCACTTACTCTTTGTGTCCAAAGAACCAAGTAGAGTATCTTTATATGTTGGCAATGCCAAATGTTGGGTAAATAAATAGGTAGATGGATGAATGGATGGATGGATAGAGGGAGGGATAGATGAAGGTGAGAGGATTTGAGGTTAAGAAAAAGAGTTAAGGTAACTTAGAGAATGGTTCCACTGTTATTTGAAATAGAGGATGTTGGGAAAGGAATGAACTTGCTAATTGCAACAAGCTTAGTTTGGGACATGAAGCGTTTGTGGCTTTGGGGAACATCTATGAGCCTTGAGCAAGTTGCTACCTTCTGGGATTCCGTATCCTCATGGATAAAACTAAGGGTTTGAACAAGGTGATCTTCAGGTTACCTTCAATTCTGTGATACTAAGTGTAATGGTGTGGCTCAGTGGTTGAGCGTTGGCCTGTGAACCGAATGGTCAATGGTTCAGTTCCCAGTCAAGGCACATGCCTGGGTTGCGCAATAAATAACACCTTAAAAAATAAAAAGAATGAAGAAGAGTAGAGTTTACCAGGGTTTAATCATGGTTTTAAAATGTGGGAATTCCTCGTCATCAGCAAGAAGGCAACTGGCTGTTGGATTTTTTAAATGTTCCGTTTCATGGTACAGGCTTCACAGTGGGATGCACCATTTACACTCAAAGTGAATTCAAACTGATTTATCTTTGGCAGGTAATTCTCAAGATTCTTGCCTAACATGGTGCAAAACCTCGGTTGGAAGTTTTTCTTTTAAACTTTGCAGCTGGTTTCTAAGAGAGGTGGAGAAGGGCTTCTAAGGAATCCCTCAACCTGGGCAGGCCACAACAGTGGGTTGGTTAATTAGCGCCCACCTCTAACAGAGTAAGAAGAGAACGGCTCAAATCTCTTTCAACCCTTCAATCGTTGGGTTTTTTAGGCTCAAATCTCTTTCAACCCTTCAATTGTTGGGTTTTTTAGGCTCAACTCTCTTTCAACCCTTCAATTGTTGGGTTTTCTAGTCTCCGTCTTCCACCACTGAGCCAAGGGTTTTACTGATGAGGTGCACTGTTCTGCAAACTCTATAGCTCTTTCTGCCAAAACCGAATGCTATCGTCTTTCTCCCGCTACACAATTAACTTACACAACCTTGGACCAAAATATGCCTCCACATGCCAGCAGTCCATGTTCCAGCTCCTCTTCTGTCAACATTGTTCCTCTGCTCAGGGCCAAAACAGTCAGAAGATCAAGTGCCAAAAATGACTGTACTTCTTCATATTGATTCTCCTTCTTAAAATTAATTTCTTTACAGACTTCTGAATATTTTATTCATGCTAAGTATTTTCTTTGATTTTTTTCCTCCTGAGTTCTCACTCCAGCAGGTTTTAAGCTTTTCGAATACCTTAAAGAACGATGGGTATGCATATAAAATATGTGCTGTTATGTTCTATTTATTTGCTTGGGGCCCTGGAGTTTTCTGACTTTCAAAAGATCAGTGTGCACATTACAACACAAATAACCAAAATAAAAATGTCACAGTATTTGATTTTCAGTCACCTTTCAAGATGGTTGTCCAAAGCAGAGTAATTTTCAATACTGAAGTCTTCTGAGTGGACCCACACAATTACTGGGCTCAGCAATATCGACCTAACTTTGTTTCTGATCCAATACAGGGGATCCCCGATGTATGGTCATTTATCTTTCTTTAATAAGCTATAGGTATAATATTTGATGTCACAAACTCCTACTCAAAAAATACACAGGAAGACATAAAGTGAAAAAAACCTGGCTTTTATTTAAACACCATCTGCATGTGTTACATAAACAAGCATTGACAAGCTTGTTTACATTGACAAGCGGGTGGGGCTACAGAATCTTGAGCTAATGTTTGAATTTACCGATTGTCACATACAATCTATGATTTGCAACCTATGATTATGTTCAGAGCAGTTTCAGATGAAGCGACTTTTGTTAAAAGATTT
Source organism: Noctilio leporinus (assembly GCA_004026585.1). Taxonomy (NCBI): domain Eukaryota; kingdom Metazoa; phylum Chordata; class Mammalia; order Chiroptera; family Noctilionidae; genus Noctilio; species Noctilio leporinus. Next base: position 11,316 of record PVIW01000938.1, read on the forward strand.
TAGTTGTTTGGGAACATGTAAACTGCCTTTTGTTTCTGGCAATATGGGAGAATCAGAATATCCAATTCACCCAGAAACTCAGTTTGTTACTATCCTGGATAGATGGAAGGAGTGGATTTGAGGTGGGGGTGGGGTGGGGTGAGGTGGGATGGGGGAGGAGGAGGGGTGGGAAGAAGACTTGAGGAAGCCAAACTAGCAAATCTAGCTTCAAACATACCCTCTGGTCTCTTATTCCAATTTTAGGCATTTATTTTTGCTAACTCTATTTTAAACTTAGGGTTTTTTTTTTCTTTCTTTCTGTGCTGCTATAACAACATGCTCTTATCTTACAAATACAACACATTTAAATTGCACATTGTTTTCTATTTAAAATTTTGACCCCTAAATTTAGTTCTCTTTGAGGGTTTTTCCAATCTTAGCCATAGGTGTGTCAGGAATGACCTCAAAATAACTCTTAAAATTGTCTCATTGCTTAGTTGAGATAACTGATGTTCGAAGAGGTAAAATACTTTGGGCAAAGTCGTAGAAGTTAATAAGTGAGTAAATTAGAATTTTCAAACAGATTTGACATGTTTCAAGTCTCATGCTTATTTTCTGCAATGTTCTAAAAAATTATTATATATAGGTATGCTCCAATTTTTATCAGATAGAAGAATTTCCAGTGACAAGCATCCAAATAACTGTGATTCTCAATTATTTTTTGTTGAATTTCTTTTTTAAGAGAAAAATAAAGTACAAGAATGATAACTCTGTTAATAGTAATTAAAACATAAACTTATTTACATACAATTCCAGAAACTATTCTGTCATTCCCCTAAAACACATTAGGTGTAATGTTCCACTCTTTAATCTTGTACATATTATAGGACAATTAATATTTTCAGAGATAACCCCAGGGCATTTTAAAAACTCAAATCAATACCAACATACTAAACTAGTTAAACAACACCAAGATTGGGAAGTAGATTTATATATTTTATTTCATTTAAAAAATGTTTATATCTTAAACATTTTAATTTCTTGATTTATAGCAGCCTAACTTTTCTGAGATATTTAGTTTAAATAAATTACATTTTCTCTGATAAAACAAGTAATTGCATATGGTAGAACATTTAGAAAATACAGAAAAACAAAGAAATTCAACAATCTAGAGATGTTATATTTTTCTGTCATGTGCAGCTATAGATAGCCACATGATTTTAACTTATAAAATTGAGATGGTATAGTGTATACATTCCTTATTCAGCTATGAGCATTCCTCCATGTCATTTATAGTTTCTTATTTCCATAAATATACATAGCAGAAAATATTCTCATGAGGGTATGTCATATTTTGTTTAGTATTTCTCTCTTGCATACTTGAGTTGTGACATATATATATACATATATATATATATATATGTATATATATATGTATAATTAGATTTGCCATTATCCATTTTTTCCCCCAGGTTAGATTCCTAGTAGATAGTAGATAGTTATTTCATCAAAGCATGGACATGGGTTTGAAGCTCTTGGTAAGTGTTGTTAAATTATTCTCCAGTATTTTGTGCCATTTTCTCCTCTAGGGTCTACCTCACCATGTCATGACCAGCAATGGGTGTTACTGCAGCCTGTATAGATATATAAGACGGTCTTATTGCAAATTATTTGCTTTATCCGTTTCCAAATGACCCTCTTTTGATTCGCAGAACATGCCTCCCTAAAGGTTCTGTTGCCTAATATAATAATCATAAAAACGTGACAGGCTTTATGTTAAGAGATAAGATAATCTCTTAAATCTCATCATACTTTATAATATACAAATTTCTAAGTGAAGAGATTGTCTTGGAAAAGTTTAATTACTTGCCCAAGATAGCACAGTTAGGAGCTGGTAGAGTTTCAGCCACGTCCAACTCTGAAACATATACAGCACTTTATTTATTTATTTTCCACCAGACACTTTAAGATAAGGCACTAAGATCTGTCTCCCTGATACTTGTCTACCTTATTACAATGCCTGGTCTCTTCCTTTCCAATTTTGCAGATGAACAACATAATCATATTAATTATCTCAAAATTGGCATTTTGACTATTGTTGCATTAAGGGAATACGTTCAGTTCAAGAGAACTAACATCTTAATAGTCTTGGATTCTCCAGCAACATCAAAATGTTTCTCAGGTACCTTTTTTTAGTGTTGTGATTTCCTTCAACATAGCTTCTTTATCTCTCTTATGTTTTTAATTTGTTTGTTTTTTTCCATTTTTATAATAATGAGTGGGATCTGTATTCTATTTTAATTGAAGCAGTTGGCACTGATTTGTGTATATTTATTTGTGTTCCCTTTTAGGTATAATAGTTTACTACTTGATTTCCTAAGGTTTCCAAATATACATACAATTGTGTATTTGCAATATTTTCCCCTAACTTATCTTTGTCTTTTTCTTATTTTACTGAATTGGATGAAACTTCTAGCACACTGTTCAATATTGATAATACGGTTATTATAAGGAACATCTCTTTTTGTCCTTTACTGAGATGATTTCTGGTATTTTCACCTTTAAGTTAATGTGTGTGTGTGTGTGTGTGTTAAAACTGTGGTAAAATATAGGAATACTGCAGTTAGTGGAAAAGCCATCTTGACTTTGGTAATTTGCCAGATTTTAGTTTTCAGTATTTTTACGTGCAATTTAATGGGAACACACGTGTAGACCACCAAATTGGCTGCTGTTATAACTGAAACGAACACATAACTTTTAGAAAGATTTGTAGCAAATGGTACAATATGTTATCGCCTAATTAACTTTAAAATTCAATTGATTTCCCTAAGCATCTCAGTCCTCTGAGGTAAGGTTATAATTGGCTTTTCCTAATTAGATTTATCTGACACTCTATTATTTGCCATTATGCATGCTATTTCTACCTCCCACTAGAATGTCTAGTTTTCCAGACCAGGTCTAGAGAAAGTTAAACTTGAAGATAATAAAATAAAAGCTTTTGTGCTGAAAGTCCACTGTCCACCCCGCTCCAGGGTCCTGGAACCCACTGATTGCTGCTGTAGAAATGGGAAAACTGGGTTCTGACACCTTTCTCATAGCCTGAGCTCTTGGTAGCCTCATGGTCCAGCCTAACACAGGACTACAAGGAACTGGGATTTCCTAAGGATAAAAATATACGAGCTTGTCCATGGAAGGAAGGGTAACTAGATAAGGAAAACTTAATTATATATATGAATGATATATAATGAAAAGAACCAAATCTTGCCATTTATGACAGCATATATAGATCTGGAGGGCATTATGCTAAGTGGAATAAGTGAGACTGAGAAAGACAAACACTGTATGATCTCACATGTGGAATTGAACAACAAAAACGTAAAACAAGCTTATAGGCACAGAGGACAGATTGGTGGTTATCAGAGGCAGGGTGAGGGTGGATGACATCAGTGACAGCAGTTAAAAGGTACAAACTTTCCCTTCTAAAATAAGTAAGTCACAGGAATGTAACTATAGTTAATAGTATTCTATTGCATATTCCAAAGTTGCTAAGAGAGTAGATCTTAAACGTTTTCATCACAAGATAAATATTTGGTTACGAATGTTAATTAGGCTTTTGGTGGTGATCATTTTGCAATACAAACAAATATATAATCATTAAAGCGTACTCCTAAAACTAATTATGTATCAGTTAAAAATAGATGGGCTTATAGCGGGGGATCCATGTAATTACACATTTGTCAAATTCCATAGAATGTGCACCACCAAGAGTACAGCCTAATGTAAACTATGGACTTGGGTGGTAATGACCTGTCCACCTAAGGTCATGGACTGTAGCCAATGTGTTGCTCTGGTGCGGGGCGTTGGCAAGCGCAGGGGTGCACGTGATGGGCCGGAGGCGTGTTGGAGCTCTCTGTACTGCCCATTTTTTCTGTGAACCTGAAACTGCTCTAAAGGTTGTCTGTTAAATGATGCCTAGCATTTCTGTACTGTTAAATGTCATTATATCTAAATAACAAAAATATAAAAACACACATCCGTATGGATATGTATAGGCTTAATGCCCCCCCAAATGTTGCCTGGATGTCCCTCCCAGAGGGCCCAGGGACCCCATCTTTACTGCTTCCCTGCCTCTCTCTCCTTTCGTTTCTTCCCTTCTGCACGTTCAGCCTGGCCAAGCTCCCTGGTGGGAGGGACCTGCGGAGGGCCCTTCTATGACAGAACCTTGACCCCTACACGCCGAGAGAACTCAGGAGAGTCCTTTCCTCATTCCCCTCATTGTGACCCGGTTACTCACCATCACGTCGTGTGACCATTGCGCCTGACACGTGAAAATCACAAAAGCCCTCATCTTTCTGCGATACTCTAAGATTTCAACCCCTGCCCCTCAGCTGGAAATCCACGAACTTATTCCATCACACTCATACCCTTTTTGAAGCGTTGGAAAGAGTAAACGAGTGGCAGGGATCACAAGGCTACGACAGAGCCGCCCCCACTATCACTGTGTGGTGGACGGTGGTATTTGCTACCTAACGCACGTGTGGGGACCGCTGGAACAAACCTGTGGGCTTGTCTTTCGCTTAAGGACATTTGGAATCCTGTAGCTTTGTTTCCCTCCGGACTGCTGGGGAACTCAGAATCAAGTACGAAGAGCTCGGCTTGCAGAGATAAGGGACATTGGCACGCCTTGCGAGCAATCACTTAATCCCCGGTTTTCTTGTTTTTATCTGATTTTTCTATTTTCTATTCCTCTTGCGCTATTTCCTAGTTAATTGACGCGATCTGCTTTTCTGAGAATACTGAAGACGTGGAAAGAGGACCTAAATACTTTTTCAAATGACATTTCAGCCCTGGCTGGTGTGGCTCACTGGCTTGGGTGCTGGCTTGCGGACCGAAAGGTCGCGGGTTCGATTCCCAGACAGGGCCCAAGCCTGGGCTGCGGGCCAGGTCCCCAGCTCCGGGCTGGCGAGAGGCAACTGATCGATGTTCGTCTTGCACACTTATGCTTCTCTCGCTCTCTTCCCCGCTCTCTAAAAATAAATCAATAAACTCTTTAAAATGACGTTTCAACTCTCCCTTGAGTGTCTCTGGCTTTGCTAATCTTTGTGGGCCAGCGCAATCCCATTTCCTCTGTCAGTTGTTACATCCCTGGGTCGTAGGAACCCGCAGACTGCAACACCCACTCCAATGTTGGCTTCACTCAAACACAATTAACAATCACATTTTATCAGACAAGTACCTCATGCGATGAATTCCCAATGTCGGTGAAAATGGCTTTGGCCTTTATTGTTTTCTTACCAACACTCTATTGTCTGTGCTGTTTCTTTCTTTTTCTGGCAGGTACATTCATTTTTTTTTCCCTTTTTTTAAAAAATTTAACCAAAATTCAGTTGGAAGACAACTTTCTCTTTTATGACACAGTGCACATGAGTCGGTCAGAATTGGTGCTACATTCACCCTAGGTTTATTGTTTTTGTTCTAATTTGACCATAAAGAACATGGTAAGTAACAAATAAATTTTTGATGATACTCAGCTGCATTAGGTTTTTCCCTCTCCTGTGCCTGTTGTTAATGTTGACGTAATTGCAGCATGGAATTTACCAGATGGCAATAGTAGGTGACTCATAAAATTTTTTATTCAGACCTGTAGCAGTATCTTGTATATAACAGATGTGTCATATTGGTTGAATGAGTGATTGCGTGAATAAAGGAATGAATAGATAAAGAATAAAACCAATCAAGCCAAAGCTTAAAAATGAACTCTGGCAAGACTGTTTAAGGGAAAGGAATTCCTCTTTGGGCAACTCAGAATCCAGGTTAGAAAACACCTGCTCAAAAGAGAACCCAACTCTCCCTTCATGTTGGCGGTACCAGTTCACAGCTTCAGGCTTCTAAAATTCTTGGGAATAGATGCTATTAAAAGCTGAATCCCTAATGAGCCGTCTGATGACGGCTCATGAAAATCTAAAGGATTTCAGGTACTTGAATTTTATCCCAGGTGCCAACTGCCCTTTCTGACTCACTAAAGATGATAAGAAAGGAGGTAGAGAAAAAAATATTTACCAGGGAAGAGAGACCAAGGTCTCAGCATTGAAGCACTATCTCATATACATATGTAGGACTGGTTACATACCAGGAGTTTTGGTGCAGAAAGGCAGAGTCCCTTGCTCAAAATTATTTAGAATTTGAAGTTTGTGACCACAGAACATTAAGCCAAACACGGGGTCCTTTTTAGGTGCAAGGCTGTTTATGACTACATAGGCTGCACACCCATAAAACTAACCTTGCCGGCGAGACCTGTCCTGAAAGTGTTGGCCGGGCAAACTGTTTTAATTATATTGACATAGTCTTGATACTTTGGGGACAGACCTCGTGTGTGTTTCTAACCTGCTATTTCTGAGCAAAGAAAATGGAATAGGTCGGATACAAGCGATGTTTTTTGTTCTAAGGTAGTGCCGTTCAATAGGCCGTCCTGTTGATGGGAATGAATAGTTTGTATCTACACTGTCAGTCACTTCGTAGTCACTCACGACATACAGCTCGAGTGCCTCACCTGGGGCTACTGTCACTTGAGCAGTGCTTCTGAAGGATTTAATTTTAATTTTATTTAATTTAGTTGACATAAATTTAAATAGCTACCTATAGGTATGGCTGCCATATCGAACATGGAAGTTAAGCGAATCAATCCACCTATCGTCAACAGTTCCTTATAGAAAGAATTTATAACAATTTTACAACAATGAAACGGATAACATTTTGGAGCAATGAAAAGCAAACAATGTCTTTTACAGTAAGTGTTTTGAGCAACTGTTCAGTTTGCGTGTTATCCTGTTGGAAAGTTGCAGGTACCACTTCTACCCTCATAAACAGAGCAAGACATTTCTTTAAGATGCAGAGCTGTGAAACTTGGAGATCCTGCCCCCGGAACTTCCTAAGGATAGAGAATTTCCATGGCAACAAAGAATCCATCTAAGTGTAATTAGAAGTGAGTGGCTAGGGTGTCTTACATTGTTAAGTGCTAGCACATTTTACCTTGGACTAATTTTTCTAATTGATGTGCTATGGCAGATGATGTTTTTGAAGGACTGAGGCTGACAAGTCATAGCAAGAAGGAAAAGAGGACACGGCCACCTTGAAGTGACATCAGGAATTGCACAGACAGAATAAAACAGGAAGAAAAGATGTACCCTTTTGCTACGTTTTAGAATTCCATTGAGAGGTAATGAGAAGACCAGCCACTATTGGAGGCTTTCCACTTTTTAGGAAACCAACAATTCATGAAAGAAACTCCCAAACCTGTAGAGAAAGTTTATGAGTTTATTTGCGACAAAACTGGTGACTGAGTACTTGGTAAAATACATTTAGGGAAATGTTGGTCAAGAGCCTTATTTGTCAATTAAATTTTCAACACTTCATCAATAATATGAAATAAAAACTGATTCATGATGGTAGCGATATTCCTATTTTTCAAGAAATTTGTATGATTGCAATAATTATTCTACAATTATTCTGTGCATAGGTCAATTCAGCATACCATCGAGTCCGTTGGAGGTCAAGACCAATCCTGAAGTAAACAAAGATTTCTTTAAAGGAATACAAAAGTAATCTTAAAAGATTGGTACATTGACTTCATTCAAATTAAGGACCCTTATGAAAAGACTCCACTAAGGATGGAAAAAGGCAAATTTCAGACTAGGAGACTACATTTACAAATATTAGAAAATGGAAAGAAATCCTACCCTTGGCCATAAAAAGGAATGAATGAGACCTTACCATCTATGCCAGCATGGATGGACTTCGAGGGTATTGTGCTAAGTGAAATAAGTCAGACAAAGACAAATGCAGTAGAACATCCTTACGTGGGAATCTAAAGAACAAAGTTAATGAACAAAAAAAATAGAAACAGACTTGTGGATACAGAGCCCGAACTGATGGAGGCCAGAAGGGAGGTGCGTTGGGATACCAGGGAACAAAATGTGAAGGGATTAAGGGGCATAAATTCATGGTTATAAAATAGGCAGCACCGTAAGGCAGAGCACAGGGCATCTAACCCATGATATTGTAATTACTATCTGAGGTGCCAGGTGGGTACTTGAATGATCAGAGGGGACACTTTCTAACCAAACAAAGGTCTCTAGCCGCAGGGCTGTACACCGGAAACTAATACAAAAACAATGTTGAATGTAAACTGTAATCAGAAAATAAAATAAAAAGCATTCCTACCAGTATACAAAGAAAAGCCAAACAATTCCTTTAAGCAATAGGCCAAAGACGGGTACTCCACCGAAAGGGCCAACAAGTGTATGGCTATTGCTGACCTTGGAGAAATACAAAGTGCAATCCACCATGAGACACCACTCCGTGCCCACCAGGGTGACTGGAACGAACTGCAGTGACAGCTCGAGGTCTGTACGTGGGTGTGTGGCCCTGGCACCGCCAGGGCTCCTTTCTCAATGATATGATTGTCCCCAGCTGCTGGGGGTGCAGTGTTTCCACCTCCAGGCCTCCAGCAGCTTCCTGGGCTGCATCCCGTTCAAGGTCACCATTACACATGGGTGGGAGGCACAGGGGACTAGCCAACTGGCCCCGTGCAGAACAATTCCGAAATGAACATTGTGTCTGTCCACCAAAACGACCCTACAAGATCGTTCGTAGCAACTTTATTCATCACAGACTCCAATGCCCATCAGTTGTAGGTTGCATAAATGCATCAGTATGCTTGTCCGCTAGAGCACGCCACGGAGATAAGGAAGAACAAACTGTTGCTACATCTAACAGCGTGCGTGCATCTCACAGCCGATGCTGAGCAAAGGAATCTAGACACAAAAGGGGACCTACTGTGTCATTTAATTGGTATATATAGCTCAGTAACTGGAGATATTAACCCAAGAACCGTGTGACCCCTGGGGTGAGGGCAGGGACTGAGAAGGAGCATGAAGAAGCCTTCTGAGGGTCAGGAATGTCCGATACCTTGTTGTGGTTGGTGGTTTCAGATGTAAAATTTCATTGATGTGGACGCCTAAGTTTGGGGCCGCTTCCCCAAAACCGCGAGTCAGTTAAAGTTCAAACTGGTGAATTCTTTATTAACCCGTTGCTGATGAACTGGTTTGTTAAATTTGGATAAGCTACAGTGACTTATGGTCACAGGTCAGGAGCAGCGAGGTGGGCGCCAGGGGGTTAGTAACTTTACAACTTTACAAAGAAGAAAGAAAAGAATCAGAAGCTAAATGGTTATCAAATTAATTTGTATTAATGTGTCTCAACCTTGATCTGAAGACGTAATAGATGGTCATATCCCAGAAGGTCCGCTTCTTTAACATGGCCTTTCTCCTTTCTGCCTGTCCACTCCCACCTTAGTCATCAAGCACTTGGGACTTCAGATTCCGGTCGGTATCAGACTGTCCGGAGAACAAAGTCCCAGGTCTGATGATCACAGAAACAAGAGTCTGGCTCAAGCTGAAGAAAACACCTTGACTTCAGTTGAGTGTCCGCCCCAGGCTCATGAGAGCAAAATAAGCCACCGACCTCATGCAACCGTATAGCAAGACCATGGCTGACCATGAAATACCCTACGCAGGCCCCAGCCAATCAGAGAGCCCACGACCCCAACTCCTTAAGCCACGTGATTCGTTATTTTTTCCCTCCATGACCCACCTTCTGCATGCCATCGGAGAGCTAGCTAGCTTTCTTTTTTTCTTTTTGTATATTTTGTTGATTATGCTGTTCCGGTTGTCCCAATTCTTTTCCCTTTGCTCCCCTCCACCCAGAACCCCCATTCCCTCCTGCAGTCTCACCACCCCCCTTAGTTCATATCCATGGGTTGTACATCCAAGTTGTCTGATTTTACCCTTTTTTCTATTATTCTTAACTTCCCCCTTCTATCTTGCTCCCACCAACTGTATTTCCTAATCCCTGAACCATTTCCCCATTTGCCCCTTCCCTCTCCCAGCTGAAAACCCTCCCAATGATCCCCGTACTTAAGATTCTGGTCCTATTCTGGTTGTTTGCCTGGTTTGTTTTCGTTTTCCTTTTTATTGTTCATTTTCCAGGCTCTGTTGTCAATAGTTGTCAGTTTGTGGTCATTTATTTTTAAAAGGTTTTGTTTCACTATTTTTAGAAAGAGGGGAAGGGAGAGAGGCAGAGAGGGAGAGAAACATCCATGTATGGTTGCCTTTTTCACCTGCCTCCAGCTGGCTGGGGACCTGGTTTGCAACCTGGTTATGTGCCCTGGCTGGGGATCGAACCTGCGACCTTTCGGTTTGCAGGCTGGCGCCTTATCCACTGTGCTACCGCCAGGGCCAGTTTGTTGTCATTTTAACGCTCATAGTTTCGATCTTCTTTTTCTTAAACAAGCCCCTTTATATGAAATGTCATATAAAAAAACTACGGAGAGCTTTATAAACTTGCACGTCACCCTTGCGCAGGGGTCATGCTAACCTCTTTCTCATACCGGTTTTAGTGTATGTGCTGCCGAAGTGACCACGGGAGAGCCAGCTTGTTCAGTGAGGGCTTACCTGGGACTCGGGGCTCGGACCCATTTCCTCAGCCAGTGAGCCTCTGCTTTCTCTGCTACACCCTCCTGTCGGCATTTGCTTGGGGTTCGATGCCCACAGGTGAATGGACCCCTTTGGTCCCGTAACAAGGTAACAAGTTCATACTCGACTGTCTCAGCACCACTGCGAATATCAGAAGAACAGCCAGGATTCACCAATGAAATAATGTTCCATTGAAATGCTGGTTTATTGTTTAATAAGGCTAGTTCATTTCCTCTGAGTTCTCATGAATATTTGGGAAATCGTTTTTGCTTTAATGAGGAAAAAACTTGAACTTATGCCTGTTTAATACTTAAATATCGTTAGTTCCTGCCTTTCTAGTTAGTGCTGCACTTGATGAGGATTTCCTGCATGTCTGTGGCACCTGGACATGTTTTCTGAATCTACTGGTCTAATGATGGGAGAGGAGCTATGGAAATCAAGATAAATGAAGAAAAGGAGAGAGCATGCATGTAGTGAAGTCCTTAGATGGTCGGCCATAATTCCCTAAGGAGAGGGACAGTATGGTATCAGGTTTATAATAGTGTATGGTGGGCGCTGTTTTCTTAACGCCAACTCATTATTTCCTGACGTGGGTCGAGGTCAAGGGCGCTGGTGGCCACAGGGCAGTGGGGCCAGTGCCGCGGGGTGTCGGGGAGGTTCAGGCCACCCTCTGCTAAGAAAAGGCCCTCGCTTGTGAGTTGGCCTAGGATTTGCTTCATAGACTGGCCAGTACTGGCTTTCAGGAGAAAACAGACGTTATTTTAGACTTGACTTTCCTCTTGGTTTTATCTTTGACTCTTCCTCTTCTTGGTCTTTCTCAAAAGTAATCTCTAAGGGCCAAGGTTAAGTACGGGTTGGAGCAAAGTGGATGGAGACCACAGTGTCCCCCCCTCACCACAGGTCCCAGGTTCACCAGGGACTCCCTGCTCCCCATTCCCGGCCCCCTCCCTCCCCCCACCCCACCTGCAGAGTCTCCACTCACAGCAGGGTTCAGGGGGCAAATACCCAACAGCAACATTTCCCACATTTTGCTCCAGGGCATGCTGCTATGTACAATATGGAGAAAGGGGTCCTGGGGTTTTAGAAACATCAGCAGTGTTTTTCAGGGCCTTTCCCAACACGTGAGATGTATTATGTGGCGTTTTCCAGACGTACTTGACGCTGGAACCCACCGGGGGTAAAACTTCTCTGAAGAAAGAAATAATGTGCAAGTGTTGGGACCCCCGCAGCAGGTCTCCCTCTGGAAGCTGGATTCACAGATCATAGGCCACTGCTTTCTCCCTTCTCACCACACAGACGGGACTAAGGACGACATAAATGAGGACCCCAGTTGCCTTGGTTCACACTTTCGTGTCTGCTGTCTTATTCAGACTGTGTGATTCTCATCACAGACTATTTTCCTCCCACTAACGGTATACAATTCCTTGGTATTAGTAGTGCCCCACGGAACGATTTACTTCAATCGCCCCTCCTTCTGTAGGAGCATCTTAGAAAATGCTTTCTAATTCTGACAGTTTACATGAAATCTCACTAAACTCTAAGAATGTCTAATATTTAACCGAAGGCATGGACCCCCGAAGTCAGTCTTCAGCGTGGTGTCTGATATATAGATCCTGCTGACCCCTCAGCTTTGCTTCTTCTGTCCCCAGACAGACTCGGTGCCCCAAGGTCGGCCCTCGGGCAGCTAGCCCCCTGCAGATCCTGGTGGCCCTGCGCTTCCGCAGGAAGTAGCATGGCCTTTAGCAGCAGAGTTCTCTGCTGTGTTGTCACCCACCCCCAGCCCCGTCATTGCACAGGTGCCTCCAGCACAGGCTGGTCTCACTGGCTTTGGGAAGAACTAGCCAGCGGCAGCGTATGCAGTGGCACCTGGCCCTTGGGTTTGGCCTGCAAACGTGGAAAAGGTCCACGCGAGTTAGTTCTCGCCCGTAGGCTTGCATGCATCTGCCTGGGGCAAAGGGAAAGGGTTTAAACACTCGGTTCCTGTCGCTAGTCCTGGCCTTCCCGTTCACCTCAAGCAGATGTAAACAAGGGTGGCTTTTGGGAGGTGATTAGGTCACAAGGGTGGGCCCCCCATGGCAGAATTGGTGTCATCATGAGACCTCAGAGAGCTACCTTCTGCCTTCCACCGAGTGAGGTGACTGGGAGAAGTCAGGCTGGGGATGCGCCCTGACCAGGCACCAAATCTGCTGCAGCCCTAACCATGGGCTTCTGGCCCCCAAAGGGTGGGAAGTGAACGGAAGTTGTGTTAGCTACCCAGCCTATGGTATTTTGTTATAGCAGCCAGAATGGACCATGATGTTTCCATACGATGATGGACATAGGCCTATTTGTGTACTGTTGCACCACATCAAATGTAGGAGTGACAGCTGAACGAACCTGGAAGGAGTGGACATCATTTCGCTCACAGAATGAAGTGGGGAAAAGGGAATTTCAAATTAACTCTGCCCTTGATTTGCTGAGTGACCTTGGGAGACTTTTTTTTTATTTTGAAAGGTTTTACTTACTCTTTTTCAGAGAGAGGGGAAGGGAGAGAGACACAGAGGGAGAGAAACATCCATGTATGGATTGCCTTTCACCTGCCTCCAACTACGGATCTGGCTGGAGACCTGGCTTGCAACCTGGTATGTGCCCTGGCTGGGAATCGAACCAGCGACCTTTGGATTCACAGGCCGGTCCTTATCCACTGTGCCACCAGTCGGGGGGCCGGAGACTCCTTTTTAGTACTTAGTTTCCCATGAGTGACACGGAGTTCTTCACTCTTCTACCTGTGTCTGCATTGAAGGATGTTAAGAAGGATTTGGGAACTGGGTAGCCTTTCCCTTGATTGTAGTTTTCACTATTATCTCATTTTTTTTTAAAGGTGAAAGTGTAAGTTTTATCTCAAATATTGTCATTGTAAAATTGTAATCATATGATGCAGCAAGGAAATGTTTAATACTTTGGAACTTTTGAAATCGGAGGATCTTATTTAAAAATTCCCCCAAAACAAGCATCGTTTCTTTTCCCCTAATCTGTGTGCATTTAAAAAGATCTTCGTATTTAATCTTTCAAGTAGATAGTCTTCTACCTTCTTCCCCACTAATAAGTCTTGGAGGAATTCTCAGGCAGAACATGAAGAGAGCTGTTCTAAGGAAAGATCAAAAGAAGTAACACCCCACCTCACCTGGAAGAGCAGTTGACCTTTCAAAAACCCTATACTCAACGGAAAAAAGAATGAAAATCAAAACCAGGCAAAAACAAACCACATTAAGATTAAAAAAATGTAAAACCAGTTCAAACGAGCCCTTTAGCAAATGAAATGCCACCATGTTTCATTGGTATTGATACGGACACTTAGATATTTGAAATTAGGAAACAAATAAGAGGTCAGTGGCTTTTTCGGGGAGTTGGTAACAATTGTCTCTGCCTTCCAGGTCCAGACTGGGTGACACGTCATTCCTTCGGCTGCTTCTAACCCCAGGCATGGACCGCTACCAGCCAATAAACTGTGTGACCTGGGAGGGTGCCCAAATACTATTTTTCAGTCACCAAGAAATTCTCCCAATTGAAATGAGAATATGACCAATTTAAATACTTTCCAAATGCCTCCAATGAGAATATAAAGCTAACTGGGAGGTATTTATCTGTTATATGAAAACATAGGCGCATTTTCCCAATTTAAAGATTTGAGTTTCCGTCCACAGTGCCTCTGTTAACATTCATTCGAATTATTCTTATCTCCTAGAACAACGGAGCTTCTAGACCAGGGAATGTTGCCCGGGGATTTCGACAGAGTTTGAAGGCAACATAACCGAGAGGCATCATTTAAAACTGGCTTCGGGGATGAATGGGCCCCTTATGGAGCAGCTGGGGCTGTATGTAATGAACAGCATCTGTCAACACGCAAAGGTCCCCTGCAGAACAAGCAGGTCCCACACCCTGCAAAGCAGCCTTCTCCAGCTCCTGGCACCCCACCCCACCCCACCCCGCACGGAACAGAAAGACAACTCCAGGACATCACTACAGGAACACGCACCATAAAGCAACTGCTAATCAATGCTACCCGGAACGGTTCTGTTAACATCAGCGCTGGGACTTCAAATTAGCCAGCTAGCGTTAAAAATACGCAACACTGTGTATGAGGTAAGTTTATGTTGCTGGTGACTGATTTTTAAACCTTTCTTGTGTTATTTTTCTTTACACAGGGTATGAACACGCTCTATGGGCCTCCCTTTTTATAGGATGAAATCTCAGTTTTATGGAGCTTGACTATCTCTGTATGCAGAGCATTCAGTTCCTTTGGTGGCAATTTCTAGTTGTTTTTGTATATATTAAAAACACTTCAGTCATGGACGCACACGAAACCAGATACAACCCAGAGGAAATTTCATTAAATAAATTTATTTGTTAAAATAATTTAACTCCAAATACAACTGTTGAATTTGCATTGAGTTATAAGTACAAGTCATGTTTTAATTGAAATGTCAAGGTTGAACAGCTGTCATTGTGACAAAACAATCGCGTGTTGTTCAGTTTTAAACGGTCAGTTGTATTAAGAGCTCAGCAGTGGACTGTGAACTGTGTATTTTCTCTGGGAAACCCCCAAATCAATAACGATAAAGTCTGTTTCCAAAACCCACTGCAGTCCTTCTTGAAACCCTGATCAAGATTTAATAGATGCACAATGACACGTTAATTAAAAAAAAAGCCAAGAGTCCCAGGGGCTCCCCTACTCGACTGGGTAAGGAGACAATTAAAGCTCACGCAGTACTAACACAGGACCAGCGAGAGGACACAAACCTAGCAAAGAAAACAAACAGACAAAACCCCCACAGCAGCAAACAAAATAAGCACTTTCACATTCTCACAGAAACAGACACCATTCTCACTGGACAACTCTTGAAAACAAATAGCAGACAGCCTTGGGAAACATTTTTTTATATAGAAAAGCAAATATCAGTAGTTTTACCGCAGAAGAGTGATGGGAACTGTAGCGATTAGAGGCAAGTTCAGTCCTAATTCTACAAACCAAAGGAGAAAATCATCAAAGCACCTTTCGCTAGTTGAAGGAAGGTTTTATGTAATACTTTTGATCCGATGCTGGCTTGTGTTGTGTAAGTTGAACAAAGTGAAAAAAGGCATCCGTTACCATGGCTATCACAGCTTAAAAGAATCCCCCAAAATTGCAACATAAAAGGGGAAAAAAATTTAACAAATGCCGCCTTTGTATAAAAGTAAAACAAGACAAAACAAAAAACCTGATTATAATAGCTAAAAAAAAAAAAGTGGGTCTTTGGATCAAACCATAATAGTTTTAAGGCATGTTAGAAAAACTTCCACAGATCTACTTGCTAGTCTGATCAGGGCATAAAATAAATGGCGACACAAGGTCACCAGCTTTTCTCTGTAGCCACTACTATTTCATGTGCCAACAAATTGAACCTTTCGGCTTTTAAGCTTTTTACGAACCTCTCAACAGACACACTCATTCACGCTGCGTTCTCCTCAGACCGGGCGAAACACCAACAGCGGGCGCACACGAGGCCCCCGGCTGGTTCCGGGTCGTGGATGCCCCATCACTGGACGTGCAGGAAACACTGTGACTCGGTGGCCCAGTCCGTGATCATGAACATCCTCAGGGTAAAAGCCCACCTGCTGCCTGACACAAACACTTCTAACTAAAACCCCAATGTGTAGATGATCTTTTCAGTTTGCCATAGCTTTCTCATTGTTAAACTTAGTTTTCTCGTCTGCACAGCAATCCACTACGTGAGACCGTGGAATGTTTATACATGTTTCTAATCTGTAATCTTGTCATCAATTGCTATTAAAAATGGAATTCTAAGGAATCATTCTGAGAAGTTAGAGGCTCCGAAGTTCAACCAATTTACTCACAAGTATTTCTGTTTCAGGAGCCAAATCATACTTTCGGAACCTCTGATTGCTCTACACGTTGAGTCAAATCAACTTCTTACACAATGAAATTTGTTTCAATAAAATTGATTAGAAGTTTTTATCCTGTAAACAAGGTGTTTCGTAATTGGGGTTTATTAAAAACAAAACCTATACAGAGGAAGGCAAATATTCACAATTCAAAGACTTTTGACCACCATGGCTTGGTTTTACCCACACACCTGTTTTCTCACCTGTAAGAAGTCACTATCCACCTTTTTTCTATCCTTTAACGCTAGTTTACCAAACACTGGGGTGGGTGGGGGCTACCAACGATTTCAGTGATGTATAACAAACACTCAAAAACAAAAGATGCTCTTGATGCACTATACTCTGCAGCACAGATTCTCATTATAGGCAATTATCTCTGCTTGTGCCAATTCTCAGGAACAATAAACACACATGCGCACACAAACATACACGGTTCTCTCCATTAACACATGTAAGACCAGAGGTTACTTGCACAAGAGTGTGAAACTAACAGAATGTGGGGTGACTTGTAGATTCCAGGCTCAGTGACAGTGCAGTTCTGAAGGCCAAGTTTATCTCCGGAGAATCAGCGCAAGGTACTCTTTCTTGAACATCTGCAACTCTGAAGGTAGTTAAAAACCCTCCTACACTTGATTGTAAAACTTATGCATAGGTTCTTCCTGTGCCATGAGTCACGCAAATGACAAGTACTTGGCCGCTATGGAAACCAGAAATGTCAGAGCTTGAATACCTTTTGGAAACAAAATATTCTCTAGCTTTATTTACCACTTCAGTAATCAGGGCAAAATTGTTACAAGAAAATCTTTACTTCTCCAGGAAAATTAAAGATAAAAGGTTATTTTTTTTTTTGTCCCTTACCTTCCACTCTGTCATTTATGTTCTACTTTCAAACCCACATGATTCCACAAGGTTATTCAATCTTTCTGAAAGGCCTGCAAAAAAAGCTCTGCTACAGCGACCTGGATCCTGAAAGCAGGTTAACCAAGAATCACACCACAACCATAGCCCTTAGCGGCAAGAAGGAGGTTGCTGCTACGACCCACGTAAGGATGCGCGCTATCTGCGCCGTCCTGCGAGGCTTCTCGACACGGGACCGTGCGGACGCAACATGGCTTCGTTTCCCCTACGCGACGGTCACCGGTCGCCTGCTGCCAGGACGCTGCTCGCCAGCGGGGCGCAGTCCCTGGGCAGCCCAGTCCCCTCCTTCCTGCTCCGAGTTGTGACAACCCGCGCCCGCCGCCTTACCGGAGGGTCCGGGGTTCCCAACCAGATCACGCCGGGCGAGAACCCCGTCCGTGGCCAAGCCGGCAACTCCCACGTTCCGAAAGGCCAGGCTCTGTTCCTGTGTTCCGACTTCGCCCGATCGAGGATGGACGCGAGTCCGGTGCCCCAACTCGGTGCCACCTACGACTGAGCGCCCACTTGGCGGAACGGCCACCGGGCAAAGGGCCTCAGGCCCGCGGGACCGGGGGTCAGGCGCGCGCGCAGCTCCGGGATTCAGGACTCTCGTAGGAAAATACTGCTCCTTTGCTTACTTTACTTTTTAAAGAAGATAAAATATTTTAACGGTAGTGGTCACAGGGGTTCTGGTGTCTCTCTCACGGCTGGTTGCCATTGCCGCGAGCGCTGCTTCGGCGACCAGGCCGCTGTGGCCGCGGGGACGCGGGGGTGCGGGGACGCGGCCGCGGCTACTGGATGTTGCAGGCGGAGCAGCACGGGTCGTCCTTGTCGGGCTGCGCCGCGTAGTTCATCTGCCTCACGATCTCGGCGAAGAGCTCGTCCACCATGGTCTTGCTCTTGGCCGACGTCTCCATGAAGGGGCAGCCCCACTCCTCCGCCAGCGCCCGGCCTTCGCGGGACGACACCTCTCGCTCCCCTTCCAGGTCCACCTTGTTCCCCACCAGGATGACCGGCACCTTCTCGTACCTGCGGCGGGAGAAGCGAAACACGTTGGAGCGGAGCGGCCCGGGACCTTCTAACCCGCAGCGCCGCCCTGGGAGGCGACCCGGCCTGTCCCCGCGGCCTCTGTCCCCGCGGGTGGGTGGGCGCCGCTAACCCCGGAGGGTCCCCGCCACTCGCGACCAGGGCAGCAGGTCCCAGCCGGCCCTCTGGCTGCTCCTGCCCGAGGCCCGGCCTCGTGTCCCCGTCCCCAGCTTTAATGACTGTCCTCTCAACACTAAAAGAAAAATCAGATACACTCGGAAGATTATTCTCCGAATACGTTCTCTTGAGAGTAACTTTACCATTTTCCACTCTAGGAGCTGCTTCCTCAGGACTTCGCTGGGTGAGGAACCTCCTGCCGCGTGGACAGCCTGTGCTTGTCAGCACGCTCCATGCCGGCACACAGACGCACACACGAGGGCTTCACACGTCTTCCGGGACGCACGTGCGACTGCGTGTCGCCCGCGGCCTCGGGGTGGCAACGGCAGCGACCCCGCCAGGTCACCGCCCGCACCCGTGACCGGCCGAGCTGCCCAGACAACGCAGGTTCCTGGCATTTTACTCGCAGAGACTCACCTGCATTTCAGTTTTCTTAGGAGAATGTACATATATGCGCATGGCCGCCTAACGTATTAGCAAAGCAACTCCTACTTACAGACAGCGCCGCTTGGTGTGCCGAAGGCACTGGTTTGAGCGCCACTTAGCTGTGAAATGTTGGACTCTCAGCGAGGTAGCTTTAAAAATACCAAGTTAAAAGAATGTGATGTGTTCATCAATCGACCTTATGCTTTCTCCATTTTCTGTAACTTTCCTGATATGTGGATATGTGTTACGTATGTATGCATGTGTATTTTAGTTTGGTTGTGCCTAAACCTGGCTGGTTATCAAAATAACTTGATAATTAAAAACATATATATATATACATATATACACACACACACACACACACACACACACACACACACTGATTTCCAGGTCCTATTCCAGCTACTGAAGCTGAACTGACGGGCTCAGGGCCCAACGAACCTATCAAAGAACGTATGTCTACACCTAGAAGCACTAAAGCCTCCTCGTGGAGTTCCACAGGGTTTAGGAATCACTGGCCTAACCCCCTACTTGCGACCCCATTCGACAGTGTATGACTATAGTTCACGTTTTGTTGCCAGTCCAGAATCAATTCCTCCGTCCTGTCCTTTATTCACCGGTGATAAGCTGCGGACAGACATCCGTACTGTGTCTTTAATTTTTTTGGAGGTGCTGTAGTATAACAATAAAAGGGCATCCTTCATCACATGAATTTTATCATTCTGTTTGTCTTTCTCTTTCACAAGCAGCTTGGAATACAATTTCCTTTGAATTCAGAAATGAAGACCCAAAAGATATTTTAGGTCCCCTGGTTCAACTCTCCACTGTTAAAAATCTCACCTACCGAGCCTCGAGGCAAGGTGTGCGCAGCTCAGGCGACAACCTCTGTCTCTTCTGCCCCTTCTGTGAACGCCAGTGTTGAGAGCTGACCCCTAGCGTATGAGCTGAAATCGAGTATCTTTCCTTCCTTCTCCTAGGTTCTAGGGCTTTTTCCCTTGAGAATGTAGACAGCTTCTCTCCAAAATGAAAACAGGGTTTCTTCCTCTTCTAGTTTCTCAAATTGAATAATAGTAATTAAAAGAAGTCTACGGAAATAAATAGGTAGAGATGAAAAACTTAAAAAATTCTCTCACCTCCATTAGAATCACTATAACTTGTGTGTATAACCCTTCAGACTATTTTTATACCTACCTCTATAAACATAGGTACAAATTTTTATACAAAACATCCTACCTATTCACTAGCTTCAGTTTTCATGTACTATCATACGGCTTTCCACTTGATCTGATATGCACTATGTTAATGGGTAAGCAGTATTCCACTTTATAGAATCTATGCCACAACTGTAGCATAATTCAACTACTGCTCCCCCAGTACTACACACAAAGGTTGCCATCCCCTCATTTTCCCCACAGATATAAAGGCTGATCTGATGAATTACACCTAGAAGTGTGATTTCTGTCTCAAAGGCCCAGGTAATATGTGTGTATTCGACACACCCTTTGAAAAAGAAAAATTTCATTTCTAGGTTCATCAGATCGCACACACTCATACTCAATGGACATCCAGAAATTTATACAAAAAACAGCAGTGCTTGCGAACGCCTGTTTCCCCGCCCTTGGGGCTGGCATTTTAACCCTTTCAATAACACACTGCGGCAGTTCTGCGGAAGGGTTTTTGCAACTGGAGTGAAGGCTCCCACCACAGCAGGCCAGCGTGAAACACGAATACTCCTTGCAAGGACAGCACCAGGTAAGTAACACTGCCCTCTTCCCCTAAACCGACTTGAAGTGATTAGATATTTTATCTTAAAGGGCATTTCTAGTAACTTAGCTTGAATAATTAAAGGAAATCACAATCTTTTGCTCTTTGTCTTGGTTTTAGAAAACATACTGAAGAAGATATGAGAGAAATTGTAAACGTAAAAATTAAGTAGGGAGAGTAATGATACTAAAAAATATTCAAAGTTATGAAGGATTTTCCATACCAGTGTAAATTAAGTGTAAATAAAAATAATCTATTTCATAGTAATCAAGAAGTAACATTTTATCAGATGAATCCCTAATAGTATGCTTATGAGAGACCAACTGATCATGACTATGCAACTTGGCCATTTTAGATGCTGTTTTAGAAAGGCATTGAGGGTGCTCATTTCGACTGCAAACTTACTAAAATTGGGATGATACAGAAAAGGTTAGTTAGCATGGCCCCTGTGCAAAGACAACATACAAATTCATGAAGTGTTCCCTATTTTTAAGACTTTCAGCTGACTTTTCCACAGGAATTGCAGGCCCAGGATTGGCCCAAAATATTCAAACTGACGAAAAGCGAGAACCTACAATCATGACTACTCCACCCAGCAAAGCTAGCATTTAGAATGAAAGGACAGATAAAGGGTTTCCCAGACAAGAAAAAGCTAGAGTTCATTACCACCAAACCACTATTTTAAGAAATGTTAGCCCTGGCTGGTGGGGCTCATGGATTGTGTGCTGGATTGTGATCCAAAGGGTCGCAGGTTCGATTCCCAGTCAGGGCACAAGCGTGGTTTGTGGGCCAGGTCCCCAGTTTGGGGGTGTGCAAGAGGCAACCACACATTGATGCTTCTCTCCCTCTCTCTTTAAATAAATAAAAAAAATATATAAAAAGAAATGTTAAGGAGTAAAAAGATCAATATTATGAATAATAAAATGGCAGTAACAATAGAGCTACCAATTATCATTTTAAGTGAAAATGCATTAAATGCTCCAATCAAAAAGAAAAATGTATGGTGGCCGAATAGGTTACAAAATGAGTCCCTGACACATGCCGTCCATAAGATTCCTTTCAGATCAAATGACATTCACAGAATAGAAGTAAAGGGATGGAAAGGATCTTTCGCGAAGATGGAAGCAAGTTAACAAACAAAATCTGGGGTAGCAATACTTACATACAGACTTTAAGACCACGGCTGTAACAAAGGACAAAGAAGGACCCAGCCATTCCACTTCTGGGTGTTTATATGAAGAAACCCAAACACTGAATTGAATAGACTTGTGCATCCATATGTTCACTGCAGCATTCTTTACAATAGCCAAGATATGAAAGCAACCTAAGGGATCATCAGTAGAAAAATCTACTTTCTACAAAGCTCAGGTTATTGGACCCACAGAACTAGCATTTCTTCTTCTCTTCAACAACGAACAGCTGGGGGGAAGAGAGCATCAATTATATATAACATGTACCTGGCCGGTTCAGCTGGCACAAGAATGACTGGTGATGCCTATTAAAAAGGTGTTTTGTTTTTTTTTTTTCATTTCATTTGAACCAAGAAACAGCGACAGATGGAAAAAGCAAGACAAAAACACGCAAGAAAGAAAGGAGCTGACAACTGTCGTTACCGGAGCCCTGCAGCAGCCGATGGAGAGTGACGAGTTGCGGACACTGTCCCAGGATTCGTCAACACTGAGGCAGAGGGGTCAGAAACGGCTAGAAGAGGGAGCAGGGCGAACAGGGGTGGGGGGAGGGGTGGAGGCTGCAGCAACAGGTCCAGCAGCGACCACAGGGGGAGGGGACAGCAAGAACTCAAGGGTTTGAGAAAATCAGTCCTTTTGTTTTCATTCCCAAGACAAAGCCCCTTTTACTTCCATTCCACCTTGTAGGCCACCTCACCAGGATTCTCTCTAAACATCACACATCACACATCACTCTCACACTCTCCAATCTCCCCAGTCCACCAACTCAGGAAAGAACGTGCTGCTCATGACTCCTAGGCTGAGTCAAGGCCACCACAGGAATCAATGGTAACATCAAGATGGGACGCACCGCAAGAAGGCCCGACTGGACTAAGCACCAGCTCTGACTCCTTGAGTGAGTCCCGTGCCCTTCCTGAGCCCTGGGCTCCCTACCCGTGCAACAGAAACATTGGTGGCGCCTGGAACGCTGTTGAGGGGCCTGGTGGGGACGACCTGACCAATAGCGGCGGCATCAGTAGAGAAGGCGAGTCGGTGCCAACAGGACACCAAGCAGCTTCAAGTGTGATGGGTCCTGTAAAACGCGACAGGAATGCTCGTTGTTCTAAGCTCCCTCAGGCCATCTGTTACTAGGTAGTTCCAGAACCTTCGCTGTAGTGCTCTCTCTGCGAGAGCAGCAAGTTCTGCTTCATACCTTCTCTCCTTTCCCCGGCTCCGTTCCTCTGGCAGGAGAGGCAGTCTGACCATGAACCCTCGTGAACAAGATTTGAGACAAACAAGATAGATAAATTCTCTACTCAGGCTGAGAATTGACCATCTTTAAAAAGAAGGGTCTTTCTTTATTCTACGCATATTCTCACTCCCAACGTGGCGAAGTCAAGTCACTAGACATGAACCAAGGCAGGGCTGAAGCCCCAGGGAGACAACGGGGTACTTAGAAACAGTCAAACTAGGGGCCCCGAATTACAGTCTTGTTCCTGCCTCAGGCCAGCTGTGCTACCTCTGAAGGTACACGTGGACGCGCAGGAAGGGCAGGGCCAGGCATGTTTCCCATGCAGCTGCATCTCCACGGCTGGAATCAATTCTGGACACTCGCAGGCACACAAGATGGAATGAGCTGATGAAGTGAGGATCTTCCAATAGGACAGTCTTTGCATGTAACCCATAGTGGAAATGTCACTGAAACAATGCAAACATATCCGTGACACCAGACTGAAAAGCATTTTTGGATGGATGCTGCCTGCAATGTTTTATTTATTTTTAATTCTTCATCATGCCTGGCATTAGATGCTGCTTAAGCTGACTGGCTGGCAGTATGAGGGGTCTCCGGAGATTTGGGAGGAAATGGCCAAAATACTGAAGGAAATGGATCACCTGAGGGGCCTTTACCTATACCGGGCGCTTTTGATGTACCAGGTGCTCCATGTCAAAACTGTCGCAATTACCACCAAATACACAGCAGCTCTTGTCGCTGCTGTTGTCAACAGAAATTAGGAGCTATATGGCAACTACTTTTCTAAACAACACACACTGTGGGTAGAGTGAGGGGGAGGGACAAGGCAGACCATTACTACAAACAGCTGCAAAGGGTACACACAGATACTTACGATTTTTCTCCTGAAACTGAACTTCGGTGTGCTACAGTCTTAATAAATTTAAACATGATCCTCAAAGCGCAGTTAGTCATGTGTGGGCAGGAACAGTACAACCACACAGGACAGATCAATTGTGAGAGCAGATGGTAGGTACCTGCACCAATGGGCCACCTTTTAAGAGCTAAGATTTACTTATCACTTACTTTCAATAAATATTTTTTACAACATTTCATTTTTCCAGCTAACTGTTGCTGCGAAAGAAAAACTGCCCAAACTATCTTCCCTGGGTACTAGCTAACCTATGGTTTCCTTTCAATTGTTCATAAATCAGTTTACTTTTTGACTGCTTTCCAAACAATTATTCTGCTCAGACCATTCTATAACTAAATACGAATAGAAAATAAGATTTCATTTCCAAGGCGGATCAAAATTACTAAATGTAACAGATGCTCCTCGACTTTCTCCTGGTAAATGCATTGTACATGGAAAACACTGTAAATCAAAACTGCATTCAACACACCTCACCTACTGAGTACCATGGCTTGGCCTAGCTCACCTTAAAGGTGCCCAGAACATGCACATTAGCCTACAGGACACAACACATCCACTGCAGCTCACCGCCCTGCCCAGCATCCCCAGGGAGTGCAGTACCACAAACTTCCAGTCTGGAGAAAGGTCAACATTCAGAATTCCAAGTATGGATTCTATGGAATGTGTGTTGCTTTCGCACCATCATCATGTCAAAGAATCTTAAGTCAAACTATTTTATTCAGTCAGGGGTTGTCTGCACATATTGTTGGCACTGGTCTTCTAGACAAATTTTGAACTTCAATAATGATTTAGAATGCATGAATGAGTCCTTAGAAATGATGGCTATGTTCTTGGGTGGGAAAAATAGTGGAAACTTAAAGAAGTCAACTTGTTTTTAAAAATCTATCTTGCCTTGACTATTGTGGCTCAGTGGGCTGGATGCTGTTCTGTGAACCAAAGAGTTGCTGGTTCAATTCCTGGTCAGGGCACACGCCTGGGTTGTGGGTCAGGTTACCAGTTGTGGGTGTGTGAGGCAACCCATCTGTATTTCTATTTCCCCCCTTTTCCCTCTCTCTAAAAAATAAATTAAATCTTAAAAAAAATCTATCTATATATATATAATTAATGCTGTCAAATGCATACTTATTTATAGTACATTGTGGCAGATACGTTATCTTGCATTTATTCTGCATAATGCCCAGGGCAATGTAATGTAAAATGAAGTGACTTAAACCATAGCATTTGATGCTGACAGTGATGACTTTAATACAAAGGCAAATAAAACTTATTCTGGAATCAGTTTATTAAAAACTGTCAACACATTAGTATATGTATATCCATAAAGACTTAAAATTATCTTCACCTTGTGCAGTTTCTGGTATTTATAGAAGGGCCTATTATCAACATTTTTAAAAAGAAAACTGTGGTTTGGCAAGTATCTAATATTACATGCCTGATTGCTTTTATTCAAGTATTTTTTATATTTAAAATATATGTATTAAAAGAATCATCACACTGTTCTGTGAGTCACAAAAGCACACTGTCGCATTTAAAGTCAACAGAGCCTCCAGGGGACGAGAAAGACTGAGCTCTCAGGTCTGTGCTCTATAGCTTCCACAGCCCACTGCACTGGCATTTCAGATTCAGAGGGAAAAGCACAGGGAATGCTGGAATTGAAATACTAGGTAGGCTCTATCTTTTATCTACATATGGCAAGGAGTCTAACCCTAAGAAATCATGAGGCAGTACATGTTTTATAAAGTCAGATAAATGCCTGGGTTTCATTCCCATTTCTGTAAATTTTGGTGAAATATCATTGATATTTTAGAGTTACAGTTACTGCCTCATTATTTATATTATACCCATTGTACAGATGAGGAAAGTGAGATGCAGATAACGTTAGCTTGACTGCAGTTACATAACTAATAAGCTCTAGAGTTCAGCTTCAGTTCAGCTTAACTAACACTTAACTATCTCCACAGATGAGGTGAGATCAGCCTGCACAATTTAGAGCTGAATTACAGCAATTATAATACGTATAGTATTTGCTACGTTCATTGGAAACCTAAGGGTGGATTAATTTAGAACAAAGTTCTCCATCCAAAGCAAACATAAACACTCTTAAGATTTCATGTATGGAGAGTCGTACAGGCACCTAGTAAAGCAAATACTAATATATACTGAATTATTAATATGACGTAGGATTTCCACAGTTGAATTATTAATTTTTAGGGGTAACTCCTAGGAAAGCATGAGACATAAAGCTCCTCAATGCTTTAAGTAAGGGTGTACAACATTTCTCTTGGGTCATTTTACTAATTGATTTTAATATAGCTCTAAGTATAGTTATCTTTAGCTAGTTTTACTGTCTCGTAGGAAATGCTGAATCGCGGTCCTTTCCCGGACAGACGCAGCAAACCTTTTACCAAGATCACTTTCCAAAACTCCTCAGCAACCTGATGTAGTAACGGGAATACCTGGCCTCACGTGCTAGTCTGAATCCTACCACAACAGCCCTTCCTCTGTCCTAAATTTTTGCGTGTACAAAATAACAGAAGTATGTTCTTACATTTCTAGTATGTACAACAGTAATAAATGCTCCCTCAAAAGATACACTTTATGTATCCTTTTTTTTTACCCCCAGTGACTATAAATGTTATCTTTCTCTGTAACATGTTGGGAAATACTTCATTTTCACAGCATTCATATAGAGCATCACCGAAAGTGGAAAAAGCAGGGAGAGAGGATAGGAGTTGTTTCAAAATACTAAACAGAAAGTTCCCCTTTACTTTTGTTCGAGTAAAAGTTTGAGGATAACAGTTTTCAAATTGTGTGTGATGAGATGGGTTTCGTGGCTCAAGGGGAGCATTTAAAACAATGAAATCAAATGGAAATAAAATGGACAGCATATTGGTAATGGAAAAATACAGTAAAGACTAAATACAAAAATAGACAGTATAATATAAGCAACACAGGAAGTGTAACTATTCTTTCATGAAACTTTGGTTTCAGTGATATGTATTTCTGCCTGTGTGTTTGCTATGTCGCAAACTAAGGGCCATGGTTAAGAAAATGTGAATGTCACTGCTGAGTGAATGCAGATAAGCAGACAGAAATGTGCTATTTTATCAATGATTTTTACAAACAATGAAAATAATGGTAAAACATTGGAAGAAACTGAAGACTCAAATAAATGGAAAGATATTCTGTGCTTATGGATTAGAAGAATTAACATTGTTAAAATCTCCATACTATACAAAACCATCTACAGATTCAGTGCAATAGCTATCGAAATTCCAATGGCATTTTTCACAGAAATAAAACAATCCATCCTAAAATTTGTATGAAACTACAAAAGTATGAGTAGCTAAAGCTATCTTGAGAAAAAAGAAAAAAGCTAGAGATGTTCCCTGATTTCAAATTATATTATAAAGCTATAATAATCGAAACAGTACAGTATTGACATAAACAGATCAATGGAACAAAATAGAGAACATGGAAATAAGCCTATGAATATGTAATCAGCTTATTTATCATAATGGAGCCAAAAAGCTACAGTGGGAAATGAACAGTGTCTTTAATTAAAGGTTTTGGGACAGCCAGACAGCCACATGCAAAAGAATGGAACTGGATCACTTTCTAACACCATGCAGGAATCAACTCAAAGTGGGTTGAAGACTTGAAGGGAAGATCCGAAACCTTAAAACTCCTAACAGAAGATACAGGGGGTGGTAAGTTCCATGACTTAAATCTGGCTTTTTTTTTTTTTTTTTTTGATTTAGCACCAAATGCAAAGTCAACAGAAGCAAAATTAAACAAGTGGAACTACATCAAACCAAAAAAGCTTCTGTAAAAGCAAAGGAAACCATTAACAAAATGAAAAGGCAATGTATGTCAGGGGAAATAGTATTTATAAATCATGTATCTGATAAGAGGTTAATATCCAAGGTATGTAAAAATATAAAACTCGGTAAGAATGTACACAAACAATTTGATTAAAAAATGGGCAGAGAATCTGAATACACATTTTTCCAAAGAAGACATTCAAATGATCAACAGGTACACAAAACGGGGCTCAACATCACTAACCATCAGGGAAATAAAAGCAAGTCAAAACACCAGTGAGATTTCACCTCACACCTGTTAAATGACTATTGTCAAAAAGGCAAGAAACAGCAAGTGTTGGCCAGAATGTAAAGGGAATCCCTGGGCATTGTGGGTGGGAAAGAAATTGCTGCAGCCACCATGGGAAACAGTATGGAGGTTCCTCAAACATTTAGAAATAGAACTACCATATGATCTAGCAATTCCCCTTTGGGTATTTATCCAAAGAAAACAAAAGCACATTCTCAAATCGATTATCTGCACCCCCCCAAGTTCACGTCGCATTATTTATAATAGCCAAGACATGGAAACAACCTAGGCATCCTGTTATCGATGAGTGGATAAGAACAAGTATTACGTGCATACATGCACATGTGCACACACACGAATATTACTCAGCTGGAAAAAATAGAAGAAAACCCCGCCACATGTGACAGCATGGGTGGGCCTTGAGGGCAGTATGCTAACATGAAATGTCAGGCAGAGAAAAACAAATGCTCTGATCTCACTTACGTGTGGAATCTGAACAAAACAAAACAAAACTGAACGTATAGATGAAGAAAAGAGGTTGGTGGCTGCCAGGGGCCAGGCCGGGATTAGGGGTGGCGGGGTGGTGACGAAGAAGAGGTGGCTGAGCAGGGTCCGGAGTACAAGAGAAGCAAGATCCGAGGACGGGAGGTGCACCGTGAGCGCAGCTAACCACAGCGACTGTGGGTCTGAAAGTTGCTAAGACAGCAGACCATAAACATTCTCAGCACACTCAAAAAGTTCTAACTATGTGTGATGACGGATGTTAACTAACCTTACTGGGGTGATAATTTCTCAATATACATATATAAGCAATCATTATGTTTTATGAGAAAAAACACCCACATGTTTTAAGTAAAGGTTTACAATGTTATTCTTGGGTAATTTTACTAAGTAAAAAAACCTAAACCTAAAACTAATACAATACTATATGCCAATTATATTTCAATACAAATACATACATTTTAAAAACCTCCAAAAATGGTAAATCACTGTATTTCTCCCCAAAAATATAAATTTTGGTATGTTTTCAAATCTTAAGCTTAGCAAAACCAAAAACATATTTAAAAACACTACAGAAAACAAAAAAACAAAAAATAACCCTCTACCCCATTCTGCCATTGATTACACCAGCATTTTGACTAGAAAAGAATACATAATTACAAGTGTGCTTAATTTACACACTGCAATCTACTTTAAGTAGCTTATTCAGATAGAGTTGCCAGCTGTGTGTGGTAAGTTCATTTCCAACATGAAGTAACTAAACGCATCAAATTTCCAAAGACTTCCAATTGCTGCGTTGGTTCTGGACTTCCCAAACCATCACTTAAAAATAATACACTGATATTTGATTTAGATACCCAGTAACCTTATTTTAACTCACACGCTTAAAAAAAAAACCTACTTCATAGCAGTGATCCTTAATTTAAAATGAAATTTATTAAAAATCAGGGTAAAATAGGTGTATTCGAGTTTTCCCTCAAGAATAAAAGGCAAAATAGTTGGACAACTATACTCTATTAGATCTGGTATTTTCAAAAAGGTTTTAATCTTTCACAAGTCTAAAGTTAAATCTATTCAAATATCATGTTTAGTATATACCATGTTAAAATCTTAACTAGAAATAAGCTATTTTAAATACTTTATAACCTTAAAACTTACTAATATATTTAAATTTTATTTATACATTTTACCAAAATGCAGACACCTAAAATCATAGCATTACCATCGTTAATATTATTCTAGTAAAACATTCAATTTGATTTAGTAAAGCATAAAGGTATGTTTAAGAAACTTCTCCTTGTCAGACTGAGAATAATTTTAATATTCTCAACTATAACCACAACTGTCAGTCACAAAGGAAAAGGCAAATATACATGGTATATTTCTGCACACCATTAAAGTTACACGATACATTTTCCACAGAGGTACTATCTCTGATTTTTACTTCTGTAAGTAATCTGTGTCCATCAGTTTGATGTTGTTTTAAAGTTTACTCAAACACACAACATTTTTCCAAAATTTAAAGAACTTCTAAGCCTGTATCACAGGCCAGAAAAACATAAGAAAACAGTAGGTAAAAGACAAATGGAGAGAAACAGATAATAGGGCAAAGCTGAAATGGAAGCAAAGGAAACCCTCATGTTCTAAAGACACTGGCTTAGAGAAAAATTGTGTAAAATAAAAATTATCCTTGAAAAAAATATTCCTTAAATTAAGTATGGTATATATATTTTTTAATGCAAAGGTCGCTGCTTGGAAACGTGTATAAACGTATAATCTATGCATTTTAATGTGCCATATAGTTTCACAGAAGAGAACATACAGAAATTAATTTACTCGAGTGTATTGTTACTAAAAACTCTCCAACTTTGTTGGTACTCCCATTGGTTGCATCCTCTACACACATTTTATCAGTTCCTCCATCTCCTCCTTAGAGTTAATCAGTTAATTATCCAACGTTTTCCTGAAGGAGAGCTGGAAGGTCAAGTTATCCACTTGCCCAGGGGCCTGAATATTTCTCATTCAGTGGCCAGTGACACTACTCTTCAAACTGCTCACTCGTTCTTCTGAGAGGACTTATCAATACCCAGGGATCATCTGTGTACAGTGGAAGGGTTGGCTATTTAAATTACTTGTGTCCCTCGCTCTTAAAAAATCATTATAACGATTCCTCTGGTTACAGACTTTACTGATATATTACCAAACCTTCACTAGGCCCGATTTGCAGATCACAGGCTGCCGGCCCTTTAAGTTCTTTATTAAACTTGACCTGTCCTCTTTCACTGAACCAGCTGGACAGAAGTACTCACAGAATGTGAGAGCTGAAGGGAGAGCCTCTATTCCATCTGCAATGTGAACCCGAAAAAATTCCAACGCTGGGATGGCAAAAAGAAAACTATATTGCCAGGCTCCAATTTACAATGAAGCAAAACAAGTTTCCCTTCAGGACAAAACTTTGGGCTATAAAACGGGTCTTCCGGATACTAGGTTCTGTACCGTGGAGGACCAGGTTTTTCTTTTTTTTAAATCCTCACCCTAGGATATGCTTATGGATTTGAGAGAGAAGGGGAAGGGGCTTGGGGGCAGGAACATCAATCAGTCTATCAGCTGCCTCCCGTACGCACCGAACCGGGGACCAACGCCTGGTAGGTGCCCACTAGGAATCTAACCCTTCAACCGAGCCGCCAGGTTGCAAAATCTGCAAGCCCAGATTTTGATCCCAGCTTTGGTTAGCAAAGGTAGCAAACTAGGGAAGGAGTTTGCGGGGAAAGGAACGGTGGCAGGCTCCAGAAAATTCACTTGCTGGGGCGAACATCATTTGAGGTGCTCACTGGTTTTGGCTCATTGGTCCCACCTGCGATGGGTCAAGATTTGCGTGGAGCCACTGGTAACGTGCTTCTCTCTTTTAGGGTAGGTTTTCACATGGCTACTTATTGTGAAGAGGGAAAGTGCAAACCATCATTTGCCATTCGAAAGGGATCACTTAAATGATATAGAAACATTAATTATTAAAACAAATAGTAACTTATATACTTTGGGTAGTGCAAATCAGCCCATTTTTCTCCCCAATTTTAAAGTGCCTTAATCTCTACACATCATACAGCTCTCAAGTTCTAGCCTTGGTTACATTCACTTCTAATTTCTATTCCTGGCCCTATCTATTCATGTCTCTCTCTATACTCTACCCAACAGATTTCATTTACTCTGTCATCTGAGCTGCCCAGCTCTCAGCCTGAGCCTTTAGATTCACACATAAACTAATGTTTCAGGCTTTACTCAAATACTCTAATTACTTACCAGGTGTGCATCTATCTGGATGATTCCCATCTCTGAAACTGGAGAGAATCTCCCTCAGCTATTTCTCGATAATTCTCTTCACTCATTTTCAAAATGTCAACGTGACTTCTGACCTTTTCGTATTCCTCTTCCATTCAGTTTCCTTCATTAACATTATTTATATCCACTTTCCTTTCTTTTTCTACAGACACCATGCGAATTTAGAATCTTCACACTTCATATAGAAAATAGATTATTACAATATGTTACAACCACTCTTCTTAATGGGGTCGACTGCCACCAAACCATACATATCACCACCTTACTGTTTCTATAACAATTTTGATCATGGTTCTTGTCTACTAAGATCAAGTCCAAAGTCTTTGACTTTCTGTCATTTAACTTTACACTTGTAAGTCTGATCTCCTCACACTTCCACATAAATTCCTAGTTTGTTTAATCTGGTCTATTTAACAGCTAAGAAGCATATGCTATGCACTTCCCACCTCCTGACATTGTGCTCCTGATTTTTAAAGGCTCATATTAAACTTCACCTCTTCCCCTGCTGCCTGACCAGATAGAAGGAAGATCCCCTGCCGCCTGACCAGATAGAAGGAAGATCATCTACCCTGTCTGCAAAATGGGCCTTCAGGAATCATTTCCTTCCCCTATAAAACGAAAATGTTTGGAAAAACAGAAGCTAAAGGACAATGAAAATACTTTTCTTTCTGAACACTAGTTTTTTTTTCAATGTTTCTTCCTGGATTGTTTCCTATGTCCCAGTAACTGCGCTAGGCCACATGGGATTAGAGTTTAAAATGACCCACTAACTGTGTGTAAAGCATCACACAGCCAGTAAGCTTTTGTGAATGCTGCGAGAGGGAGGTACAGGTTGCCACCAAAGTCTGAAGCCCTTCTGGGCGAGAGAAGCAAGAGGCAAGAAGTTCACCTACAGTGGGACATGGGAAGGAGCTAATTCAACTGGGAAGGAAGTCTCTGAAGTGCAGGACAGGGCTCAGGGCAAGGGCTCTGCAGGCAGGAGGAAGCCCAGAGACAGGCACTTGGAAAAGACTAAAAGGTCTGTGCGTTGGAACCTAAGGGATGATGAATGTGGCTAGAGGAGGCAGCAAACATGACATGTGGTGGCGGCGGTGGGGGGTGAGGCAAGAGCAGCTCTGCCCACCTGGGAAGATCATGTTGGAGATTCCTGGGCTTTATTCTAAGAATAACATGCCTTGTTCCAAGATACTACCATGGCCATGGCTGACCCTAGGAGAAATGAGAAAAGCAATTATGAAATGGGAGAGCATTCTAGCTTTATTTCACTTGAAACATTTTCTGTATTCCTATCATTCTTACTTGTGTGATCTCATTCAAAGTCAAGTTAAAAAATGAGTTATAAATATACTCATTTTCAGTTGGTCTACTTTGCTTTGACAAAAGGTTGTGTATATACACATACGTGTGTTCACCTGTAAATATTTAAGGGAGTACTGGCTTGTTTTAATTTTTTAAAAGCAATGACATTCCACATAACAATTCAATAAAGAGCTCCATTTCACTGTTTGGTCATGCATTAGTGCTAGCCTTGAAGTTACATGTTTATTCTCCTTCCCCTTAAGACCTTTCTTCTTTTTTTTTAAGAGTTATTTATTGATTTTAGTGAGAAGGAGGTGGGGCTGGGGGAGAAACTAATGGCAACATTGGTGTACTGGGACAACACTCTAACCAAGGGGTACAGCCACAGCTGTTAGACTTCAACATGGAAAAACATTTTAAGAGAACATCAAATCTTTTTAAGGATTAGTTTACCCCTAATTGTTCTTTAGCCTCATCTTGTCTACATTATATAATGAATTTCAAAATGCAATCACAAATTTATTTCCTATATTATTAAGAACATAATTTAAAGAAGGCAGGGTGCCAAAGTTGTTATTAGTAATAGAACACCTGGAATTTTGGAGCAATTTCTTTGTTCAGGGTATCCTGTTGGCTACCTTAAAATATATCTCCTTTAATGCTAAGAAAGACTCTAAGTGTGCATGCTATACTCTTATTTCACAGATAAGAAAACTGAAGCTTAGAGATACAAGCATTTTCCCAAAACACATACACTTAGACCTGCGTTGACCAATCTGGTGGCTGACAGCCCCATATGACTATTGATCAAGCACTTTAAGTACGGCGAGTCTGAATTGGGATGGTCTGTAAGTATAAATTATTCACCAGATGTTGAAAATTTAGTATGAAAAAGAAAGCAAAATATATCAATAGTTTTGATTATTGATTACATGTTGAATATTTGAGAGAGCGGGTTATTAAATAATTTGCCATATTAAGTGAGAAAAGGGCTACCAGGTTCATATTTGAGAACAGCAGCAGAGGCCATGAAAATACCCACCTTATTCCAGTTTGAAACTTAATGGAAGAAATCATAAAATTTTAGTTTAGCTATTCCAGTGTGTAGTCAATGAGTTAATGGGAGATGGGTTGGTCTTGGGGAGAGGATCTCCTCTTTGGTCTCCTATGCGGCACTAAAAATCCAATGCTGGGAGTTTCTGGGCACCCCCTTGAGGACACGTGACTTGGACCTTATCTTTCTCAATGACTAGACTCACACTGGCTTGCAATAGGATTGTGTCTGCAGTACTCCTACATCGCTCTGTAAATGTCTTCCAGTTTTGAACTATAGGTAAAATTATGTGCGGAAAAAGAAAACGGTATGCCAAAATGATTAGCAATTATTAACTACTTATAAGAATCAATGGATAATTAAACAGTAATTAGAAAAATTTGCTAAAACCTTGAACCATGGCATTATACGTCTAATGCTTGAAATAAGGAAAAATACACTAATTTCCATTTAGAGAAAACATTTTACGCTAACCTACCAGCCATATTTCCAAAGTACCTACTTTAGAAAAGTTTGTATTACGAAAGAGCTTACTTAACTGCATTAACTTTCCGTTAGATAATATACTTAAAAAAAAAAAAACCAAATAGATAAGATACTTAAAAAAACAAATAGATAATATACTTGTTCAGGCTTTTCCATGCCTTGTTTTTTCTGCCCCCTTCTTTGGAGGGGAGGAGAGTAAGGCGGCTAGATTTCTAAAAAGTTAATATTCTTTCAGCCCCACCGAGCTGTTAGGATGTCCTCAAATAATTTAATAATCTCCCTTTAAAGTTCCATCGTAATTGGAGAGTTCACTTCTGAAAACGCCTTGGCACCGTCAATCTTGGGTGAAACGCGCCAGGTCTCGCCCCTGCCGCCTTGACATTTTCCCTCGCACGCTGGGCGAGCCCCGCTCGGCTGTCAAACACCGCAAAGGTCGCTTTTTTTGCGGCTGCTCAGCCTGCAAACGTCTCGTCTCGGCTCCGCGGGCACAGCCGCCCTCTTCCCGGGACAAGCCAGCCCACCCCCCACCCGCCGCAAGTTTCAAACTTTGTTTCCTTCGGGGTTCGGCACCAGCGCTCCCGGGAACATCCCGCAGACAAAGAGCTGCGCCTGGGCTCCCCGGAGCCGGACTGGAGTTGGGAAACAAAGCGCTCCAACGTGCGGTTCCGGCGGGCGCTGCCGCGGCGCTGGCAACGGGAAAACCCCGGGCAGCGCAGGGCACCCGGGAGGCATCTCCCCAGGCAGCGGCCCCAGCCCGCCGGCCACCCCGCAGCGAGCGGCAGGGCAGCGCCGGCCCGGGACGCTGGCTGCCCCGCCGCCCCGCGGAGCCCCGGCCCGCGCCCCCGCCCTCTCACCGCTTCACTCGGATGATCTGGTCCCGCATGGGCTTGATGTCCTGGAAGCTCTGCTGGTTGACGAGGCTGTAGACGAGGATGAAGCCCTGGCCGTTCTTGATGTACAGGTCCCGCATGGACGCGAACTGCTCGGTGCCCGCCGTGTCCAGGATCTCCAGCACCGACGGCGACGAGTCCACCTCGATCTCCTTGCGGTAGAAGTCCTCGATGGTGGGGTCGTATTTCTCGATGAAGGTGCCGGTCACGAACTGCACGGTCAGGGCGGATTTGCCGACCCCGCCCGAGCCCAGCACCACCACTTTGTACTCGCGCATCGTCCCTCCGCGGCCGCCGCCGCCGCCGCCGCCCGCGACATAGACCTACGCCCGCCGCGCTGCGTCCCCGGACCCTGCCCCGGCGGCCGACCCCGCCGCCCTCCGCGGCCTCCCCCGCTTCTCAGCCGCCGCGGCCCCCCGGGCGCCGGCGCAGGGAGCAGCGGGCATGGGCCGGGCCGAGCGGCAATGCGGCCCCGCGGGCGCGGGCGGGCGCTGGGAGCGAACAGTGAGTGGGAGCCGCCAGAGCCGCCGGAGCCGCCCGAGCCGCGGGCCCGCAGTGCTGCCCGCCCCGCCCCTCGCGCCTCCACGCCCAGCTCCCCGCCTGCCGCCGCCGTCGTCGCTTGCCCGGCGCCAGAGCGCGCGCCCGAGCCCCGGCGCCAGCCGCAGCGCGGCCGGGGGCGGAGCCGGCGGCGTGGGGCGGGGCCCCAGCGGCTCAGCCCCGCCCCCCCGTTGCCTAGGCGACCAGCAGCGCGCGCTCCCGGGAGGCTCCGCGCTAAGCGGTAACCTCGGCCCGCGTTTAGGTCAACAACCACGTTGGCCACCCAGGAACACCCTCGCTCGTCTTCCCGGGCGGATGCCCCCCCCCCCCCCCCCCCCCCCCCCCCCCCCCCCCCCCCCCCCCCCCCCCCCCCCCCGCTGTGTACTGAGCATGCGCAGTGGGCCGCCGGAGCCGGGAATCTCGTCCACCTGAGACTCCCACGCTCCGGCTTTGGCGGAGAAGCGGGACCGCAGCGACCTCCTGCAACCGCGGAAGGGACGGACAAGGTCCAGAAAGGAGACCTTGCCTGGAGGTTTTTGCTCGACCCCACCCATTCCGTCACCATTCCTGAGTTTTGCTTTTGTCTTTTATAAACAGCACGAGCTTTGTTTAAAGGTCCGAACTGAAACACAACAAAATGAAGTTGCATTTTAAGCGTCAGGACACTGGGAGGTGACGGGTCCTTGCAAACTATTGCCCCAGTCGAAGACCAAAGACTGGAAGTGAGACCCACTCCGGGGCACGTCGCCGGGAGGCCGGCCACCTTCGCCCCCAGCCCCGCCCTTGTCCCGTGCTCGACCGAAAAGGCGCTCTTCCCACGCCCGGCAGCTCCGGGCACTCGGACAACCCAGGGAGCCGAGCCCGGAACCGCACTAGCTGCCCAGGGACGCTTCATAGCAACAAACAGCTGGGATACCTACTAGGAAGCTGGGATGCGTTCCAGCCAACCAGACCACGTCTCTGGATCCCGTGACACCACTCTCGGCCAATAGAGACTCGCTGCAGGACACGTGATGCCCACCCACCAGCCAATGGGGACGAGCTCCCGTCGCAGGCTCAGTCAAACCACCTCCCCCTGCCTGGCCCCTACCTGGGCGTTTGCTCCTGCGCGTGCTCTTCCAGCCAATCGTAGGCGAGCTGTCGGATGACGAAGGCTTGAGCTGAGCCAATCAGAAGGCGCGAGGCCCTTGCGGCCCAGGGCAGTTAGTATGGAGACAGCCGCGGGGCCGTGGAGCTTGCTGCGGGGCGGGGGTCGGAGACTCAGTCGCTGCGCACCATCCTGGCAAAGGGACAGGACACGTGCGTGTCAGGCGAGAGTGATGAATTCCACCGTTAACGTCGTGTCCGTGATACTCTGCCCAAATGATGGGCGTGAAAAGAGGGCTGAGGGGTGCGGACCCAATCGCGGGATGAGTCGGGGAAGCGGGGACGTTTGTCTGTGGGGTGAGACATTTTCCGGTACTGGGGAGACCGACGCAGCCGTTGCACGGCTCCTCCGTGCGTCCTCCTAAGACATTTTTAATAACTCAGTTTTAAAAGTCATCGAGCTGTTTCTCTGTAGCATTAGACCTTCCTTACGACGTACTCCCTCCTACCCATAACGTCCAATTTAGAAGTTCTAGCCCCAAATATTTCTGCATTATGTTTTGTAATAACTGGTTATTGAATTTACTTTCCTTGCGCTACGTCCTTCTGGAACGAGCCCACATTCCTCCATTGCGCTCTCCTATTTCGTGGGCAGCAGTTTCTATAGTTCTAATGTTTGATCGTGGCATATCTATTCAGCTGTT
This sequence comes from Noctilio leporinus, assembly GCA_004026585.1. Lineage (NCBI taxonomy): Eukaryota > Metazoa > Chordata > Mammalia > Chiroptera > Noctilionidae > Noctilio > Noctilio leporinus. The sequence goes on from PVIW01000938.1 coordinate 49,376, forward strand.
CTTCGGAAGGTCAGCATGGTCCGAGTCCCTCGAAAAACCAGGTGTTCTTTTATCACCTTTTCTGTCAGTTATCAAGGTACTCAGATTTGGTAGTGCCCTACTGCCTTGTCACTCCATTATACGAGAATGAATAATTTGCATTTGTATTATCTTGCTATAGTGTAACACACCAAATTTTTGTTTAAAATAATGGAGGACAAGTTACCTATCAAAGTATGTAGTGAAATATAAGTCATTATTTCTTGATTACATGCCATCAAGATATGAGAGGTTATGTGTGAGCTCCCAGAATTAGCAGTAAAGGCAATTTGCAAAAGAACTAAGGATCAGGACTATTTTAGGATAATTGAAACCAAAAAGGATCTGATTATCTCATTCTAAACTAGTAATATAAGTGAAGAAAAATTAAGAGAACTCATGTAGATATGAAATGAAACTTCATTTCTGGGCTTTTTTTTTTTTTTTTCTTTTGAAAACTTGTGTGCTTATTTTTGGTTATGTTAGCCTAGTAATAGCTACATCTCTTTCAGAAAAAAACACAGGCTGTCTCTTTTAAGATTCAAATTGTGTATTATGGTGGTAAGAATTCCTAGGCTTATTATAGCCCAGAAGCATCAAGCTTTTTCTGTTTAGTACCCGTGGATCTGAAAAACCATTCACTTTGCAAGGAATATAGGTCTAGTGACTTTTATTTTCCTTTTTTAGCATTGGGGTTCTGGGTCTAGAGTGTAACCTTAAGCAACTAGTTTCATTTCCTAGGTCCCTAGAAGTTGAGAAGCTCTGGATTATAGTGCATCTGATAGAAGTTACACACACGCACACACACAGTGAATTGGTTCTTAGTCAATCCACTTAGCGTAATAGAGAGTAAAAGAGCTTTTACACATTTCTCAGGCTGTTTTCTTTGAACTTTCATTAGTGCTGACTTTTTTGATAAGTGTAGAGACTGCGGGTCTTAAGATAGTTGCACCTCATTTGTCTCATACTGAAAGGTTTCAGTTTTCTTTAGCAATGCTGCTGTAAAAGTATATTTTTAGTCACTCGGGCAAAAGAAACATAACTAGGAGTCTATTTTCTCACCTGTTTGGGATGGTGGTACTTACTTGATTTGAGACTGTATGTGAAATGCTGATGGAAGGATTAACTGCTGTAAGAAAGGATGCCAGGATGTGCAGAGAATTTTGAAGATTTGGGTGGGAGTTGTGTATCTGTCTCCTGGTCCTTAATCATTCCCAGCATGAACTATCTATTCTGAGAGTGACTTTGGAAATAAAAACTTCTGTCTCCATTCATTTGCTTATGAGAAAGACAAAGTACAAATGAGATAAAATGAAATTTCCCCCAAGAGCTGTAAATCTGTATAATAGCGACACGTGCAGTGATACTTCAGGTCTCTGCTAGCTTCTGAAGTGCATTGCTGGAGGAAAAAAGAAAGGAAAAACTTTATTTTTCCTCTCTCCACCAAATCTGAGCATTCTCGCACTTATGCCCAGACACCTTTGACTATCATAGTTCTGTTACCATGGAAACCCAGGTCCCTTTTTTTTTTTTTTTGCTTCTGTGCAAGATGTTGGAAAGGTGGAATGAAATACACTGTTCTATGATGTTCTGATGACAGCAAGAAGCAACAATGCAAGAAATTTAATATAAACAAGTTAGGAGAGGATGTTTGTAATACGGTCCCTGCTTCTTGGCTATAAAATTCTGACTCCTATTGCTTCCTATTAAAGCCTACATGTGATTAACTATAGAAAGAAAGGACAAGTCAAGCATATTTAGCACCTATGAAATGATGCTGGAAATTTTAAGAGAACAGAAGACATTTTCTTGGCCTCTGAGGTTCCAAATATAGTTCAGAAACAGGCACATATATATATAAAGAGTGGAAAGGAAGGGACAGAATAATGTGTTGTCCTTTAGAAAATATGATTTTTTGTTGCCCTGGCTGATGATGTGGCTCAGTGGGTTGGGCATTGTCCTCAAATCAAAGGACTGCTGATCCTATTCCCAGTCAGGGCACATGCCTGGGTAGCTGACCAGGTCCCTGGTTGGGGGCCTGCAAGAGGCAACTGATGGATGTTTCTCTCAAATGTCATGTTTCTTTCCCTGTTTCTCCCTCCTTTCACTTCTCTTGGGGAAGAAAGAAAAAGAAAGAAAGAAAGAAAAGGTAATATGTCTCAGTATGTTTGCAAAGAGAAAATTAGATTGCACAAATTAACTATGTAAAAAGTCAATGAAGGAAACCTTTTGGTTGAGAAGTATTTCAATAGGCAAATTTAAGCAGAAAAAGTTTTTTGAAGGAAGCAGTTTAATGATGAAAATATCAGGAGAAAAAAAAGGGCTGAAGGGCTTGAAGAATATAAGAATATGTATATATTCTTAGAGAGAGAGGAAGGGGGGGAGAAGTAGAAGGAGAGAAATATCAATGCAAGAGAGAAACATTGATCAGTTGCCTCTCATATGCACCTGGACCAAGGACCGAACCTGCAACCCAGGCATGTGCCTTGACTGGGAGTCACTTGGGAGACCTTTTGCTTTGTAGGACGATGCCCAGCCAACTGAGCTACGCCAGTCAGGGCAAGAGTAAGAAGAGCATTCTGACATCCCTTCCTTGCTCTGTACTTTGAAGTATGAGAATGTGGCCACCATCTTTGGGCTCTAACACTTTATGGTGCCATGGATGACTAACAAGCCTTTGGATGGGCAAGGAGAAGGGTGGGAAGAACATGGGTCCTGGGTGACAACACTGAACTGTCAAACCAATACCAGAAATGCCCACCTTCGTACTATGGCTAAGTAAAGAACTAGTCTATTTTAGTCTTTTGGGTTAAGTCCTTTAGTTTCAGTCCATTAGATTTTCTGCATCTTGCATTTAATCACCTCCCAACTGTTATAGAAAGTCTGAGAGAATCGAGAGAAAATGGTGTTTAAGAAAATCAAAGGGGAGAGCACAGGGGGGAAAATGAAATGTATGTAATAGAACAACAATAAAATAAATTTTTTTTTAAATCAGCAAGTATTTGTGAGTACTTTCAATTCTACCAATGTCCTGAATGCTCCTTCAAAGACATATTTATTCAATGCTCACTATGTATGTGGTCTGTGCTGAAAAAGCCCAGCCATTGTTAATATAATGAGAACACTTAGCGTGACATCAGTGTCACCTGGTAGCCAAGGAGAGTGGACTGGAATACACGTGCGTGAACAATGTTGATTTCACTGCACTAGTCAGTGAGGGGGGGGTAGATGCTGGTGAGTGAGTGTGTGTCCTGTGTGTCCATCACATTCAAAATGACTGAGTGTGTAGAGCAACGGACCTGCGTCAGATCTGGCATTAAGCTTGACTCCGTGGAAACTATTTGGATGATTCAGGTTTTCAGGGATGATGCAAGCACAAAATTCAAGGAGTGCAGCACAAACACTTCAAAGATGGTTGTGGGTCTTGAAAATGATCCACATTCCGGAAGGCCTGCAACAAGCAGAATACCTGAGAACGTTGAATGTATGTGGGCTGCAGTCAACTAGAAGCTGATCTAGGGACTATTCTTGAGATTTTGATGCAGGATTTTGGCACGAAACACGTGGTGGCAAAATCAGTTCTGCGGCTTCTACCACAGCAGAAGGAACATCATGCAGCTGGGAGAACCGTGTGAGGTCCCAAGGTACCTACTCTGAAGGGGACTGAGGCGTCATTGTCCTGTGTACAATGTTTCTTGTATCTTGTATCTTCAATAAATGCCTCTATTTTTCATAGTACATGGCTACATAGTTTCTGGACAGGCCTTCTATTATTCTAGGTTTTAAAGATACAACCAAATGCAATTAGCCCATGCTTGCATTCTAAGAGGAGACAAACATTTATAAACAGAAGAGACAGATACTAAGCAACTGATTACACATTTACATTATATAATAACTATAAATGCAAATAAGGAAAATCAGAGATTAAAGAATGTATCAAAATGTATAAATATTGCAAAATATGTAACTCAATAACTGAATAAAAATGACACAAACACACACCATGTACATGAGAATAGAATGTATCACTTATATATGACTCGTTAGAGGTCAAGAGATGCAGGGAGTAAACAGGAATGGGTTTAGTCAAGTAAAACTGTCTGAAGGAAATTAATGTGGAGGCATGTTTTGAAGAAAGTGGCCAGAAAACAGACCAGATGAGTCCAAAGGGAGCACTGGAGATGATGGGGGAGCTGAAAGAGCAAAAGACGGAAACAGGGCTGAAGTCAGAGTGAAACAAGGGAAACGCAGCATCACTTGATTCATTAATTCCCGGGAGCACTGGCGTTCTGGGGACAGCTATCAGAGAAAATCATCAGAAGCCAAAAGTCTTTCAGCAAGATTAGGAAAGGAACAATAACATAGGGAAAAATAAAAAAGAAGAAAAAGTAGAAAGCATACAAGGGTATATTTGAAATGTAGGTATTGTTCAAAATAATAATATGTAATGTGGCTGTCCTGAGACAATTATAATTACGGACTTGAGGGCTTCAAGGAGGAGCGATTTCAACTTTCACAAACAGAAGCAGGAAGAAGTAGGAGTAGCAAACATGAGGACAGGCAGGGCAATAATTCCTGCTTACCGTTAATTTTGCGTGGTAGTTGCTACTGACATGCATTCAATAAAAATGAATGGTATTTGATTGAAAAGAACATTTTCAATAGACCAGTAAGGTATAAAGATAGTCTTTTTGGTAAATAATGTAATTTAAAATGTTCTCCCTAGAATGCCTTTTTAAACCTTGCCACAGGCAAATCTTTCCAGCTGAGCTCGCACCTGCTCACCCACGTGGAGACCCAGCTGAGGTTCCCGGAAGGAGCTTTAGCCCCGAGTCCTCAGAAGCCTCAGAGAAGAGAAACCGGGAGGGCCCGAGGCCTCAGGAGGCACAGCTGCAGTCTGCTAGGCCAGTGGTCCCCTCCTGGAGGTGGCCTGGGGGCAGGCCAGTGCGCAGTGGCACCGGTTCCTCTGGCTCCTTGGGGCTGAGGGTCCAGGGCCTGGTGTGGTGCCTTCCTTCAGCCCCGGCCTGGAGCTGTTCTCCTGCCTGGCCACAGAGCCAGGCCACCCAGCTTGTGGTGTCACGCAGAGTGGTGAAGACAGCGTAGGGAGGAGGTGAGGGCCACCAGGACAAAGACCGTAACATCCCTGGCAGGTGCTGTGACACCAAGAGGCCACAGTCTATGAGTAACACCAAGACAGGAACCCAGAAATATGCCAAGCCCCTGCTCATACTTGAAATCTTGTGCAGCTGCTGTTGTCACAAGGAGACCCAGGGATCACTGACAGTCTTATTACAGATACAGGACTTCATACAGGATAAACCTCGGACACACACAGTGTGGACAGAAAAGCTGTTAAGAAACAGGGAACAAAGACAATAAACTCATCAACAACAGAATCTAAAAAGTAAAAACAAAAACTAAGCGGACAACCAGGGAGGGAATAGAATCAAAGGTGTGGGGAACATTTGGAGGGGTATCAGCTGGGAAGGGGAAGCGGAAGAAGGGGGGAAAGGCATGGGGATTAAGAAGCATAGTGAGGTGCAGAATAGACGGGGGGATGTTAAGAATCCTACAGGAAAAGGTGAAGCCAGAGAACTCACAATGCATGACCCGTGGGCATGAACTACGAGGGATGGGGTTGCTGGAGGGAGGGGGTGCTGGGTGGAGGGGAGTACAGGGGAAAGTAAATTGGAACAAATGTAACAGCATAATCAATAATAAAAAGAATAGAAAAAAATAAAAATAAACCGGAAACACTGGAAAGCAGTTAAGTGCTACCAACCCCCCATATAGGAACTTTAGATCTTTTTCTTTTCCTTCCTTTCTTACTTTTAAGATTTTATTTATGTATGTGTAGAAAGAGTGGAACGGAGGGAGAAAGAGGGAGAGAAATCTCGACGTGTAACATCGTTTGGTTGTCTTTTCCGGGCCCCTAGCCCAGGACCTGGTCCACAACCCAGGTACGTGCCCCAACCGGGAATCGAACCTGCGACCCTTTGGTTGGCAGGCAGGCAGGCAGGCAGGCAGGCTCTCGGTCCACTGAGCCACACCAGCCAGGGCAAGCCTCCCTCGCCCCCAACCCAAGAAAAATAGTCCTAAATCCAACAGACACACCAGGGTGGAGCGTCACCCCACCCCACTATCCTCCCACCCCCCTGCACTTAGCTGGCTCTGCTCCTCCCCTGATCACCATGGAAACGCGACAAGGGCGCCACCAACATTCCAGTTCCACCTTCCAGGTTGTGACCCAGAGTAGAACAGGCTCCAACCGGCTCTAACCGGCTGGAGAGGGGATCGCGAGGCGTCTTCCCTGCCGACCCGCCCGGGGGCCGACCCGGACGATGGAGGGGACCTGGTGGCAGTACGCGCGGGGCTGCCGGTGGCCGGGCGAGGGCGAGCTCCGCGTGGTCGGGAAGGCCCTGCAGACGCAGGGGCCGCGGTCCCTCGGCCTGCCCGGCTACCGGAGCAGCCTGGGCTGCTGCCTGCGCCTCCGGCAGAAAGGCGCGCGGTTCACGCCCGGCCCCCAGGCAGCGGCCAGCCGGGCCGCCGGCCACCCGAGCGCCGGGGTGGCGGCGGCGCCCCCGAAGGCCGCCGCGCTGTCCAGGGCCAAGGCGGGCGCGCCTCCCTCGCCGGCGGTGCCGCTCAAGTCCGCCCCGGCCAGGACCAGGCTGCGCGGCGTCCCGCGGCTGGGCGGGCCCCGGGCGACCCTCGCGGAGCTCGGACCCCAGAAGTCGCTCACCCTCTCGGCGCGGAGCGGCGCCCTGCGCGAGTGGCCGGCCTCCGACTCCACGTCCTGGGTGTCCGTGGCTCTCAGCGACCTGTGGGACGTGGGAGGCTGGGGCGCCGAGCGCTCGGGGGCAGAGGACCCCAGTGGCCCCCCGGCGCCCTATCTCAGCCTCATCCGCCAGCTTTTGAAGCCGCAGAAGCCGACCAGGGCGGCCGTGCGGCTTCTGGAGAAGACGGTGGAGGCCACGAGGCTGGACAAGCAGATACAGGAGGCGCAGGTGAGGCAGAAGCGGGTGTTGGAAGAAACCAGGGCGCTGCTGCAGGAGGAGGCCCTGGTCCAGGCCGACACCTCGTTCATGCTGCGCCACCTGAGCAACAAGACGGAGGAGTACCGGCGGGACATCCACGCGCTGTGGGACGGGTACGCCCGCGAGGGCGCGGAGCGGCGCCGGCGGGCGCGGGACGAGGTCGCCCAGGGCGCGCGGCGCACCGCGGAGCTTCGCACGCAGCTCCTGGAGAAGGAGAAGAAGGAGTTCGATTTGAAGCGACAGTTGGCAGCCCTGAGGGACATCGCGCTGGTGAGGCAGAAGCAGGACGGAGACGTGCGGGCGCTGCAGGAGGAGCTCAAGCAGGCCCGAGCGGAGACCGTGGCCAAGGCCTACGCCGAGTACCTGCAGGAAAAGGCCTTGCTGGAGGGGCAGCTGGGCGAGCCGGACGCCGGCCTGCGGGGGAAGAGGGAGAGGACGGAGCTGAGAAGGAGGGCGCAGGCCTTGGAGGTGGCGGCCCGGCGGCTGGCGCTGCAGTGCGGCCGCGACCTGGGCGCCGAGAACCGGGTGGCACGCGCCGCCCTGGCGCGCCAGGCGCAGCTGTGCCGCCAGGTGCGGGCGGCGTGTGGGCGGTGGCAGAGGCGGAAGCAGCAGCTGCAGCAGGAGCTGTGGTACATGGAGTACTTAGCCCGCGGGAGGCAGCGGCTGCAGCCCCGAGCCCCTTCCCCAGGCACCAAATAAAGGATTAATTCAGTGATTCCTGGACTGTCGCTGATTCGATCAGGGCTGGAGCGGGTGTTCTTAGCAGCACAAGCGTGGTTGGGGAGGCTTCCGGATCTTACTGCCGCTGGAAAATAGCCATCAGGATGCGTTACCATGAAGAGTTCGTTGATAAACTAAAGAAGAATTTGTTTACTTGTTTTCAGAGAGGAAAGAAGGGAAGAGAAAGAGAGGGAGAGAAACATCCGTGTGTGGTTGCCTTTCACAGGCCCGCAGCTGGGGACTTGACCCATAACCAGGGCCTGTGCCCAGACTAGGAATCGAACCTTGCGACCCTTTAGTTCCCAGGCCAGGGCTAGGGTTTTCTTCTTTTTTCCCTCCAGCTGTTCGGCTGGGTATTTGTGGACCAGCTTCTCTTAATTAGGTTCTTCACATCAAATTCCAATCAAAAAATAGCCAGTAAGACAATTCTTGTTGGGTAATAAACAAACATAAGACAAATGACCAAGGCAAATGAGTCAAAAGAAAAGTCATCAAAGTTTAAAGCAATATTAGGATAATTTATAAAAACTTAAAAAAGCTTTTGACATAGATCTACCTTAAAATTTCAGGAGCTTCCCTTGCTTCTGGGAAATCAAGGACACCAGAATGGCAGTACTTGGATGATCGGCCTGATAAAATGTTCATTATGTTTTTCATTTCCTTATTAAAGACCTTCCTTTTCTTTCCCGCCTACGGTCTGGTGTAGAAAGGATGGGAAAGCTTAGGGATAGGAAGGGATACGAAAGTTCCGCAGGGACTCAGGCAAGAATAGCCAGATGACAGCAGATAGGGTAGAAAACAATGAATGCTATTTCCTCATTGTGAGTCCCCAGTGGATGTTTTGATCTGGGCTCGTGGCATGACGCTCATGAATGACTCAATCTGACCTTCTGTACAGAATTTTCCAGAGTCATGGCCGGGTGCCAGAATGGCATTATTACCTACTTAGAACACGATGTTTGTGTGCCTGTACGCCCAAATTATTTACGAAGATATTTGGGAAAAATCAAAGATAGGGTTCCTTGGTACTAGAGGGAGATTATAAAAATACTCACGACCATTTTATATCCATGCGTTGGTTCCTTTGGGAATGTTTGTGCAAGTCAGGCCGGTGAGGACTCTTACTTGTAGCATATGAGTTCTCTGGTCACAGCTCATTGACAGGTCATGTCTACTTGGGCCAGTGACATATGCCTCCTCCCATAAATTAGTCTTGGAACCCAGAAAGGTGGGCACTTAAATTAGGGAGTGATGGAAAGCTACCCTGGGGAGGCTCTTTTGGGGCTCTGGGTACGAATAAATCAGTCGAGAATGTCAGTCTACAGAGAAAAGCCAGAGAACGCAGCAGACTCATAAAGACAGGTAGACAAAGCAGCAATGGCCCATTTAGTTTCTGAGCGCTTTCCTGCTTGCGGGAAATAATAGCATTTTCTACCATTGCCCTGTGCGATGCCTCTTCCATTTCAACCTTGTACTAAATTTCCCTGGACTTTAAGCAACTGTCAGTAGGTTTCTATTACAACCAGATTTTCCTGACAAAGACGAGAGTATTCCATCAGGATGTGTTTCCTTAAGCCTCCGTTAGGTCTACATTGGAAATGAACAGCAGTCAGCTGTCGATTTGTCAGCATTAATTGTATGTTATGGTTCAAGCATTGTGGAGACCCTAATGGCATATAACTTGTGACAGTGACATTTGGAGCTGCTTCATGATGGTTAGTTAGAGGGTCCTGCTCTAGTCCCTGGAAATGTGATGATGGTAATATTGTCTCTCATGCATGTTATTGTTTGCATTGATAACAAAATGCAATATAAAAAGCTCTAGACAATATCTACGTCATGCAGCATGAGGCTGGGCATGCAGCTCATCTTAAAGACCTAGGCATGGAGCGAGGGGCCAACCCTCCATGAGTGAATAGTGCAGGAGGATTTGAATACTTCCTGCAGCTTTCATAAAGAAGATGTTCTGCTTCCATTTACAATTTGTTGTTATGCAGGCAACGTTCTTGTCTTTTGAAGAAACTAAAAAGTAATATATAATCAACTAGTTCCCCTATAAGGTGGCACCTGCCTGACCCAGAAAGCAGTGTAGTTTCTCCCGAATACAAGGAATTCCTTGTTGTCCTACCTGCAGTGAAGAGACACATAGGAAGGACTTCTGGATTGGTAGCCTAGGTCATGTTTGTAAATTTGCCATCATCTCTAAAATAGCCTTCTAGTTAACTTTTAAAATCAACTTGGAAATGAAACTCAGATCACACAATTCATCATCTACATTTAGACACTGTTAGGAGTAAACTAGGCTGCTGTTAGTAACAAAGCTCAGACACCAAGCATAATCTGGGGCTGCCCCAGGGAAACTGGGTGATCGCCCCCCGAAGCTTGGGCCTTGTTCCTGAGTGACTGATGCATGGAGCAGCTCAAAGGTTCTTGGCGTATTTATTTATTTAACTTAGAAGACGTTCTCATTGTGTGCTCCGTTGAAACCAGACAAGACCCTATACAGCATGTGAATGAATGACGATTGTGGATAGACAAATGTCATTGTACCGTGCACACAAAGACCACCTGTGTATGAGTAAAAGAGGGGACCCAGGAGAAGGGGCCACCATGTCCAGCCTAATTTCAATGTAGTCATGTTGGCACGAAGCTCCTAATTATCTTCATCATCATCTAGCTAACATTATCAAGAGATAGACACACTGCTATGGTTTTCCCTATTTTATCTTCACAATTGGCATGGTTCTTGAACACATCAACTTTTTAGCTGCCCTTTTGGAGACTTGCCCAATCCCACCCCTGATCACTCACTGTATAAACTGGTTCTGCTCCAGGACATCAGTCTCCTTGCTTCAAGATTGAGTGGGTTGTATTTTACAAGCCTAAAGTATCTTTTAGCTTCTAACAGTCTACAGTCAGTGAAATGTATATCTAAGAGTCTTACTTTATTTGGAGATGTTTTAACTATTTTGATTCACACCAATCCTTAATACAAAATAGAGACCATGCCTGTGAAATAATATTTTTGTATACATATACTTAGTATGAAAATAATTTTTAGGATGCAGTTAGAGCATGACAGCATGGTCTAGCATTCATTAAGCATCTGGACTAGAATCCAGCCCCTTATTTTCTTTGTGGATTTATGAAAAGATTAATTATCCTGAGCCTGAATGCCTTCAATAGTATGATAGGAATAAGAACCATAAAGTGGGAATAGTAAGCTATGAGAATAATAAGCTAGTTTTTAGGGATATTGTGAATATTAAATGATGTATAATGTGTTAAAGTATCCCCTATATACCAGATGACTCGATGGATACAACCAATAAATGCAGTCCTCTTCCTATTAGAATATTAGCATCATTGTTGAATATTTATATCATAAGTGTGGGCTGCCAAAGGAATCTTTAATTCCCAGTACAGAATTTTACTGTTAGAGGCAGCAATTACATGTGATAAAGCACATCCATAATTATGTGCATTATCTGAGTCCAGCATGCCTGGGCTCAAATGCCTTCTCTAACCTTCTTAATAACCTTAACCTTGGGAAGGTTACTGAGGTCCACAGACTCTTTGTTTTCTCACTTGCAAATGATGAGTGAGTGCTGTACATAAAATCACATGATCACAAGTCCTAGTTATAGTCAGTAATAGGCACTAGCATTACTATTATTCTAGTTAAGATAATATTAGAAAACAAATCAAGGTCCTCATTTAAAGTGGGGAACAGAGATGTTTTCATAGCTTTATATATATTATATAGACTACAGAAGTGTCTATAAGTGAAGAATGGTAATTGGGACAACATACCCATGCATACTTTGTCAGCACTGTGTTGTTCCCACTGAGGATGAGAAGATCATTCATGGTCATGACTCCATCATCCGTTGTAGACTCACCACAATGTTAGTACTCCTGAGAATTTTCAGAGGCTGCAGGTTTACAGTGGGGTTGCAGATCTATTTTCCCAAATGCGATTCCTGAGGTGGAAGTCAAAGGCTTGGATTGACAAACTCTGCAAACAGTGTTAAGTCTGTTCTCAGTCATTTTATTGATGAAGCAGGGCAGTGTGATTAGTTACAAACCAATTTTGCCTGAGCTCTACGGGCTTCCCTTGTAAACATTATTTTGGGGAAACCCATTGCTACGATTTGTTGATAAGAAACCTAGTATGGAGTACGTATGAACACATTTAGAGAATAAAAGCTGTGAAATTGAGGACAAACAACTAGCATGATGGTTCGCCTAATATGCACCAGAAACAGAGCTAAAAACTTGATTTTACCTGCATCATCTTAATTCTAACTTTAAAAAAATGCATGACTTAGACAAGGGTCAGAAATATCATTACTTAATAAAGATTCTAAGTTTTCTGGTGCCAAGAGACTTTTGCTTGGGCCTTTTCCAACTGAATCTAAATTCTTGTGGAGGAGAAGGATGCAGATAATAGATTTTTTTTGCCAACTTCCAGTCCCCAGTTCATGGCTCTGACAGTTCCTTAAGGTCTTTGGCTTTATCTGAACGCTCTGCCAGCCTGAGGTTGGAACTGTGGGAACCATGTGGAATGCTAAAACCCCAAACTGCCTCCCGTCCCTGGGGCTGGAATGATACCGGGGTCCAATGTCTCTGTGGACCAATTCCTATTTTTCACTCCAGCTTCGCGTTTCTTCTTTTTGTATCCAGCAATGTTTCATTCCATCTGCCAATTTTGGTTTTGATATAATTGCATTTCTGTGTTTTATCCAACATGTTTGGATTAAAAAAAAAAAAAAAAAATGGAATGGGACCAAGGACCCGTCAGATTTCAGTATACATAAGGATTTGACGTCTCCTGACCTTCAATCCTCCAAGAATGCCATGTCTAATGCTCGTCAGGAACAGAACTGGCGTGAGAAGGCAAGAACCAGGGTCGAAGGTCTCAGCGCATCACAACATGGAAGGTTGTTTGGGAATAGTCTCCTACATTTTAATTGTTAATATCAGAAATGAAAGCCCCAAAGTCTGACGGTGGCAGTGGGACGGCATGACTTAAACTGTGGGGAGTGACTGGATCACTGGCTGGCCTGGCAACAGGCAGGCACATGAGGTCGGGCAGCATCTGTGGGAAGTTCAAGGTGGCACTTTTGAGTGGGCATGAGGGGCTCCCCCCAGGAGGTACCCCATCATCAGTGCAGCTCTCAGAAGGCTGAGCTCAGCCTGGGTAGAGATGCACGCTGACCCTTCTAGCTTCTTCATTCCTACTACTAAGTCACGCTGTTCCCCATTTCTCAGGCTCCTAAAGTCTCTAAGCCAGGTTTCTATCTGGCTCCCTTAATTACAGCATGTGGTACCCCAACCATGCCATCGAACAGTGTCAATTCGAGTAAAAACATTCTGTTTCTGGAAACATGAACTCTCACGTGCCTGCAGAGTTTTCTCATTTCCGTTTTCCCTGCCGGGTTGGTTGGCGGGTCTGGGCGCTCGGGGACAGCACTGGGCAGTCTGAGCAGGGCTGTGCTGTGACAGATGGGGCCCGGAGCTGTAGGACCAGCGACGCTTTTTTCTGGTTTTCTTGTTGGCGTGTAAAAGGTGTCAGATTACACTGTAAATAAATACATGTTCGAAGGTTATTCCTTTGTCAACCACAGAGGTTGACAGGCTTCTAGAGACCTAGAGACCCAAGTAATTGCATCCAAAATCAAAATGCTTTCTGGGGAGAATGTATACCTGGAAATACTAGTGCCCAGCACTTTGGAACAAGAACCTAACCCAGGAAATCCTGTAACCCAAACTGCCGTCCCTGGAGAAGATTAGAGGACCCCAGGTGTGTAAACACTGGGGTAGAGAGTGAAGTAAAGGCTGGCGGTTGACTCTCATTTGTATCCCTCTTTGTCGCACCAAACAAGTAATGGGACTCTTCTCTGTTTTCCCATCTGTAAAATGGGTGTAAAACTACTAATAAAGATTCTTCTAAAGATGAAAAAAGAAGTTGTTCATAGCTTACAGCTCGCCTTATAAACAACCCTTGTAAACTTTTGGAAAACAGGGCCTCCTCTTTAGCATAGTTCAGAGAAACCGGGTTTGCCGCCTTGTAGATGCTCAGGCAGGATGTCAGTGGCCAAGGCAGTGCTAGGGCTGAGTGCTAAGCCTGCAAGTACTTTCAGAGCTGTGAGGGCCTGGAAGGACTTAGCTTTCCTCCCTGGGTCCCAGAGACCCACATGCACAGTCCCAGATCTTGTTCTTGGTAGTTTAGCAATCCAGCCACTCTCTCAAAACCCAGACCTGAGTGTCCAGGGGCAGGGCCCACGAGCACAGTTCTTCATGAAAAGCTCTGAAAAGCAAGCTCTTACTTGTATACATTTTCCTGGGAGGACACCCGGATCATCGTGGCTTCCTCAGGCCTAATTAAACCATGACACTCCCTTATGAAATGGACTTTTCACCCCTATCTTGCAAGTTATGAAACCTGAAGGGTTAAGTGATTATGTTAAACTTACCAGTACAAACATGAGTAGCATAAACAAAATTCAACACTTCCTCCACATTTTATCTGATGGGTTCTATTCTCCCGGCCCTAAAGAAGAATTCAACACCCATATCCTTTAGGCTTGTTTTTCTCCCCACCCCCACCCCTAGGTATCTGGGAGACTTTAAACTCTAAATCACAAGGCTGTGTGTGTAGGTAGACTTTAGAGAAGTGAAGAAAACTGTAGGCATAGAGTTCACATTTTGAGAAGTCTAGATATTTAATTAAGACTCTAGATAAGGACACATAAAGAATGTCCTTGATGTATACCCCAGTTTCAATTAGGCAGTGGTTAGTTAAAATGCCTTTATAGGATATCCTAAGTCAAGAGTTAATGAAATTCATCATTTATTTCACTGCTACAAAAGGGATAACCACATGACTTCCTTCTTGGGTATCTTCTCTTGGTTATTTACATGAATTATTTATCTTGTGTCTGGAAATTTAATACATGCCATAGAGCTGCAAATTATACAATCCATCTTAGGTTTTGTAGTTTGCTGTCTCAATGGGTAATCAATCTCAGCTGTGAGGTTTATTTATTAAACCCAACTTAAGAAGTAGAGGTTTGACCCCATTTTACATGATGCTAAAAACAGAGATGTAGTTGGTCTAAGATGTTGGACGCAGTGAGAGCAGGAAGAAAACCAGTTGAAGCAAAAGATGAATTAATGCACGCTTTGTCGACCTTGCATGCCAGGGTGTGGGAAGAGGCAACACACCGCCTCTGACCAGGCGGACATCACGACATGCCGGCCCTTAGGTAAAAACACTGAGTGAAAGAATGGCTTCCAATGTCATTCTGAATCAGTGAAACAAACTTTGGACATTTGAAGACGTGAACTCTCGGATGTGCATAACCCACCAGCTTCCTCTTACCTGGTCACTTTAAAAAAATAATGCTAGTTTCTCTCCCAGGACCCTCAAGCAAAAACTGTCGGAAGGGAACACCTCGGCTACTTATAAACTTGTCATTCCCGCTCTTTCTACCCTTGTAACATCTGCCGACCTTCCAAGACATTTTATTGCTCTAACGCAAGAAGGGAGATTAGCACCTTGACTATTCTATTTTGTGGAGGTTAGAAAATAGGACTTCCTTTCGTGGCATGACCTCAGTCACCCTCCCCCACCCCATTGTGGCCTTTATTTCCTCTTTCCTTTGTCAGGGAAGGTGTCACCTATGGACACCCACTTCACAACTGCAAAGGAAATCCAAGATCCAGTTCCTTTCCAGCCTGCTTCTTGGCGAGGTGACAAAACCCAGCTATTGTTTCCCAGATAAATATAAAGCCGAAGATGGAGGAGTAAAACTGAGAACGGAGTGAGGAGCTTGCTGCAGTTCTAGTCCATCTCATGTTCAGGGAAGCCAATGCGTGGCTGCTGCATGTCTCTCAGCAAGGCACCGGGGTAGGTATGTGCTAGCTAGCATGAACCAGAGTCGCAGTCTGGCGGGAGAAGCAATGTTGGCGCGAGCCAGCTAGCAATTTAAGGCAGACACTGTTAAAAGTACAAAGAAAATGCTGTGGGAACATAGCATTTAGAGATTTTGAGACTTCATGGAGGATTTCGACCTTGAAGATGTATATTTAACAGTGGTGAAAACAACGGTGAGCTTAACAGTAAAGCAGAGGGTCTTCGGGCAGATGGAACAAGGGAAACCTAGACTAGAAGGTAGAAGAGCGCAGTGTTTTAGAAAAATACAGCAGTACTGCAACAGGACCCTTGGGTGGGGGTCCTCAGTGTTACCGGGCCCGTTTCTGCCCTCTGCCAGGAATGACTCTTAATGACAGGGTTTGTTTACTTGAAGGTTATAGACATTTACATTAAAGGTGCAATTGTGCTGTCCCCCTTTAAAAACACTCAAAATATACAGTCCTGCTGGATTAGACCAGCTTCCAAACAGACAAGCACGTGGTCCCGTTTTTTAGAAACACGACGACTGTTCCTAGCTAGTTCCCTGCAGCTGCTCTACCCAATTAGGGGAGAGTGTGGTGCACACACCCCAAGACTTACACCACAGGTAATTAATTCCCTATCTCTGTGCAAACTGCGCATCGCCCTTCCTTGCCCCCTCTGTCCCAAATTAGGTGAGCTCTTCCCTGTTTCTCAGCCTGCTTGTCTGTCTGAGGGTCATCGAGAGAGAGAGAGAGAGAGAGAAGGGGGGAGGGGGAAGGGGGAGGAGGGGGGGAGATTGTGATTGTGGTTGAGGGCCGCCCCCTATTTTAAAAATATCCCCTTTGACATAACGTGTGCAGTGAACAGTCCTGACCACTGACGGAACTGTGCATAGCACCCTAAGCCTTTTCATCACTACCCTCTGGGTAAGACCTCTCCTATTTTCTTGGCGCAAAAAGGACAAAGGCTAGTCCACCGGGCCTCACCCCACTCCACCCCCCATTCCCAAACTGCAGAGTGGGGGATTTTGGCTTTCTCCCCCTCTGTAACAATGCTGTTTGGTGATATAATGAGAAGTGAGATTATAAATGTAGACTGACTCCATAGAATAAGCCTTGAATACTATACTAGGCAGTGGGACTTACTTTGTAGATTGGCTGTGTTCAGGAGAAGTTCTAGCAAGTTTAGTTTACTGGGTTCGGTGCAGATAGCTGGAATTCCATTCTCGTGAGATAGTGAGACACACGCAGGAGCACCAGCCCAGCTTCTCATCTCCGTTTGTGTCCTATCCTGTTGCCCTTCGGGGCTTGTTGGCTTCACTCTGCTTGGGAGGGGTGCGCGCGCTTTGATGGGTGGAAGTTACAAGAGGTTGGCTCCCTGGTGTCCTGGCTGGTAACTCTTGGACGGCTTGTGCCCCAAAGAGGGCGAAGCGGGAGGAAGACTGTCTCTCTCCAATGCTTCGCATGTTTGCATGTGCCTTTTCAATATGCTTCTCATGGAGTTCAATATTCAGTTTCGCCTTGTAGGCATTTCCTCCCGTAGTCTGGCAACAGGGTGCCTGACTGTCTTTGTTTTCATTCCTTTTCTCCACCCCCCCGCACCCCTCAATGCCATATATATTTTAGTGTGCAGTTGAGAAGGGCTGAATCGTAGGCAGCTACCCAGAAGTACTTTAGGTCAAAAATAAACATATAATATTTTGAAGCTCCTTTTGGTGGTTTTGGGGTTCAATGATAAGAGAAATACTAATAAAAATCCCATGATATATTTCTTTTCTGTGATTATTTACAAAAATTTGGCAAGACCAAAGTGTGTGCATGTGTGGGGTGGTGGGAGGGGGTTGGAAGATCATTGAGGCCACTTGCTGTGAACTCTCAGAGGTGGGGAAGAGAGGGTGTTTTTAAAATTTGAAAGTCAGAAGGTTTAAGACCATGATTTGGGGCATGAATGGAAGATGAGGAGAGCACCTAAACTGAGAAGGAAAGGCTGTGTGCACAAGACAGGGAGAATCTGAAGACTGGGAAAGTCAGGAAGGGAGGAAGGAGCGCTCCTGCTTGGGAACAGTTGATTGAGCTGCATCAGGAAATACCACCTTCCATAAGACACATGGAGATGGTGGCCAAAATACACATTTCACTAAATACCTCCCAGATCTCTAAGGGACCCTTGCTGCTTGCCAGGAAGGAACTCACTTCAAGTAGCAAGCAGAAGTCAGCGCCTTAGCATGTATTTATCCCAAGGAAGTGAATGAGACTTCCAAGGGGAAGCATGTAGCATATGAATATGAGAGGGTCAAGGGTGTCACAAACCATCCATCCAGCTTCCAGAGAAGAGATGTTTCTCTTCTCTCCTTTTCTTCCTCCCTCCCTTCCTGCCTCTCCAAAACTGATGAATAAAATCTTTTTAAAAAAAATAAAGTAAATGTTTTGATCTAAAAATAAATAAAATAAAATAAAAGGTAGCTTCAAAAATAAATTAAAAATAAAACATTTTAAATAATTTTTTTAATCCCAAACCTTTTTAAAAAAAATTTTTTTATTTATTATTTTTAGAGAGAGGGGAAGGGAGATAGGCAGAGAGGGAGAGAGACATCAATGTATAGTTGCCTTTCACCTGCCTCTAGCTATGGACCTGGCTGGAGACCTGGCTTGCAACCTGGTTATGTGCCCTGACTGGAAATCCAACAAAAATACTTTAGAGTTAGAAAAAAAAGAATCCTAAATTTGAGAAGGTATACAAACCGAACACCAAGCAAGATGAATACAACTCTGCATCTAGAAACATTATATTAAAATTATAGACCATCAAAGATGAAGAGGAAAACGTATAAAGTTGCAGAAAGTACAGCAGATTGTGCATAAAGGAACAAATGAAACCAATAGTTGATGTCTCAGGTATGACCTCTGTGATCACAGAAGACAATGAAATATCTTCAGAATAATTGGGGGTAATTACACTGTTCATCCAATTCAATGTTACTTAAGAAAAGGCAAAAAATGTTATACATTTCTAAGAAGTTTACTATCCACCAGCTCTTCTAGCAGGAACTGCTGAGGAGTTCACTTCAACTACAAATGAAAAACTAAGCCCAGAAGGAAGGAGTATGAAGCTCACACACATATAGAAAATTGATTTATATCGGAGCAGCCCTTGCAGACCAATGGGAAAAAGATATACAACTCAATAAATGGTGCTGGGTCATTCCATTCTTCTCCTGAGAAAAACAAAATGAAATTGGGTCTCTGCCACACTGTGTATAGAAAAATCAATTCTCAGTGGAATAATTTGAAAGGAAAAATTATTATAGAAGGAAATATAAGAAGGTATCTTTATGACTTTAGGGTAAGAAGGAATTTATTAAACTATAAAGAAAAGGCCTGATAAATTTGACTACATTAAAAATGACAAAAATTCCCTACTCCCCAACCAAAGATTGGTATGCAGAATAATTGTCAAAAAACTCAAGTGGCCAGAAAGCAGAAAGGGAGTTAACTGGACTAGTAAGTGGAAAAATGCTAGTTAAAAGACAATGGGATAGCAGACTGGCAACAAAATGTACAGTGACAATATCAAAAGTTGCAGAGGATTTGGCATACTAACAGAGATGACTAATGTTCATCTCTATAAATGAATATTTATAGTACTCACTAAATCAGCACATCAATAATGGTATATTTATACAGTGGAATGCTATATAGCAGTGGAAATGAGTCAACATAAACTCTGCTCATATGTGCATGCATAATTCTCACATAATGATGAATGAAGAAAGCAAGTTGTAGAAGAATACGTACTGTATGACATCATTTGCATGAAGTTAAAACATTCAAAACAATATTACATGTGGTTTAAGAACACGTGCATGATAACATTGTGCAAATGCACGAGAATGGTATAGAGTTCAAATTTAGGAGAGAATCACGTGATCTAGGAGGGCGTAAAGGGGTTTCATCTGTGTTGTAAACATATTGTTTATTAGGTCAGGAGGCAGGTACATGGTTCTTTGTTGATTTAGTTTGTATACTTTTTTATGCCTTAAATATTGCATCAAGTTTTTTGGAAATGAAAAGAGTAAATCAGAGATAAGAGAATGGCAATAGCAAGTGAGGACCACTCCACCTTTTTTATTTTTACTGGGAAAGAAGAAGAAAAGAGAATGAGTTCAATTTCTTGGCAAACGATACGGAGGGATTCAAAAGTTTGTGCAATTTTGTAGGTAAACGGACATGTGAAACTGTACATCACATGCAGACTCATGAGCTCCAACTCAATATAATCAACTTTGTGAAGTAATTTTTATTATTCAAATGGTACCAGGTACAGGGTCTGAATCCCGATGTTCACAATTTGGAATTAGGTTGAACTAAATCATTAGGCAGCAAAAAGCTCTCAATAATATTTTAAAAAATTCTTTCTTATTCTCTCATGTAGCTTTTTGGGAAGACCCAATAGTATACATGTACAAAAACAATAAAAACAGAAAGTACTGAATTACTGAAAAATTTTAGGAATAACATTCCACTAAAGAAGCTGAAATTTGATGGCATGAAGATCTCTAACACCTGTGGCCCAAAAGTAGATGGTGATTAGATTCCTTTGCTGAATGTTTTCAAATCTAGAAACTAACCTAGCTATCTTTACCTATGTTAGTTATTCACAGCAGAACTTGTCAAAAGGAAGAAATTCACCAACAGCATCCATTTCTTTATTGTGATTTAAAGTGAAATCAGTCACTTTATGAATAGAGTGGGTACAGGTGTTCTGTACTAAAGGAAAACCCCTGCTTGGGATAGAGGTTTCGCTAAATAGCTCTGAGAGGGAACTTTATTTGAAAGTACACTAGTGAGTCTGTAAATATTTCACTAGTAATTAGCTTTTTAAAATAGCAGCGACTTTATTTTCTTCATTCAGTTTCATGTGAAATGGTCAGAAACATGCTGTGTTTTCGCTAAGAAACATGAAGATACACCAATCACCATGCAGGACAGCAGTGACAGAATAGTCTTGAGGGGATAGTAAACCCAGAAGAGAAGCAAACTCTAAAGTATTTGCAGCAGGTGCGTCCCCAATCCAGGTTATCGCCGCCTGCTCTCACTTCCATTTTCGTCTCCAGTGAAAAGAATTGGTGGTCATAATAGCACCCACTAGAAGTCCAATCTTACTGTCCCCATTCAGAGATGGTAAAACTGAGGCACAGAGGGGCTCATGATTAATAAGGAGCCAGAATCAAGCTTTTAACCCAGGCAATCTGATCTGAAAGCTACCAGCTTAATAACCGTGCTACATTACTCGCCATATTTGAAGACATGGAACCAGGGCATTGATGTGAGTCACTGACAGAGGCAGATTTTATCACAGTGTCTGTTGTCACCCCTGGCTGATGTGATCCCTGGTAAGTCAAAGGTGAGCTCTTTACCCCCGGCCCTTTACCAGGCACACCCATTGCCAAATAGCTTTCTAAAACAATGATACCATTGAACTCCCAACAACATTGTATAAGGATATCTCTTGTTTTATGTTTAAGTTTTATTGCTGATGTGATAGGTGTGAAATAATATCTTCTTGTGGTTTAAAATGACATTTCCCTGATTAGTAATGCAGTGGAGAATTTTCCTCATGTTTTGGGACCATTTATAATATTTTCTCTTCTGTGAAATGTCTGTTCCTGTCTTTTGCCCATTTTTTGTTAGGTTCTTTGCCTTTTTTTCATATAGATTTGTAGTGGTCCTTTACATATTCCAGATATTAATTTTTAGCCCTTATACGTGTATCTAACATCTTCTCTAAGTTTGTATTTCCTCATTGATCCTCTTGATATGTTGAATTTTTAATTTTAAAGGAGTTAGACTTATCAATCATTTTCCTTTATGATTTTGAACTCTATAAAACATTTAATGTTTCTTGACCTACCCCCAAGATGGTAAAGATATTCTTACATACATTCTTACATTTATCTTCTCAAAAATTTATAGTTTTGCTCTTTTACATTTAAGCTTTTATAAAATTTAATCAGAATTGATCATTTTCATGTGTGGTGGATGTAAGGATCCAGTTAAATTTTTTTTTTAAGCTGATAGCCAAATATCCAGGTACCATTTATTGTATGATTTTCCTGCTCCCAGTGATTTTCCATGACCCTCTGTCACTCTATCATGCATCAAGTTTTCTTATAAATTGGACTGTTTCTGGTCTTTTCCATTTTATTCTATTGGTCTACCTTGTCTAAGACTATGTCAGTTCCATACTGTCTTAGTTACTATAGTTTTATTAGTTCTAATGTTGATTGGGAAATCCTTTACCATACATTTTTTTTCAGGTGTATTGGTGGATTTCTTGTCCCTTGCATTTTCATATACAGTTTGGAATCAGTGTGTCAGGTATTGCAAACACTTGGTTAGGAGTGTATTGTATAAAAGCTGTTGATTAATGTGGGAAGAAGTAATATTTTAGTGATATTGTTTTATTTCCCATTGTGTGCAAGGCGTATCTGCTTATTAAGTTTTTTCAAAAACCTTGATTATTTTTCTCAAAAAACTTTTGTATGACTTTTGTTAAATGAATTCCTTGGTATTTTATACTTTTGTTGCAATTGTCGCTGGTATCTTGTTTAAAGACTAGTTGTTAAACCACTGCTGAATATAGTCATACAGTTTTTATTTGTTTTGTAGCAGGGACAACCTCATTTTTCATTAAAGATGTTTCCTTTTCTTCTTATACCTACATATTTCTTCTAGGTGTTCTTTGAAATTAGATGTGGCCATGTGACTGAATTCTGACAGGTGGGCTATGGGCAGCTGTGATGTACCTTGTAAAAACCTGCTCTGCAGCCTCTGCCCAACTCCATTCCCTGTGGTTCCTGGACGTTGGTGCTAGGAAGACTCTGGAAGCCCCATGTTGAATAAGCTGCTGTCTCTATCAGCTGCACCCCCAAGTGACCGGGTGGGGTGCAGCCCCATGGCTCACTGCTCCCATTAAATTAGCTTTACATGATGAGAAACAAGTTTTAATTTTGCTAATGCAAAGGGATGTATCTATTATAACAAATGAGATTATCTTAATTAAAGCATACTAATTCTAATTCCAGCAACTAGATAAGCACATGAATTAATCTAAATATTTGCCTGTTGAGTTAGTGTTTTCTGCTTAAAATCACATTATTTGGGAATAATGAGCTTTGCTTATTTTCTTTCCTTTTTATGTTACAAATTTTTTTTTTCTTGTACTACAGTAGTAATTAAGACTTACGGTACAATGTTGAATAAAAGAGCTATCATAGCTTGTAAATGGCCTTGTTCCTGATATTAAAGGGTGTTCTTTTAACATTGTACCATTAATTGCTATGTCTAGTGCAATGTTGTATATGTCCTATATTAGGATATTGAAATTTGTTTCCTATTACAAATTTATCAAGAGATTATTAAATCATAAATGAGTATCTTACTTAATGATATATTTGCATCTTTGAGATGATGTTATCTTCTCCATTAAACTGATAATATGTTGAAATATCTATTTTCATGAGTGACATTCCCTATAACTTTAGCTTTTTGTTTTATTCTTTCCTAATTTTGTTATCACTTTAATGGTAGCATGAGTTAGGGCTTGCTTTTATTTTCTTATCACCTAAAATAATTTGTATGAAATTGGATTCTCTTATTTCCTGAACATTTGGTAAAAGTTACTCATAAAGTTGGCTATGCCTCTGTGTGTACATGAGCAATTAATTTTAACTTCTGAATCAAATCAATTAGCTTAATTGATTAGTAGAATCTACTTTTGCTTTAGATTTCTTTTGAAAAAATTAAAAAAATTTCAGCTCCAGTTGACATTCAGTAATATTTTTAGTGTTAGTGTTAGCTGTACAGCACAGTGGTTAGATATTTATATAACTTACAAAGTGATTTCTACAATAAGTCTGCTCCCACCTGCTATCATGTATAGTTATTATAATATTATTGACTAGATTCCCTAAACTGGCCTTTACATTCCCATAACGATTTTGTATTTTTAGAGTAATTTTGTTAACATGCCTTCTTGAGATTATGTTGGCATGTATTGTTCATAATATCTATTTTCTGTTCTTTTAATCTGCACTATGTCTTTAGTTATGCCATTTTATATTCCTTAGATTCTTTATTTATGCCTTCTTCTTTGCTTGATTAATTTTGTCAAAGGTTTGTCAATTTCTGGTAACTACATTTCACTTTTTAAATTGTCTACATTATATTTTCTAATTTATGGACAAGTTCTCTTACATTTATTATTCTCTTTTTCATACTTTTATTGGGACTTGCACTGCTTTCTTTCTATCTTAATTTAGATGTTGATTTATTAATTTTGAGCCTTTCTTTTTTAATGTCAATATTTAAGGTTATACATTTTCCTTTATCATTTTATTTATATCTTTGACATAATATATATTTCACTACAGTTTAATTCAATATTTTCTGATTTCCATTACACTTTTATTCAGAAGACTTTAAAAATTACTAGACAGGTGGTATTTCTAGTTATTTTATCATTAATTTCTAGTAATTGTATTTTTTATCAGAGAAATTATGATTGGGCATGCAATGTTTGCAACTTAGTATTGAGGCCTGCATTAATGGCCTGGCACACAGTGAATTTTTGTTACTGTTTCCTCGGAACAAGAAAATAATGCCTGTTAATTTTGAATTCTATGTTCACTAGGTCTAGTATGTTGTGTTCTTTTTCTGTTATTGATTGTGTTCTTGAAAAATTTCAGATAGTTCCTCATGTACTTGATCTTGCTTGATAATTACTAAGCAGGTGTTTTAAATGTCTTACTACGGTGAGAATCTCATAGGTCTATCATTTTTATTTATATTCATGTTTTGCTCATATCTACTGCATTTATGTTATGATGTGCCTACCGGTATTGAATGAATTTTCCTGGTGTATGGTTTTTTGATCATAGAGAGTATGAGGCTTTTTAAAATGTTTTAGTATTGCTTTTGACTTAAAATTTTTTATTTTATCTAATGTTAATGTAATTATACCAGCTTTCTTTTAGTTAATTTTTATAAATTTCTCCTCTTTCATGTTTTGAATTTTCAACTTTCTGTGATTTAGTTTTAGATATGCTTATTGAAATATCATATACATAGGTTAAAAAAAATCTAGTCTGGAAATACTATATGAGAGATTCCAGTCTATTTTTTTTTTAAACATTTTAATTATTTTTTAGAGAGAGGGGTGAGGAAAGAGGCAGAGAGGGAGAGAGCCATCAATGTATGGCTGCCCCTCACCTGCCTCCAGCCACGGACCTGGCCAGAGACCTGGCCTGCAACCTGGTTACATGCCCTGGCTAGGAATCGAACCAGTGACCCTAGGGTTCGCAGGCCGGCGCCTTATCCACTGTGCCACCAGCCAGGGCTCCAGTCTATTTTATTCATTGTCATTAATGGTGTTTGCATTTCTTTCTACTACTATCTTATTTTTATGATTTCTGTGATTTTATGATTTTATTGTTAATGATTTTATATTTTTCAGTGTCTCCCTTTTTATTTTCCCCTTCCCACTTTTTGAATTGTGTGTGTGTGTGTGTGTGTGTGTGTGTGTATGTGTATATCTGTTTCCCAAATGAGATTATACTTTCCACAGTTACTCTTAGTAGTAAATCTAGAGCAGCATTTTTCAGTCTGGGGATTGTGAGATTAATTCTGTGGGTGCTAGCTGAGATTTTAAAAAATTATATAGAAGGGAATATTAAATAAAATAGTAAATGTCTAATTAGGGAAAATATGTATCTTAGAACAAGACTTATTATTACCACCTCTTTTAGACTCTACCAGTTTTAATTTTAGTCATTCAAACACAATCAGATAGTAGCCCCTTGGAAGGCCATATGGGAACCTGAAGCAAAAGGAAAAACTATGTGCAGTTTTCAAAATAACCTCTCATATACAAAATATATACAACTTTCAAGATATCCTCTTATATTGTGACCAAGTAAAAAAGTTAGTAAAAGATTAGCAATTAAAAAACATATCTAGATTTCTGGCCAAACTGGAGGCATAAATAGACATTCTTTGCCTTCCTCCACAACCACAAGAAAGAATACATCTACTTCAAAACAAAAAACAACCAAAACTACCAGAAAATCAAACTGCATGAAAGTCCAAAAAACAAAGATATGGAAAAGCAATACTCATCCAGACAAGTAGGAGGGGCAGAACTGGGGCTAAGAGGACTTGGTGTGGCAGCAGGGCAGTGGCTGTGGCTGGCCAGCAGAAAGAGCAGTCGTACGTTGTAAAAGCCAGGAGGAACACCTGGGGAGTGATCCCAGTCCTAGGCCAGACCACACAGCTCATAGTTCCAGTGCCGGGAAAATAAAGCCACATTTGCTTCTGGCTGTGAAAACCAGTGGGACTTGGGGTGGTGGAAGAAACTGCCAGTCACTCAGCCAGCAGAGTCCATTTGTTTAGAGGCCCCCACAGTCCTGGAACATCTGCAGACCCATCCACTCTGGGAACCATGGCTACAGCGACAGCTAGAGAGATGCCAGTCCCATACAAAAAGCAGAAGTGCCTGGAAAAGAGGCAAGTGCTGAGTAAGTGGCACTGTTCCCCCTCAAGCCCCTCCCCCACATAGAGTGCCACAACGTGGTGAAACAGGTCACCCTGCACTGAGGAATACCTAAGGTTCCACCCCTTACAATGTAACAGGTGTGACGGCTCTACCTAAGACATGAGGCAAACACAGGAGGCTGTCAAGTTGAGAAGACAGAGACGTATGGCCCAAAAGAGGGAGCAGATCAAAGTTCCCATGGGAAAATTAAGTAACAAGGAGAAAGCCAAGCTAACAGATGCAGAGTTGAAAACACTGGTGATAACGATGCTCATAGACTTGACAGGCATGATTGAGTACAGCAAATACATAAGAGAAGAAGTGAAGGCTAGGCTAAGCGAAACAAAGGAAAATCCACGGGAAACCAATGGTGATAGGAAGGGTTCAAATCAATGATTTGGAACATAACAAAGAAATAAACAGTTAATCAGTACAGGATGAAGAAGAAAGAACTGAAAAAAATTAGGAGAGGCTTAGGAACCTCTGGGACAACTTTAAACATACCAACATCTGAATCATAGGGGTGTCAGAAGCAGAAGAGGAAGAGGAAGAAATTGAAAACCTAGTTGAAAAAATAATGAAAGACAACTTCCCTAATTTGGAGGAGGAAATAGACATACAAGCCCAGGAGGCATAGAGAGTCCCAACAAGCTAGACCCAAAGAAGACCACATCAAGGCACATCATAATTAAAATGGCAAAGGTTAAAGATAAAGAGAGAATCTTAAAAGCAACAAGAGAAAACAAGAGTTACCTACAAAAAGGTGCCTCTAAAACTATCAGCTGATTTCTCAAAAGAAACATTTTAGGCAAGAATCAACTGGCAAGAAATATACAAAGTGATGAGAAGCAAAGACCTACAATCAAGATCACTCCATCTAGCAAAGCTGTCATTTAGAATGGAAGGGCAGATCAAGTGCTTCCCAGACAAGGTAAAGCTAAAGGAGTTCATCATCACCAAGCCACTATTATATGAAATGTTAAAGGGACACACTTAAGAAAAAGATCAAAACTATGAACGGTAAAATGACAACAAACTCGTAACTATCAACAAATGAACCTAAACAAAAGTGAAGACAAACTAAGAAAATAACTAAAACAGGAACAGAATCATATATAGAGAGGGTTATCAGTGGGGAGGGGGAAAGGGGAGAATGGAAGAAAAGGTGCAGGGATCAAGAAGCATAACTGGCAGGCACAAAATAAACAGGGTGTTAAGAATAGTATAGGAAATGGAGAAGCCAAAGAACTTACATGCATGACCCATGGACATGAACTAAGGGGCGGGGGGCAGGTATTGCTGGAGGGAAGAAAGGTACCAAGCAGAGGAGGGCAAAGGGGATAAATTGGGACCACTGTAATAGTATAATCAATAAAATATACTTAGAAAACATACCTATATCTAAAGCCCCATGTGGCCCAAGCTGATGTCAGGCCAGTGTCTACCCACACATGCCTACCCTGCAGAGGATGTGTGCACCAGTTGGAAAGGACAGTCTCTGCTGCACCGTGACACAGAATGGCAAGCCGGACACACAGCAGCAGCTGGTCTTTGTTCAGTTCTGATATTTCACTCATCACGAAGGCTTTCCTACTAGTTTTGATTTTTAAAGTATTGCATCAACACTCTCCTTTGCCTTAACTATTGGGTTTCTTGGTGCCTGAGACGGGTTGAGTGAACACTAATCTACTCCCAGGGACAGCGTGGGCCTCAGGGGCTCCAGCCTGAGCCCCGTCACGGCCTGGGACAGGTCCAGTCCTGCTTTAGGACTCCTGAGTCACATGGAGACCCCAGCATCCTGGGGGTGAGCATGCGCCACCGGGCGAGGGGAGCTTTGGTTCTAGCTCATGGTAAAGCATTCCCTTTTTTAACTTAGCCTCCATGTGCTACTTTCTTGATAGCTCCACAGTCCATTTAAAGAGAGGTTTTTAAATATTTTATCCAGCTGTCTTTGTTATTTCCCTCCAGGGACTCATTCGTTGTGTTTATTCTATTGTGCCTCCAGAAGTGCAAGTCTGGAAGGTTCATTACCATGAGGTAGAAAAAGATGAGCTGTCTGCTGAGGTCAGCCAGGGTCTGTTGACTGGCCACGGGTTTACCTAATCCCACTGTGGGGCAGCCAGCCTGGTTCACCTCACCGGGGCAGCGCCGAGAGGCGGCCTTGCTGGAGAAAGGAGAAATGATGCACATAAAGAATCTTCTCCCAAATGGCAAACATTTTCAAGCTTGATCTGTCTTTCAAAGATAGCCAATGCCTTTATATCCCAGCCCTAGCAGTTTTGTGAATATTAGCTCAATTCTCATAGCCTTATGTGTTGGGTACTATTATTATCAGGGTCATTTTACAGAACAGGCAAACAGGCCCAGAAGTTCACTCACGTGCCTACGGCCACCTGGGAAGCGGAGAGGCAGGATTTGATCACAGCTAGCCTGCTGCCAATGCCGTGCTCTAACCACTACGCCGTACTGCCTTTTAATGGTGCAGAGGGAAGCGTGCTGAGCGTCAGCCCAGACCAGGGACCAGCGAAGGGCCCCCGGATTGACATGGTGTCCTGCCTTCCGCAGTGGCTCCTGTGGGTGGAGTACATGAAATTTACTGTCCCTGTGTCCTCAGCTTGTCATCAATCCATGCACTAAATATGTTCATTGAGCTCCGTAAAGATTTTTACCAGAGCAACACCACCCAGTAGGTGGTTTTTATTCAAAACATTTTGATGACTCTTGGAGTTGAAATAATCTCCCCATTGATTACTTGTATGTTTTAATTACCCCTTGCTGGCTTAATGGAGGCTTTTATCAATAGTGCATGTAAACTGCATTAATTCCCATGAGCAACTCACTTCAACTTGCAAATACCGTGAATGATATGGAAGGAGCACTTCAGTTACCTTCGAAATGACTTTGATGCATTAATAAGGCGATATTCTGGAGTTTTAGATCCCTTAAATTCTGCAGCCAAATCCGGCCCCAGGATTGTATTTAGCAAACGCATTTACTTAATACACTTTGTTTTAACTTTATGTGAAGATACTTGGCCTTCATGAGAACCAATGTGATCATGTTTTTAGTTTCTCTTCAAAGAAATATTGACATAGTGCTCAGGAATATAAAAGGCTAAGAAAAGATGTGAACCAAGTAAAACATGACTCACTAGTGCCTTTTAGAAATCCAAGCTCTATTTTCCGTTACAGCACGTGAAAATTTGCCATTTTTGGAATCCAAAATAAAAAATACTCTCGTTTTTATTTTTCTTCTTCTTCTTCTCCTTTTTCTTCGATGACTAATTTAGCACTCTCTCAGGCAAGACACTAGTTAGGCCAATAATTTTGTCAAAAAGAATCAAATCATGACTTTTAATGTACTTCTTGCATCAGTTGGAAAGGAGATCAAATGCCCGAATAATGAATCACTAAGAGGTCGATGGGCCTCTCTCTCACAGTTCGGATTTCGTGGGACGTGGACTCTGAGGTAGAGATGCCGAGCCATGAGGAAGGGAAGGAAGCATGACTGGGCGTGTTAGGACAGGGAGCTGTGATGCAGTGTCAGCAAAGGCCTCTGTCCCCTTATCAGGGGGCCGGGGTGGCCCTGGGGAGTCACCTGCAGCTGGCAGCGTTGTGGTCCATCATACTTTGTCTGTCTAGCAACAGGACAGGGGCATGCTGGGTTAGAGGGTGCAACTGTGGACAAGGCAGCTCTCCTTCATCAATGCCACTCCAGAAGAAGCCTGACAACTGAGGATCAATAGCTGTTCCACCCCTAGACACCGGGGAGCAAGTACTTCACTCAGGACAGCATGCTGCAGCAGGCACTGGGCTATGTCATCCTTTTCCTGAGTGCGGCTGTCCTATAAATGGGGAGACTCCTTCTGCATTGTGTGCCTCTCATTTGACTCCCCACTCATTCCAATCAAAGACCAGTTGATTTTTGTTCTTGTGGCTTCTTGCTTCGCCAATACCGTGTTTGCTACTCAGGAAACTCCCATTCTATAGAGCATTCTGTGACATCTCCGGCCTTCGCTGCCCTGGGCCATTCACGGATGGTTTAATACTTTGGAATTTAGCATGAAAAACTACAATACGTGTATTTTGTTCTCATCCAACTAGATGAGAACAAAGGGATGAAAGATGTTTCATCCCTTTTCTAGCTAGATGGTAACTAGATTGTGGTGATTTCAGGTGGTTTATAATTGAGTAAGAATAGGCTCTCTGTAGCTTTTCAGGTTTTCTAGCATTTTGTAATACAAAAATGTTTGTTACACGAGTGCATCTCCACCTTGTTTAGCTCCTTAGCCAAGAATGGAGATTGTGCTTAGGCAAAGGTTTTGAGAAGCGATTTGATGTTTGTGTTTGCTATTTTCATTTATGTCTGTCCTTCTGACACCATGGTTTTACCAGCTGTTCACGCAACACATTCTTATTGAATCCTTACTGTGTCTCAAGCACTATCCCAAGCGGAGGGTTTGTGGTCATGACCAAAACAGGGGCCATCACTGAGCTCAACTTGCAACCAGAGGCCAGGATAATGCCAGGGAAATACAGATGAGCAATGCAATTACAGTGTGACCAGCGTTATGGAATCAGCTGGGATGAAGTGCTATTTTCTTCGGAAGAAAAAGATTCTGCCATGCCCCGAGGGAGAAGACAAGCATTTAAGGCAAGAGGAACAGGAATGCAGGAGGCAGAAAGGACTCTCTGCATCTGAGAAACCAAAAAGGGGTCCAAGGGGTGGGACAGTAGTCAGCACTGTGGAATATGATTTTAGATGAGGCTGGGGGTCCTGTTGGCCAGGGTAGAGACCAGGGGTTAGCATGCAAATCACCTGAGGATCCAGTTACCATGCAAAACAAATAAATATAGTAGGTCTGTGGTGGTGCCTAGGACTCCGCAATTCTGACAAGTCCCCCCATGTCCCTTTGGCAGGACATTTGGGGTGGTGGGGTGGCGGAGCACTGTGGAGCTAGAGTCAGACCGCCTGGGTTTCCGTGCCCATTTTACTATAAACTTTGTGACTTTGGTTACGTTACCAATCTAATCTTTACAGTCCTCATTTTTCTTATTTACAAATGAGGATGTTAATAATCAAATTAATAAAGATTAAATGAGATGATTCATGCTAACAAGTTCTCACAGTATTAGGGCACAAAATGTTAGCAATCACTGCTCTTTTTGCACTTAAACTTCCTAGCTAAACTTGGCCAAGACTTCTTGTGATCGATTATCAAAATTTCTTATGTGTCTAGAAGGAAAGAAAAAGGTTGCCTCTGTAGTATGGTCTGGGTAAGATTAACTTAATGAATGAAAACTTATAAACAATGGAGTATATCTAGGAATCAAAATTACCAGGTAAAATGAATCTTGAGACCGATCAAGAATGTGCTCGGTTGCTAATTAACTCAGGATGTTGCATCTAGAATAGAAGTTAGAGATCTTATAGTCCAACTCCTTTATTTTACAGACAAAACAGAAAATAAAACAAAACAAATCAAAGAGGCGAGCATTATGGGAAGGCCATAGCAACCCTTTCCATAATACTTGGCAAACTTCATTTAGGGTCAGAACTGTGTTCCTTTGTGAATGTGACCTTAATTGGAAAGAGGGTCTTGGCAAATATAACCAAGTAAAGATGAGGTCATTAGCGTGGTCCTCATCCCACAAGACTGGTGAACCTACAAGAAGATATATAAAGGCCGTGTGATGACGTAGGCAGAGCGTGCAGTGATACAGCCAATGGACACCAAGGACTGATGGCCACCTAGGAAGCCAGGAAGGGCATGGAGTGATTCTATCCGGAGTTTGGCTCTGTGGGCACCTTAGCGTCTAGTCTCCAGAACTGTAAGAATACATTTTTGCTGTTATAAGTCACCTTCTTTGTGGTGCTTTGTTAAGGCGGCCCAGGGAAACACACAGTGCTCTTCACCCTTCCTCCATTTTCCCTTAGTTGGTTTTCCTCCTCTGCCCCATGGAAAGCTTCTTGAAGGCAGGGATTGGACTTGGCTGATGTTCCTATCCTTCGAATAGCTTAGCAGTGCTTAGTCAGGAGTCACCGAGCACTTGTTGAATTGGGAGTAATCTCAGGCTTCCATAGGAATAATGTGACTCATTATGTTATTATAAAGTCAGCTTTTAATATTCGTGGTCCTCAAGGAAATAGGAGAGGTGCCTCTTAGCTGCCAAGAGGTGTTTGGACAGAATGTGGAAGTAAATACTGATTTGAATACTATGTTAAGAACAATAAAATTATGTACAACGGTGTCAGGCTGTTGTACATGGTCAGTATACATTCGTTCACTTAATTCTCATCATGAACTGGGGAGGGAGATCCTATTTTTAGACCTAATCTACTGATGAACAGCAGTTGAAATTTAGAAGCTGTGAAAAGCAGAACTGAGAGTCAGACTTGGGTAGGATGATTGGGAACTTAGCTGTCAACCACCGGACAACTGTGAAATGCAAACAATGGCCTTTCCTTTCCGTGCCCTGACTGGGGATCGAACACACAACCTTTCGGTGGATGGACAAGGCTCCCACCAACGGAAGCACCCGGCCAGGGCTGTTGTGCTGCTTTGAATATACTTTACTTCCCCTGTAGAGCCACAGGTTTTTACAGTTTAGTCAGTGGGTTTCCTTCTCTGGGCAGCATCTCAAGAATGAAGAGCACCCCCCAACCCCCTGAACCTCAGCGGCTGTTTTGCTTGCATGCTTTTGTGGGGTGACCTTTTGTTTGAAGGAACGGTTCTCCAGTAAAAGAAACGTTAGAGTCCCTGAATTTAGATCATTCTAGTTTATGCATGAAGACTGGGAAATAAACTTCTTCCTTTGTTTACATAATCCGAAGTCCCAGAAAGACCCATAGTAAAATTATCAGAAAAACCCAAAACAGCAGATCTAACTTTTCTGAGTATAATTGGATTTTAGGGGTGCATAACCCATGGGTGACCTTTATCCAGAAATTCATTCTCTCTGGCTCTATGTGATGTTACATCTTTTTAGGGGTTGCTTCATCATGACTTAATGACATATACTGATGGGGCATAATTCGGTGGCTTTTATTATTTTTGATTTCAAGAGGACTGTATAGAAGCTTGATTTAAAAAATAAATATCTTGATAACACCAGAGAGAGGGTGCAATGTAACATTCCCTCCAGTTGCTTCTGGTCCTAATAAAGAATTCAGCTCTGCCCTAAATCTAGAAAAGTAGCCTATGGTTTGAAAATAATTTCATAAATCATGTTCTTGTGACAGAGCAAACCTATTTATGTAACCTAGTAAAGGATTCTTATTACAGCTTCATCTCAAACCTAGATAAATGCGTTACTCTGAATTCTTATATGAAATTCCGACCTGAAGGCCACCACAAATACAGCTCATGTCAATGTGGCCATTGAGGGAAGACGAGCTGGGGTTTAAGAGTCATGCCACCCCATGTGATCCTGAAAGAATGACCTGATGTGTATGAGCCTTGGCTTCTCATTTACATTGTGGGCATAATAGCTCTTTCATAATGTTGAGGATTGCGTCAAGTGTATATGAACAAACGCAGGTTACTTTCTGGTTACACCGTAGTTCATGAAAAGAGCTCTATGGTTTCCACCCAATTAGGTGGGGATAATGAAATAGTGTGATTAAAATAGAGGCTCAGTAGTACCGACGACATTTACCCTGAGGGGGAAAGGGGCTCCTCCCATGGGTGGGCTGTCATTTTTCCGCTCCCAGGGGAGATGCTGAAGGCTGGTGTCGAATGACTCACAGTTGAACCTCTTACGCACCTGGAGTGAGCATCGCGGAGGCATTTAGAATTCATCTGTTATTAGTCATTCTCTTCCATGACAGGATGGGCTCACTAGAAACCCGTGTGGACTGTCTCGCATGGAGGTTGGCACAGAAGCAGACCCCCAGTGGACACAATCCCACTCCATCTTCATTCCTGCCACCCACCACCCCTGTCGCCAAGAGCATGTAGAGAAGTCCTTCTTGTGTTTCATTCTGAACGAATCACACTTGTTCACAGTGACTGAGTTACTTCTGTGGATCTAGACTAATCCAACAGCAGTGATGGCCTACCATTTCAGGGACAGGACAATATTTAGGGGGAGAAGAAATCCTTCTTAAGTGAGTGAGTGTTTTCCTTTCGTAAATATCAGAACATTAGATGGCATCTTGCTTCCACGGCTGCTTCTATAAAAAGTTTTTAAGATTTATTATCTTTAGAGAGAGGAATAGGGAGAGAGAAACAACAATGTTGTTTCACCTGCCTCTGGACCTGGCTGGAGACCTGGCATGCAACCTGGTTATGTGCCCCGGCTGGGAATCGAACCAGCGACCTTTGGGTTTGCAGGCCGGTGCCTTATCCATTGTGCCACCAGCCGCGGCTGCTTCTAAAAATTGTAAAGTGTTGCAACAGAACTTTGGTTAATAGCAGAGAGTGAGTTTCTGGGTTTGAAACATGAGTTTTAGTTTGGGCCTCCAAAAGTTGGAATTACACTTTTCCTTTGGAAAATAACCAATAGAATACTTACACTTTTTACTTAAACTATTTCCTAGGTTGAAGAGAGAAACTAGTTGTATCCTCTCAGGTTTAAGCTTGATTTTTTTCTTCATTTAAATCATTTAAAAATTTTCATAATTATATTAGTTTTCAGGTGTGTACACCAGTGACTAGACATTTATATAATTTACTAAATGATCATCTTCATAGACCAAGCACCCATCAGACACCATACATAGTTATTAGAATATTAGTGACTCTATTTCCTATGCTGCACTTTATGTCCGCATGACTATTCTGTAACTACCAGTTTGTACTTAATCCCTTAGTTTATTTCACCCACCCCCTCCAATCTCACTCCTATCTGGCAATCACTACCATGTTCTCTTTATGAGTTTGTTTCCATTCTGCTTGTTCATTTACTTTGATTTTTTAGATTCAACCACAGATAAACACGTATTTATTGCTATCTCATTAGCAATAAATGTAGCAAAAAATTCATATTTTTGATGGTTTTTCTTCCCCCTCCCCCTTAAAGAGGACTCTTTAACATTTCCTTTCACCGTCCTTGAGAAATGCCACTGGCCTCAAAGGGCTGAGGAGGGAGATCGGAGAAGGCACCCTGTCTTCGATGAATACCTGCCCCTGGTACCATGCTCAGCTCTTCCTTGCTCCTTGGTTCACCTGGCCAGGGTGTGCGCACAGCACCGGACTCACCGTTCTGGGTCTTTCTACAGCCTCCTGTCTAAGCTGTGTTGCCCAGTCAGACTCTGACCGGAAGCCTTATGGATTGCTGGCACTTTGCTGCCTGTTAATGAAACTTCCATTTTGTTTCCCATCTGGTTATTGACGTGCATCTCTCTTCATACTCAGGACCCTGGAGAAGAGGGCTGAGTGGTAGGACTTATTTTACTCTTAATTTCAAAGAATGCTAAGAATACTTCCACAATGATCCTTTTAAAAAGCCCAAGGCAAAAGCAAAAACCATCACTCTCGCGTTGGAAGACTGGAGCTGGCTCTCCTGTGAAGTTTCCCAATGTCGTCTTCGTGAATGTAAAAACCATTTTGTGCGGCTAATTATCCGTTTGTCTCAACACAAAAAGGAAGAAGATTAGGAATCCTTTTAAATGCTTCTTTTATTTCATTGGTTGTACATTGGGTGAGTGAACTGAATATTACAACCAAAACATATAATTGATACAAATTAGACTCCTGTTTACACTGTAAGGTAATGAATGAGGGAGGTTTTTTAAGTGTTACAGAAAGATTTAGTAGAAATGTTTTCAGTGGTATGGCTGAAAGAATATTTTAGTGAAGTGCTATTATATCTGGAAAATCAAGATTGAAATGTAGTTCCCGTACAAGTGGTGAGTTCATCTCTTAACTACAGTATTGGTTGAATTGCTGTCTTCATGTCTTGGATATTGGTGATTTTGTTTTTGTAATTAAACAAAGCATTTAAGATTTATTCATCATAGTCAGACTTCTGAATATAAACAAACTTTTGGCAAATAATATTTATACAGAAAAATAGTTTTAGATCCTCTCAAATCCCAGAATTATTCTATAAAATTACATTATAAATAAATAAAAAGCAAAATCTGTCGTACATATATTTGTACATCTATGCATTTGCCTTGCCTCCTCCTCCTTATCATAAATGGCATATTTATGACTCTTTGCATATTATAATCACAATTCTGGAAAATGGATATAGTAAAAATACAGTCCTCTATATTTGCTGGGGGTTACAGGTGATGTTTTGATGCTCTATTATTACAGGGATGAAAATAGTTGTGTGCTAATAATTTTTAACGTCAAAATCATGAAACAAAATAAAAAGTAAAGACAATGTTAAAACAATTAGTCTACAAAAATATTTCAGTGATTCACATAATTTACCCTTTAGTAATGTATACTACGCATTCAATGAGTTTAAGTGACGAAACAAAGGAAAAGAGAAAAGAGAACAGAAGTTTGAATGTTTTAGGCAAGTTGTAGCATAACTACATTGTTATAGTTGAGAAAGTTACAAATATCAATAATACGTAAAGATGAAACTACCGAAAAAAAATACACGTTAGATACAATACTTTCCCACAACTTAAAACAAATGTAACGATACAAGCACTATGTAAGATTACCCTTAGAATGTGATTTCTTTTGATAGGGTTATCAGATCTATGATATAAGATAGTCATTAGACTTTGACCAACATTAATTAAAATGGTGACTTTCTTTTTTTCTAAAAAAAAAAAAAATGATATGGTTGGTGCATATAGTTTTCAGAAATTTAAAATATTTTACATTCAATCTCAAAAGTCAAAATACTTCAACCACTAATATGTTCACAAAGAAAATGGATGGTTTAAACAATTACACATAATATTCATTTATAACAGCTGTTTTGTTTGTTGAACAATAATTTAAAAACTATGTAGGTACTGTATAGGCTATGTGCAACATATAAAATGTGAAATATGAAATATTTGGTACGATAGTGCTTAAAATAAACTTTAAAACAAACTTTCTGAACAAAATTTAATTGTATCGCTATTACCTTGAAGATCAACCAAGTATTTAAAAAAGTAAACAACATTAAAATAGGTTTCATCCATATATAGTATATATATGTATGTGTATATATAATATGTATGTACTTGTATTAAAGTTTTTTATACTTTTGAGACATAAAATATGCTTTAAGGTGAAAGAATTAAAAGAACTAATTTTTTCCATGCTGTAGTCAGTTACAACCGTTTAATCCAACTTTTTGAAATGCAAAACAGTAATGGATTTTTTATAAAGTGAAACTATCTACTTTTTGTTTACATAGTAATTTAGATTAAAGTCACAGTCAAATTTTCAGTGACTAAACTCAAACTTACTTAAATTAGAATATTATACAGATCTCCTCACCTACAGCTTCCTTGTTTGACTAGGTTTTCAGTTTAGAAGAGTTATTCTGTTACAGGCAAACGGATGGTGAATTGGAAAGACTAATAATCCCTTAGATTAGACTGGTGGCATGGGCCTCTCATTCTTGTCAAGCGGGATGAAGTCTGGCAAAATCTAGGCACTTCTACAAAGTCTCTCTTATAAAACAACTTTAAAAATATACTTGTAAAATAATACCTTCAAGACTTTGTTGGGTGGGGTATGAAGCTCATACCGTGCAAAGTTTCTTTTCAATATAGTTAATGTTATTCTAGAATCACATGATTCAATACAGCATCTCCAGGCAGACCAAATACACACTTGGATGTGTCCCCCGGACTTGTGCTTGAATTTCCATTCAAATTTTAGACCCGCAGGATGGGTCTCAGTTCTTTCTTTCTTTCTTTCTTTCTTTTTTTTTTTTTTTACTTCACTTCTCATCTTTGCTGCAGCATTCATGTCAAGAAGTGAAACATACCCTTTTTATCCAGTGGGGAAATGAAATGACAGGAATGGGAGCTGGAATTGAACCTGCCCTTGGAATCGGTTTTTCAACTAATGCTACTTGTTTATTGCTAACTTTGAAATCGTCTGAGTCGAAATGAGTCAGTTGGTGGGACTTTCTGCATCAGCTATACAGTTATGGAGATAAGACAATATTCCTAGGACAGAAACTATGTGTAGAAACCCTTGAAAAGTAAACTTTACCCTTTATGTCTTTAAACATCACAGCTGGTCTCAGGTAGTTAACTATCTTAGGTTGGAATATACTAAGCATACCATATTTAATACTCATATATGATATAGCAGCACTAGCTTCTTAGAGTGGTGGTCTGTCCAGATGAACTAAATCTTTATTTAGCATGCAGTTTGTGGCAATTCTATTGAGGAGGAAACAGGATAGTATGTACAGTAACAATGTTTAGTTATTCTCAATGCAGATTCTTGGCATTCCATTCCATTTCTGCTGATTATTTCAGAATTATCTGTTAAAGAAAAAGATAAGTGTGACTTAGACATTCTTCTGTGAGGGGAAAAGAATGAGTTTATGTTCTACCTTTTGAAAATAGACATTTGAACATAGATTATTCTCTTCTTATCTTTTCATAATTTTGATGCAATTATCATTTTGCACAAGTCCCACCCTTTATGTTGAAAACTAGTAGATTTAAGTCCTTCTGCTATGTGGCCACTGTAAAGAATGATGATTCAATGCACAGTATTTTCTGTAAAACTGGGATAGCATATATGCAGTGTTTAGATTCTGAATTCCTCTTTTAGTTTTTGCTTCCTATTTCTTTATGGTATGTTCACATTATCCTTCAATTAATATTTGCTAAGGTAATCAAGGAAGTCTAATGAGAGAATTAGTTTTTACATGAAAAGTTTGTTGGTCAATTTTAAATATAAATATTTAAAAACGTATAATTGAGTTGCTTATTTATTAACTTGCATTTATAATTCAAAGATGTGTTCCTGTCAAAAGTAATTCTGTTTTCAAGATATAATGACAACAAGTTTCAAATCCAAGGAATGTTTAAATGTTCCATAGTAAAGAGAAAATGGGAAAATATTCCAATAGAGATGTTAAAACGTTCTTAATAATCCAAAAGCACAGACTAAGCTAAATGATCAAATGCAAACTGTGGTCCTTGGAGTTTGATCCCTAAGTTCATTTCCAACTCCACACCTTTGCAAATGGCAGGGAATTTACCCTGTGTGACCCAGTCCATTCATGTCAGGCGTAACAGCCAAGCTTTTAACACATTCTAACACAAATATTTATTCTTTCTACAACGCTTTGATCCAACCTTGCACAGTGACCAAACAAAATGTTTGTTTACCAAACAGCCAAGAGTTGTTTAAGGAATAACCAGTACGAATTCTTTATGGTTAAGGTCAGCTAATATTTTTGTGCACAGGGATCCAATTGTCAGGGAAATCCTCATTTCTACAAATATAAATCTGCGTCCCATGATGTTAGAATTCATACATCTGGATATTTTCCTTTAAGTGGGCACTCCTCAGCTAGCTTATATAAGACAGTTTTAGTATAAGCATTCAAATAGTGTTTTGGTTTTTTTTTCCATGAAATAAATGAGTATCCTTTATTTTATTGGAGCATACAGATGTGCAAAGAACTGATAAAAATAGAACTTATTCACATTAAGTATTCATACTAAATGGAAACTCAGAACTTCAGAAAAGATCATTCTTTGTTTTTAAAAAACTTCTAGGAATTTAAAATTAATAGGCAAAAATAGCATTCCTTGTCTCATATACTGAAAGACGAATAAAAATAGTGAGATCTGATTTCATATGTAAGTATCACAGTCTTTTTAGACAGCCATTACAAATAGCTAATATTCAAATTCTTCAGGTGGTTATAGTATAACTTCATTATTAGATGTAGATATTTGAATATTAAATAGGAATTATTCTACTTCATCCATTAGCTTCAATAATGCCTATAAAATTTCCAAATAAGAATGGGCTCCAAGATATCAAATCATGTCCTGTTTTCCTTTCTTTATTCCTTTTATTTTAGCAAGAGTCTCTCTAAAACATTTATGGGAAAAAATCAGTAGTTTCTTAAATGGATATATAATAATATAGAATTTATTCACATTCTTGCTCACTAACTGAAACTGAAATTCCATATAGAATGAAATTGCTAACCATCAGGAAAATAAAAGTATTCTACAGAGAGCCCAGCAAGGAGCAAATTTATGTTATAGATATTAGTGACAACAATGCCTTGGACTTATATTTGACAAAAAGACCACACAGTCACCCAACTGAACTGTAGTTGTGAACTACAGTTAACTAAAAGCTTGGAAGTTAACTAAAAGCATTAATAGGACCCACCGAGACTGCTTTCCCCCTCTGCCCCAGTTTACACACGATCCACTATATGGGTAAAGACATAAATAAAAGTCACTGCTGTTACTACAGCCTCTCATCTGGGCCAGGAAACTCTAACCATACTCTGGTCTATGTCCCTGGCTGTCTTGCGGGCTATATGTAGGGTATTCAAACAAACAAATAAACAAAATAATCATGCTCCTAGCAGCTGTGAACTTCAAGAAGTTCAAGAGATTTGATTTAGAAGGTGGGAGAGGTTTGAGTGTTTAATTTTTCTGGTGGTAGTACTTTTCTTGAAACTATCATTTGATTATTATTATTATTTTTTTTTTTCTGAGAAACACAGCCTGCTGGTATAGTCTGAGTGAAGCATACTCTGGGGTGAAGTATATTCTGGAAATATAGACAGAACAGGAATGCAGATGAGGAACAGTTGCCAAGTAAGTGCCCCTGCCCATCTGATGGCTGCTTCTGATGTTAGAAGATGTAGGTCATCCCAGGCACGGAGGCCAAAGCCAGAGCAGGACAGGCAGTCCCCCGAATTCCTCTGGATGGAACAGCCAAGGGTGCATGTTGAGCGGGAGGGTGTGACTAAGCCATTTTGAGGGAAAAGGAAGTCGTCTGTCTAGTTTTTAATATGGTTTTTTATTTACTCAGATTATATTTTGAATTTACACCAAAGAAACATAATTTAAAATAAGATGAACAGGTGTACTTTGTGTTTCCTGTTACTTCTCAGAGGTTTTCTCCCACACTAGGTCTCTATGGACATATCTCCTTGACACAGGAAGACTTTCTCAGTTTCCATTGCAATTTTAACGGTCAGGAGGAGGAAACATTTCAAAAGGTGCCTGAATATTGCAATGCGAGTACAAAAGAGAATGAATTCCTAAAGGAACAGGTTTACAAATGGCCCAGGAACCTGGGCTATGGGTCTGACATTGATGAGCCCTAATCCTGAGCTTGTCCATTTGGAAAAAAAAAAAAAAAAAAAAAGTTTATTTAAACCACAGTTCACTAGTGACCTTGTGAGTCTGGCTATCCTGCCAGTCCTGTACTCACTGAAGTTGAGGCTGCTATTCAAAATTCCTTCCCCCACCTCCAGGCCTTGCAGCCCATGTTTCCTAGGAAGGGGCTGCTAAGAACTCTTTTGGGGTCTGCTGGCGTATGTACAAGTCAGAGAAATAGCCACTGCCCTGGGTCCCCATAGCACTAGGAGTCCCCTCTCCGAAGCATCACTAGTGTCCATTTCAACTTTAATAAATAAACTGACTTTCCAGGAGGCGCTGAGAAATGTGTACCGGGCCTTAAGGGTAGGGCAAGATTGCCAGTCTTCATTTGCAGACTTAGGCAAGACAGGACACATGGTTTCATCAGCTCCCACGATCTACCTGCCTAAGCCAGCATGAGCTTGGGGATGTCGGTGAACTCTGCTCACTGGCATGGGTCCCCTCCAGGGCACCGTGGCAAGTCTCTGAGGGGACTAGGGGGTTAGTGATTCCAAAGAGCACATCTGGGCCCCTCAGAGGGCTTAGACCTCCCTTGGGAGCTTGGGGGTCAAGACTACGGTAGACAATGGGGTGGGGGAAGTTTAGAGCAAAGGCGCACTGGGTGGGACTGCCTGGAGGAGATGGGGAGAAATTGCTGGGGGACTTGTGGGGGCTGCTAGGCTCCCCTACAGGATATCCCTGCCTGGGTGGCCAACCACACTGTCCCCCAGGCCTCCTGCAGATGCTGCAAATGCGTCTGCTTCCGGTGACAGAGGTCCCTACCCAATCATGGCCCGCTGCTTCCACCGATTTCTGTTCCTCTCCCAGAAAGACCAGCCCCTCAGGTAAATACTAATTTGTAGACCAGAATCATAACCAAGAAAGGAGTTGGAAGAGTATGAAACAGAACTAGCCACTCTAATGTGGTAAATCCAAACCCTGAACTGCGAGCCTGAGTTTCAGTTCCTTTTCCACTAACAGGAGAACGCGCAATAATGTGACTGGCGGGTGCCCACTCAATTGGCGATTCTATTTTTAAAACAAAGGCTCACTTGATTCAAAGGAGAAGAGCTCTCATAGATCTTCAGGGGACCCCTTTGTTGTAAGGAGAGTGTCTGTGACACAAAAGTACCAGTTGGCGGCAATCATGTCTCCTCATGGATGAGCATCTCCTTCAGGTGCGGGAAGTCAGGAATGTGGCAATTCTGCTCAACCCACATCCTTAGATGGCTCCTGTCCGCCCCCGTGCATACTTAGTCTCATGTGTATGTGCTGAAGACAAAACATGAATAGCCCCAAAGAACGGATGTGTTACAAGCAGCCATGTAATTACCCCGCTTCCTCAGTGAAGCGCCTCCCCTTGGCTCACAGTGCAATGGCAGGCCACTAAGGAGGAGCAGGTGGCGCTACGTCATGCCTAAGTCCCAAGCCTCTGGGACCAGGCAGGAAAGGTACAGAAGCAAGTGGGTCGGGTCCGGTGTGCGGCAGGTCGAAGAGCCTATGTCTAGAAAGAATAGAGGAGTAGCCCCTCAGCGTTAGCCAAATGCTACCTGCAGAAACCTGGGCTCGGCATGGCTTGACCTTTTCATGTGCTTCAAAACACCACCACCACCACCACCACCACCACCACCACCACTGGGAATTCAGCAACTAATTCACATGACAGGAAACAACTCTGTGTTTCGGGCTGGCTGCAGCTGTGAGCTGCTGGTCTTTCCCAAGTCTGAGCCTTGCTTTCTCGGAGGAGGTACTCGCTCAGCCTAGGTCACCAGCTTCCTGGGCCAGGGAGTGGCCAAGGACAGCAGGGGACAGCAGATGCCACTGTGCGCAGGGCCAGGAGAGCACATGTAAGAGGGAGTTAATTCTGCCACACTCAGACGTCTGCTGTCACCCAAAAGGAATAGGGTCCCTGACCAAGAGGCGCCCTCTGCCTAAGGAGAAGATACTGTTCTTCCCTTGACTGACTCACCAGGTCTGGAATATGCCTGCTACCTCGTCTCGCCCAAGGTGAGGATGAATTAGGCTGAGCCAACCATATGCCTTTACCCTTGATGGGCGCTTGGAGAACATTGACAGGATCGAGAAACGCTCTTGGTTGAAAGGAAAACCATCTGCAGAGCCTGAGACACGGACCTTGAGCGCAGCAGCATCGGAAACGCAACAGGTAAACTAACTTAGCCTTCATGCGACAGGGCGCCAAAGAGGACAAATCAACATAGAAGTTCCTCAGCACTTCAGAGGTACCAACGGGAACGCTTGCTGAGTTTTCTGCCTTGTGACTGGTCTCCAGGAACCGAACATATGAATCATTTTGGACACTGGGAGCTTCTAGATGACTTCGGAAGCAGAGTCATTGCAAAGATGCAGGGACACCAAATGGTGTTTAAACTATGCGTTCAGCATCAGTAAGAACTCTGCCTGCGTGGC
Organism: Noctilio leporinus; assembly: GCA_004026585.1. Classification (NCBI taxonomy): domain Eukaryota; kingdom Metazoa; phylum Chordata; class Mammalia; order Chiroptera; family Noctilionidae; genus Noctilio; species Noctilio leporinus. The sequence goes on from PVIW01000938.1 coordinate 93,347, forward strand.
TTCACTGACAGGAGAAACCATTTCATGAAAAGATCAACTGCTCCTACAGATCCAAACCACGAGACAATTGGCAAAGAGGAACCCTGGGTTTCTTTTAGGTACACCCTCCTGCGAAACGCTATGCAATAACATCTCTGCACCGTGGGATTTGAAGAAGGAAATAAAACAGACCTTACAGCATGTGTGCCTGGCCTCGCTGAAACCTGGAGGGATCACTACGGTGGGAGCTCCGACGGGCAGGTCCAAGCAGGGCTGGTGCAGTAACTAGGCCCACAGCAAACTGAACTTTGTAAGCAAGGGGCCGGGTCCCGTCCACCCTTCTATGCTTCACGTCCAGGATGGGCTGGCTACGTAGGAGACACTTCGTGACCGTTGCTTGCACCAAGGGCTGGATAAATGCAGAATCACCAAGACACAATGCCACAATGCTGGCATTAACAGACAAGGAACAAACGCACAAGTGATGGAGGCAGGAAAAGAGCCCTTTAGCCAACGCATGTGTAAACCTTCCACCCCTGTTGCCCATAAAAGGAAGAGTAATCTCGGCTGGGGCCAGAATCGCTCACAGAGAATCGAACCATGGCAGGTAAACAAAAATGCCACCAGAAGATAACTTCTAGACTTGGTGGATATCTTAGAGATCTTTTTCCCATGGTTACAAGGCCCCGTTCCCTCAGGAAGCAATGAAAGAAAGGATGTTTCACTGCCCATATAAGCAAAAGTAGAAACCACTGGGATTCCTCACAATATGGCCCGGCTTAGGAGGCTGGACTATGGGGCACCATTCCCGTCTCTCCAGTCACTTTCCTTTGCTCCAGCTTTCCCACTCCACCGCCCATGGTCCTCTTTGCCACTCTCCATGGGTATCCCTCCCTCCTTCAGTCCCCCTGGGTTCACGTCTGCTCCACCTGTTCCCTCTTTTCCACGCAGCTGCACCGTGGTGGTTGTGGCTGTCTGAAATGCCCTGCTTTGGTCCGAGAGGCAAAACTTGGGAGGGATTTTGATCGAGGCACATTGGCCAAAGGTGGAGGGACATTGGTACCTGCTGGGCTGCAAAATAACTCTGTACTTAGTCATCGTATGGGTCACTCACGTCAAGTGCAAAGGTCTTTGGTCTCTTGATGTCAAGCCATGGTCATCAGAGCAATTCTAATGAGATGTGTTCATGAAAGAACGATGGCAAGAACTTGGGCCAATTTAAAGGTATCTAACCTTTAAGTGTATAAAAAGTTCAGAGATAATTAGCAGTACCTAAAAAGGCACTTTGAAAAATGCTCCTATTTATTACGTGGAGGGATAGCGTTCTGAGGGATGGCAGTGTCTTTGCCGTACTTGACTTGCTTTCGAAAGGGATTTTTACCTATGTAGAAAAGGCATAAACTGGGGCTGTGAGGGAAAAATTCTTAAATACGCAATCAGTTTCACTCTTGAGAAGAGCAACCTAAAGTTGGTTGGAATGTCCACAGTAGGTAGGCCTTAAAGAGTATTTAGTCAGGGTTATTGCTTTGCCTTCTGTCAGTATTATAAGGCTTACAGTCAAAACTCTAATTCCTATTTTAAATGCCATATCATCGTGCTGGTGACTCATTTCTGTCTAATAGTTTCCATTCTGTGATATTTGAACACGAATGTTTTTTCAGAAATACTTTCTAACATATACAAGTGATCATTTAAAATATAAATAACTGATTTCTTTTTTGCATGGAAAGCAGTTAACACTGGCCTCACTGAAGATTACTGTCCAGGGTCCACATCGATATTATCTGGACAAAATGCATATATAAAAATTCTTGATTTGAGTATTCACTCCTCATATGTGTCCACATCATGTGTGGAAACATCTAGACTCTTGCAAGGATTTTCATGAGGGTTCGATGATGACCCTATTATCCACCCCAATCCCCTCTCAATCCCAGCTCTCTTGAGAGAACTCTGAGGGCTATTTCTGTTGCTTTTACAGCGAGGTGGGAATCTAGTTCTCAGATCATCTAAACGCCCACGTGTTATTCAAGGGTGACGTTTTCTCTTATAGGATATAAACGAGGAAGAAGATAAAGTTATACGAGAGGGGGCCTTTTCTTTCTTGCACTTTCCCCTGATGCTATAAGAGTGCTTGGGACAAAAACACATTCAGGGGTGCTGTGGGACTGTTTAGAAGTGGGGGGTCTATGGAGACCATGTTTGGGCTGCCGTGGCCAAAACAAAACAAAGCCTGGACTGGAAGGACCAGGAAGAAAGAAGCAGGGAGATCAAGCCATGGCATCCAGGGGGAATGAGGAAAGGTGGTGTGACTGCATCTGGCGGTCACCCACAAACAGGCTCCAGCTTTTATCTTCTTACTCACCATCTGACATTTTTGACTTCGCACTGTATCTCACACTCCATAACCCTTCCCCAACAAACATCTCATTTCACCACGTACACTTCCAGCAGGTGGGGAGGGGGGAGGCCTTTCCGGTCACACAGCTGCCTGGGCTTTGAGCTATTCAAAGAGGCTTTCGGCCTCTTTCTTGAAGCTCAAAGATGCAGAAACACCCAAGAACGTGGCATTTGGCCAGTTTTGTGCTGTTAGCGCAGTATTACCTCTGAGCAACGTCACCAGTTAAACTATTGCAGACCAGTCTAGAGACCTAACCATCAAGTCCACCACCATCTCTACAGGAAAACTGAGTTCCCAACCAAGTGACAAAGGAAATTTTGAACAAACATTTTTAAAATGAAGGACTTGTCTGCATAGTAAAGAAGGCTATATTCTTCTACAAAATCGAGAAATATAATGAAATATTGAGGCCACACTATTTCATAAAATATTCTAAAGCATTATAGAAAATATAAGACATTTTTCTAAAAGTATATTTAGAATATTTACAGTGAGATGATTTATAAAAAGATCTATAGTGAGAAAAGCTATCTGGGATGAAATAGGCTGCCTGAACATCCTGAAGCTATTTCACTGAAAGAGACCTTTGGACACAAAGGTAGAATCTAAGAAAACTGTTTTTATACTTAAAAAAAAAAAAAGTTTATGCAGCAACTGAAAAGAAATTTCTAAAGCATTCATTTATACCTGCTCTTTTCAATATAGGGTTTGGCACCCAGCAACCCATTGAAGATTCAGGTCAAGAAAAATCCCAGAGAGAAGATCCTGTTGGATTCAACATGAAGTCCTCAGTCCAGCTCAATGCCCTGCCTTTGTATCCACTACCATTATGTTAGACTTAGAATCCTGGGCACATTTTGGCTGTGGTGTTCATTTTAACAGTGGAGCAGAATGTATAATTCAGCCTGCTAAGAACTGGCTTTTAAGACACTAAGGGCAGACAAAGAACCAAATGCTAAGATTCAGTCAAAGGAATGGCAAGGTTAATGTTATGTACAGGACATGAAGTACGTCTTTTATTTTATAGTTTTTGAAAGATTTTATTTATTATTTTTAGAGAGGGGGGAAGGAGAGAAGCAGAGAGGGAGAGAGACATCAGTGTATGGTTGCCTTTCACCTGCCTCCAGCTACGGACCTGGCTGGAGACCTGGCTTGCAACCTGGTTATGTGCCCTGGCTGGGAATTGAACCAGCGACCTTTGGGCTCGCTGTGTGTCTTTTAATCATCTTGCACATTTCTGAAACTGGTGGGGTGACAGTGATACCTAACAGCAGTTCCAGAGAAATCTGCTTTGTTTTGAGTTCTTTGCCTCCTTCTGTATGTGTGTCAGAGAGAGGAGGTGGGGAGGGAGGGAGAGAGATGAACAAAACCAATACATTGTGTGTAAAATTATGGTGCTAGGGAAAAATCAAAAGGGATTCTGGAGTGGGATTTCAGGAGGCCTCTCTGTGCCACTGACCAGCATTGTGACCCTTCCGAGTCTTAGTTTTTCACTCTGCAGTGGGGTGGGGCATTAAACCAGGTTACCATCTGTTCTCCCTAATACCTCCGCAGGAAGTGCCAAAATATCCGGGTGTAACAGAGAGCAAAGTGGAAAGTAAGGGAGGAAATATAGGAAGGATGAAAGATCTTACACTATCCTTTACTTCTTTTTTGCCAACTATCCTCCCTTGGAGCTCAGTGGTTAGACCCCTTCTTTCGGGGGCTCTATTTTTTGAGCTAACCCTTATTATATGATAATTATTGAGTTGGTAAAGAAGTCTATTCAGTTTTTCTTTTCTGTAAAATAAAAGATGCATTTTTCATTTTCACCAATAACTGTATTGATTTGGCTCCTTGGAGTAGGTTGGCTATCTCCTGCTGTTGGCATCTAGTGGGTAGAGGCCAGGATGCTGCTAGACACCTTCCAATGCCTAAGACGGCCCCACAGCAAAGAATTATTTGGTCAAAAATGTCAATAGTACCAAGACAAACCTCTGCAAACCTCTTTCAACACATTTGATTACTCACAGCAGCACACCACACATCTTTTTTTTTTTGTATTTCACTTGTGTTTCTCCTTTTTTTGAAACAATAAAACATAATACGCTGAAAATGTGTATATTTTTCCATCTTCAATCTTAAAATTTGATTTTTGTTGTGGGTATCATCAGTCAACAATATTTTCAGACCATTTCTGATATTACACTTGGATGTTAAAAGTTCTACTAGAAATTTCTTCTTAAATTGTTAAAACTTTTAAACTCAGGAGTGAGAAGCTTTTAAGGAAACCATCTAAAGAGATGAATCCCAATCCTACATTGGCTGTAATAATCTCTGACTAATTCAAATATGGTGGATGCACAAGAGAACAGGTTGGAGGCAGGCAAATCTTACTTCTAAGATTGTCCAGCCACTTCCTACTTTTTTCATCTTAACTAAATTATTTTTAAAGATTTGCTCTTCTCTGGAAAATGGATGAGACATTTCAGAGTTTTGTTGAGTATTAAATGAAAGAATGTATATAAAGTGTCTGATATGTAGTAGGGGTTTTTGATGGCTGTTAGCTCCTTTTCCTTAGTCTATTTATTTTAAGATTCATAATCCTAAATAAAATTTGGTCTCAAGTTCTATTTAAATAGACATTCAAATAATAATACTGTGCATTTAAATATTATATGATCTGTATGGCACTCCATATATGTTGGCAATAAACATGCTTTTTGATGCGACAAGGATTTTTTAAAATGTCAAATATACTTACTCCTCTTTCTGTATATGTATACCTTGACCTGTCACTGACAACTTAATATAGGCTGAATTTCTCTCTTTATTTATGAGAGTCTGAACGGTCATTCATATTAATCATTTCAAACTAAGATATTTTTGTCATAAAAACATTACCAGCCAGTAGCGTATAATGACCGATGTCAAGGAGTAGACAGTTACCATCCCATGAGAGGCAGGGTCCTCCTCCTTTGAAGTCAGACCCTCTGGGCCTAATGGATGTGTTTCCATGGGCAAATGAGTCAACATCTTTTGTTCCTGGTGTGCCTGCTCTCTACAGTAGGAATTAAACGTTGTTCCTAATTCATGAGCTGTTGTGAGGGTTAGATAACATATTAATGAATTCTTGGTCAGAGCCAGCATATAATGCTACTGTTTATCACATGGCAATATTTCACCTATTTTAATGTCCTACGCTAAGCTACAAAACATGAATATTTTGACTAGGTATAGCAATTAGTAATAAATCTTAGGTTACTGTGCTTAGAGCAAACCTCTACTTACGGATGGGCACTGCACACCCACTCTTGTCTAATAAACATCCATACTTCAATTTTCACGCCTGCACCTTCTCTCAAGCAGCAGAGAGAACAAGGGAACTTAGGGGCTGATGTTTAAAGAAAAGCAACTCTTGTCCTGGCTGGTGGTTCTGTGGATAAGGTGCTGGCCTGTCAACCCAAAGGTCCCTGGTTCGATTCTCAACCAGGGCACATAACCAGGTTGCAAGCCAGGTCTCCAGCCAGGTCTGTAGTGTAGCTGCAGGCAGGTGAAAGGCAACCATACATGGATGTCTCTCTCACTCTCTGCCTCTCTCCCTTCCCCTCTCTCTAAAAATAATATATAAAATCTTAAAAAAAAAGCAACTTTTAAACATCTTTTTCCCCAAGGTAAAGGAATGAATACAAGGGGATTTCTCCTCATTCTTTATACACTTCTTTGATTTCCCTATTTTAACTTCTTTGTTTAAGGCCATCCCTAATGTTGCAAAGAAAAGAAGATGAACAATTTGGAATTGATTTAAGATATTCCTTTCCTCCTAAATCCTCATAACTAAAGTGCTTCTCTGGCCCTTTCAAATATTTCAGTCTAACAATGACAAATGTTGGAAGAATGACTAATGGAAGAACCATAAAATCATTACTGGAAGCCCTGGCTGGTGGCTCAGTGGAATGGCACTGCCCTTCGAACCCAAAGGTCGCTGGTTCGATTCCCCAGCCAGGGCACATAGCCAGGTTGCAAGCCAGGTCTCCAGCCTGGTCTGTAGCTGGAGGCCATGAGGGGCAACCATATATTGATGTTTCTTTCCTTCTCCTTCTTCCTTCCCTTCCCTCTCTAAAAAAAAATAAATAAATAAATTAAATTAAATTAAATTAAATCTTAAAAATAAAAATCATTACTGGAAAATGTATTTGGAGAACATGGTGGAGTCCAGTGTAACCAACATTCCTGAGTATCTTTTTGAGTCCTCAAAAATCTTTCTAAATTCTGAGGAGAAAGCAAGCTATTGGTTGTTTAAGAAAAATGTATAGCTAGGTGTTCATGACAGATTGAGGTTCGATGGGGGGAGGGGGACTAAGCCTCACATGAGATGAGCTTTTAACTCTTATGTTGCCTTGAGTGGCTCCTTTAACCATTCTAGGCTTTCTTCTTACTGGAAAATGGAAGGTTAGGAGCCTGGGAGAAGTTCTCAGTCTAGTTTTGCCACTTTATAGAGGGTCTTGGGTATGTTTCTCAGCGCGCTAGAATTGCAGTTTTCTCATCTATGCGTATATATTGGGGATAAATGGCCTTTACAGAGTCATTTTGGGTTTTAATAAGATAATTCAGACAAGGCTTAGCACAAGGTCTTTGGTCAGCATTGGTACAAGGGGAGCTTTGAGTTATATCCCCAGATAACTAGAGTCCTCATGGCCCAGCAACAGACCATTTAAAGTCCTTGCTCAGGAAGGCGGTGTGGTGGAAGGGAAAAAGCACTCCTCATTTTTCCTCTGTGTGTGTATTATTGTAGAAATAAGGCATGATTGTGGTCAATTTGCTTTTGTGACCTCATTTGTAGTTGATGCAGGTCTTGGGTCACACTGGCAAGGCCTGATACACCTATGACTATGGGGAAGTGGGTGACATTTTATCACGACCAGCTTAATGATGCTGCTTCCAAAAATGCATCATAATGAATCGTGAAGACTGCCCATATTTGATTCCAGGAAGGTCGCCAGCAGAAACTTGGGGATCTTTGAAAACTGCAGAGCGAGTAGAGCGGTCAGAAGAATAATATAATGTGATTACCTAAAGTAAAACAGACAGACCAAACCTCTGCAGACGATTACACCTAATGCTATAGGATTCTGAGCGCTTTAGCTTTCTCGTAAACCTGTGTCAGAAAATACCAGTCAACAAAATGTCCTTTACAGTACAAATAATAGAGAAGACATGTCAACAAGAACCATTCTTGTTCTGTAGGTCACCGGAAGATGTGTCTTTCAGAAGGCTGACGTGGCGGGGTGGGGGATGGAGGTGTGGGGAGAGGTCTGTGAAATCCACAGATACGCAGACTCTGGAGAAAAGCCACTGGGATGGCAAAGAATCCAAATGCATCCCTAGATTTTCCTCATTCTTGATTGCTCGTCCTTCCCATATTTTCTCTTTTTCCTCCCAACATCCATCAATGAAGTTGTTTCCTCTGCACCGAGGTCAATCTGCACCGAGCCTAACCCAGTTTCCGTCTCCCCACTCACTTTCGGTAGTTAGCGTTTCTGAGCCTCATTTAGGGTTTCTGTTCTGCCCTCATCCTGCCATTCGAGGCCCTCAGTCACCTGCCGCCTCCTCACTTACCCAACTGGGTTTCGCAGCACTGGCCAAATGCATACTCCCCTTCACTCTCCCACTGCCTACAGTGTGGCCTGCAACACACCCCGTCACCCAGGTGAGCCAGGGGGTCCCTCTTCTTTAGATCTGACATAGCAACGGCTGCTTCATCAGCCTCCGTTGTGGGATCAAGTCCCAAAGGGACACTGAAACACCTGCCTGAACCTCACAGGCCGTCGGGGAACAACGTGGGCTAAGAGGGCAGCACTGACTTCAGGGTCAGAGAGACGTGAGGACCAATGCAGGCTCCGCTATGGATTCAAGCTGTGGGCAAATGTGAGCCCTGATTTTGTCACATGCACCAGATGAGGACCAGAACCTGCCTGATCGGGTTACACGTGAACACACGTAAAGCCGAATGCTGGGACATTTATAACTCCTTTCCCCTCCCCCCACCCCCACATTCACCCCTTAACCTTCACGCTGCTCAGGGACAGCCTCCGCCGGTCAGTATCTGTCTAACTCCTTTCATCCCTCAACACCTGCCTCCCCACTTTAGGGATCAGGCCCACCAGGGCGCTTCCCTCCCAAGCAGTCATGTTTGAGGATACGACTATTCCATTTTGTGACACTGTCTAATGGCTTCCCTGCTCTTGGACTCGGCAGTGGCCTGCTAGGTGTCACTGGCACCTCCCCACAGCAGACTCAGACCTTGGAAGCCACTGCTTCGAGGGAACGCCGGAGGGGCTGAGGGGCCAGACTGCATGCCGAGTTGCCTCTGACACACGGCGGTTGTGCTGTCAGGTTCAGCGGGAGTGACCACCAGGGTAGCTTGCTGCGCTCGTGGGGACACAGAGAGACCCTTCCTCTCCATCCACTGCCACCAGATGACTGGCAACTTCCCCAAACACGCAGGTGCAAGAGTGAGCAGGCAGGCGCGTGGGGCAGCACGTGGAGAGGGAGATAAAATGCCCAATGAATCAACATTTTACTCTGTTCCAGCGCCTTTAATAGAAACAAGCCCCCTTTCATCTTTCAGCTCTTGGCCATGGAGGCAATTCCTGCACCGCAGCTGGTCTTTCCTTATACGTCGGGGGCTAGAAACAAACACACACACAGAAAGATCCATACGTTCTTTTTGCTCCTAAGAAGAAACCTCAAATTCGAAAAAACTGAGCTTGATTTTATTACCGTAACAAAAGTCAAAATACTATGGGGAATAGGACTCTTCCACCTGAAAAGATTCCCCCAGCTTCATCAAAATGCAAAAATGGAGGGATTGGAAGTAAACTAAGTAGGACATTCCACCAGGCAGCGACGGTTCCAAGCAGGAACCCTTGACATTTTCTCTTAAGCTACACAAAATTGCACCAGATACTAGGTCCTTAGGTGCTACATGCGGAAGAATTCCACCCAAGTTTCTCACCACGAGGTGTAAATTATTCATGGAAAATGAAAATGTACTAGATCACAACACCTACAGAGCTTAACCTTTCTGTAGAGAATCTGTAAAGACATTTATTAATTAAACCTCATGGTCATCCTGCCAAGGCGGCTGCTTCTGATGCAGGAAAATAAAAGGTCTATTGTCTTATTTTCTGCTTTCTTGAAGAGAAAAAATAATCCGGCTCCCACAGAGCCAAGTCCACTTAAGATAGCGTACCCTCCCCACCTCCTGTGCAGGAATATTTTGACCACGCTAGCAAGTCTGGATGCCAATCCCCTCTCTGCACTGCGCCACAGAATTTAGACTCACGCTGCCAAGAAGTTTTCACTAATAGAGTAAACAAAATGAAAAATACGGTAATTTTTATCGTTTTGTATTCTTGTTACTTGGATAAACACAGCAGGCTCCAATCTCTTTCTCCCCGCCTTCTACACACACACACGCACACACACACACGCACACACACTTCCTCACTTTCACCTCTCTCTACAAAATGTTTGATTGAGCAATTCTGCTGCCTATGAAGCGACACGGCCCATTACTGAAATGGGACCCCGATATTGTCAGAGTATCAGCAGACCGGAGGCTAACCAACTGCAGCAGCGTCATGCTGAGACAGAGGTGGCAGCTCCAGTCCCATTCTTAAGGGCTGGATTCTGACACTGGCTGTCTCGGCCTTTCAGGGGAGCATTGCACACCTGGCGAGGTCAGAATCCAATGCTTAAAACTTGTGCGTGGGCTGTGACATCTCCCCCCGCATTAAGGAGACTCCACAGTCTCTCGCCAGGAGTCTTTTCACAGTTTGCTCACCCACAGAGGCCAGGCATTTCACCTGTATAGCAGGTGAGCCATCTAACAGAATTCTCCCACACGGGCCTTTGCAGAACAGGTACATTTTTGGTGAAGAAACAGGCTCCCAAGTGGTCAAGTGGTGGGTAGCGGGGGATGCTTAATGCCTCATACATGTGCCTGAATATAGTCCTACCTGCTGGTTTTGAACAATAGGTGTCCTACACAACAATTGGAGATGAGAGTTGGAGTAAAATATGACCTTGCCTTTCTAGATTTCTGGGTTAGGTAGGCTAACTTACAAACCCAAGAATCTGTACACAAATAGCTTTGAAGTTGTATTTGCATGTATATGTGAGAACATCTCATGATTTGCTTTTCTCTTTCCTCTCTAGTAGTTTGGATCAGGCCAGGCAAAACATAGTATGTCAATCTGGTGGCATGTAATTATTTCATAGTTCTGATAAGGTACTGCTGAAATTGATCATCTATAGTAAACTTCTATCAGGCGGCATGTCTGGAAAATGGGATTTTTGACTTATCAAATATTCCAGCACATAAAGGGTTGTGTGTATATGATATATAGTTAACAAATGTTCAGCCCTGGCCAGGTGGCTCAGTTGGTTGGAGTGTCAGCCTGTCCACCAACAGATTGTGGTTTCAATCCCCATTTAGGGCACATACTTAGGTGGTGGTTTCCATCCCCAGTTGGGGTACATACAGATGTTTCTCTCTCACATCGATTTCTCTCCCTCTCTGTTTCCCCCACCCTCTGTCTCTCTAAAAATCAATAAATAGATCCTCAGGTGAGGATTTCAAAAAAAGCGATTTTCAATACGCTCTTCCTAAGGCCAATTTTCTATGAAATGAATTTAACCTTTGGGGGAGGGTTCAGAAGATGTGACTTTGGGGTCATAATTTTAAAGATAAATGATCACTTTTTGAAGATGTGGCTGTTGCTTAATAAAGGACCAGAAATATAACTTGACCTCCCCAGTCTTCAAGGTGGCGATAGTACTGGTGGAGTGCCACATTAAAAATAAATAAACACTTAATATCCAACGTGTAAGAATTTTTCTGCGTAGCCCAGACTCTTGACCCGGAATAAATGAGCTCAGTAATTGCGCCCACAGCCCACCAGCTCTGTCCACGCAAACATGGATGATACGGATTCACACCAACTCTCTTTTGAGCAAAGGCCTGGAGGTCTCTGAGCTTCTGTGGCTACAAAGTCTCCTGAAGGGAGGATGTGGGGAGCCCCATGCTTGGGGTTAGCACCCTGGAAACCACTGAGCACCTTGTCCACCCAACCGCTGTTCTCGAAGGGGTCCAGTTCAGGTCCTACAGTGGCACCTTCCCATGGTTACCCTTTCACGTGCTCGCAGTCAGTTCATCTTCCTACTTAGGGTTCATCTTTGTTTGAGCCGCATTAGCAAGACTCCTTCCTCCTTCATGCTCTCCTATAGCAACAGGGATTCTTTTCCTGCCCTGCGGCATTGCTGGGACCTGTTTTGCTATAGAGTGAAACAGGTTTTACGTTGCTCTCTGGCTAAAAGTAACTCTCCCTGGGCTCAGCGGGCCCTCCTGCCAGTGCAGCTGCACCCTCCCCTTGGAGTTCTCTCTGGTTTGAAACCTCTTCGCTGCCCAGCACGGGCCAGAGACTTCAGCCCGGTATTTCGGGTCCTGCAGGGTCTGAAGCAATCCCGTGTTGTGGCCACCCCTGCAAACTGGTGAGCTCTCCTCTGCTGAACTTGACACCTCCCCCACTTCCTATGCTTGAGCGTGTCCTTCTTGCTATCTAGCGAGGGTGCTGTAAGGAATGCACAGAGAAGGTCCTTGAAGAATTCGGAGGAGAGAAAAAAGTACCTCATTCTGCAGGGGTTCGGAGAAAGACCAAGAGCATCAATTGTATTTTAATTGGGTCTTTGAGGATGTGGTTAGGTAAACGGAATAATCTCTCCATATAAATGAAAAATGGAACAGAACAAAACAAAACAAAAAAAAACTAAGGCTTAAAATGCGTTTATTTAGAAATTATTTTCTCCCCTCTAGAAATATAATGGAGTTTTGAAATAAAAAATAATAAAGCAATGACAGCATAAGGACCAATAATAAGCTATAGAAATTCAAATCTGCATTCTCATGTTATTAAATAAAATTTCTTGTAATGTGGGGGAAAAAACCCCTAGGTAATCCCAATACTAAGCTGTTTTCCTCTTCCTCTTTCAGTGTATACTCTGAGGTTAACTTTGTTTCCATATAGAGCATCTATAGAGTCATATACCCTGACCATCTGTTAGTAGGCTTAAATTGGCTGATTTATATGGTATTCTTTCTTGTTTTCAGTTCTGATTTCGCTTGTTGCCCAGCTATTTGCGGGATGACTGGCAGGAGCTAGAAGGTAGGTCTAGAATAGGATTCACAGACTATGCCCTTGGCTTCACTAAGATAAATGACTAATCCTTCTTTGTATCATACTTTTACTTAGCTTGCTTGTATAGAAATGATAATTTTCAGTCTCCTCACTGGTTCTCGGATCACAGAGGCTATTACTATATAGTTATAAATTATAATGAATATGTAGCGGCTCTATGGTTTGTAAACATGATCTGGCTATTATTACGTAACTAGATTGAAGCTACGCTCGCAGTCAGTTCATCTCCCCACTTAGGGTTCATCTTTGTTTGAGTCGCATTAGCAAGACTCCTTCCTCCTTCATTCTCTCCTATAGCAACAGGGTTTGTTGTAAGAGTTGAGTGTATCTATACATTCGAGGTATGTACCCTCTCTCATATAACAGAAAATACATGATATGGCATATAATACACAATATAGAGTATGGGAGAGAAATCAGTTAGAAAAGTAGCTTTTACATAAGTAGTTTGTAAATAATAATACCATTGTTAAGTATAATTTATCCATGAAGGCCCAAAGGCCTTCAGTGAAACAGGAAATAATTGTTAGGACATTTGTTTATTGTGTTTTTGTTTACATATCTAACCCCAGAGCTAATTAACCAAAAACTTACTTTATATCACCCCAAAGTACCTGGGTTTCATTTGCACATAATTTTAAACTACAAGCCTAGTTTGGCCAAAACTTCCATTGCTGACACTTTGATTAAGCCCTGGGGATTGAGTTGATGGACTTGTTGCTGTTCATCTGGGTCACCAGGGGGTCAACATGAAAAGGAACACCGAACTGGAGGATCTGTCGTGAGATATTTTGGTCTATCTCTGTTCTTCTATGAATGACTTGTATCTAAGTAGAGGTACCTCGGAGATTTGAACTGTTTGAACTGACAGCCTAAATTGATCAAGTGAACTGAAACACGTCAAAACCCTCCCACACTTCGTGTCAAAGATGGATCTCTCAGTAGGGGAAAAGAAGGGAGGATGCTTCTCAGTCATGGAACTCTGCGGTTGTTGATACTATGTTCTATCCCGTTTGTGGTCACCTTGATAATCTTATACTTGGGGCCTCGCATGACAGCTAAGAAACCATAGGTCTGTGGAATCTTGAGCTGGGCAGGGTGTCAAGGAGTCTAGTCCTTTTCTTACAGAGGAGGAAACAGAGATTCATTACATTTAAATGACATAATTCACACACATATGATTCGATTAGAGTTTAGAGGGTGAACTCTCAAGCTGATGAACTTCTCATTTGACAGGCATCAACAATCTCTGATTCCTGAATTTGTTGGCAGTAAAAAGAATTTCCAAGTTCTCTGGTAGCTGCTTGGCTCTCTGAGACTTGTTGAAAGTACATCAAAAATATCACACATCTGAAAGTTTATGTTTACTGCTCTTTCTTGTTCTGCAGTTTTCCTGTGCAAGCAGATCTTCACCAAGAGCTGCTGAAGGATTTCCCTTTACCATTGAAGACCAACCCAGAAACTGTCCCATCCAACACTGCAAACTACAGAATCTTGAATTCTTGAAGCTACTGTCGGGTCCTCTTTTAATGGTATTTCCTTGGATTTAGTTGAAGTTAAGCTTGTTAGTTTCTTTACCAATTACACTCTGCTGTAAAATGATATATTTTAGCTTCTCAGTAGTTCATATTTTCTACCCCTGTCTCACTGCATACACACACACACACACACATATACGTACATAATCTCTCTCTCAAAGTTTTTTCTACCAAAGGAGCCCAAAGAAAAATAATTTGGCTGGAAATATATTTACGACACATGATCAAGTATTTATCATAATCAACTACTTTTCCCTAAAATTCCTAATTTTTTTCTTTATCGTGACTTCCTCTCCCTTCCTAGAAAAGATCTCTCATGGTCAGAGGTGCTTAACTTATATAATACAGGTAAAATTCCACTGTAACTAATACTACTCCATTAAACTTCAAACTTGTTTTCTGATGAAGGGACTTGGTACCAAAAATCCTGTCAACTACCACAGAAACGGTTCAAAAAGGCAGGACGTACACATGAAACAGATGTCCAGCTTTCCGGTTAGGAACGAGCTAGTGAAAAGCGGTTTTTGAACCGAATAACGAAAGGATGCAAACTCTCCCTCTCTCATCGGTCATTCACACCTATCTTTTAAGTGACGAAACCCGCTCCCTTGAAGGTGGCCAAGAGGTGTGAATCAGCCCCTTCCACCTTCAGAAGGCATTCTGGAGCCAGACATTTGTGTCCCGACACAATTTTTCCCAGTTTTCCTCATGAGCTAGGACCTCCCTGCCCGCCTGCTCCTAGATCCCTTTTCATCTTGCGTCAGGGTGTTGATTTTATCTAAAACCAACAGAGAAACAGACAAGTCCCTCAACTAAGCTAAAAACAAACCCGAAACTGCTCTTCTCTGCAGGGTGGACACAAGCAATGACGCTTTTCTAGGCCACGGAAGAGCGGACACTGACTCACCCTCACCCCCAAACCGGGAGCCCCTGTCTGCCAGCTGGCTGGTGGGGTCAGGGTTCTAGGCAGCCTGGGCCCACGGAGTGGCAAGGAGCCACTGTCCCTCTCCGAGAAATAGTGCCCCGCGGGCTTATTGGCACACGCATTAGACCCAAGCGTCAAACACCCCTAAGCAGCTCCATCGAGCCTCTGCGAACTCAGTGCCCGGGCACCTGCCTCCCATACGGCTTGACTCCCAGGCCGGGTTCCGAACAGACAGGACAGGGGGACCCAGGTGAGCCTGGGGGCACAGGGGACCCAGCTGATGTGTTAACATCCAGCGGCCAGACCTCAGGCCTCAGCCACTAAGGCAAAAGGGGAGACCTAGCTAGGAGGAGAGTTGGTTTTCCCCTCCAGACCAGGTGGAGAGGGTCCGAATGAACCCAGCCAACCAGCGGGCTGGCGAGCCCCGCCGGTCAGCTTTGGTCACTTCCCTGCGGCCACGCCCGCGCCACTGCACCTAGAATGCTGCGCTCCAGGACTGCGCGCCTGTCAGGTTAATCACACAGTATTAGGTACGAAAACAAACAGTGCAACACAAAACATAGCTACATCATTATTTGCAGTAAATGTTAACTCTAAATAAGTGCAACCTGTCCACAAATGCTTGCTATCAACTCATCAACAAAATAAAATTTGATGGATAAAACATGAAAAAAAAAATTCTCACCGAGAATTTTTTTTTGTTTCAATAATCAGCACTCATTTAGAGTTCGGGATTCGTGAAAGAAAGCTTTAAAAGGAGCAAACCTGATTGGCTGTGGCTGTTGCTGCGAAGGGAACGCTTGTTGCAGGAGTTGCTGCTGCAGAGACAGTGGCTGACGTAGCGCTGTGCATCATGGGTACTTTCAGGAGGGGAACCATGGGAGCAATGAACAGCAGGGTGTAGCATTATGGTAATAGAAGTGGTATTTTGGCATGGTGAATATCAGAGCAGCAAGCCATCATGGGTTAAACCAGCAGATGGCATGCAATCACAATGCAAAGCAAGGAAGCATGGGAGAGAAATAAAAAAGGGAAAATAGCTTATTACAAGTACAATTAAAGGAAGTTTTAAAACATAATCAGTGATTCCCAGAAAGGCCAAAGCAGATCACTTTGGTCGATGTATTTATAAACATTCTACGTCTAGCAAATAGATCGTTCCCAATTCAGAGTCTATCTACCGTGTCTGGAATAATGCTCGCTTCTAGAAAACGTGGAACGTAACGACCAGTTGAGCCAGAGAATACAATATTCATTGTTGATCGTAATTCTAAAATTTCAAAGGTTCAATACATAGGCCTCATTTGGGATAGGATTTTTTTTTTTTTTTTTTTGTCAGTTTGGAGCTGCTTGCTTGAATGGATATTACTGGGGATTGTGGTTTATTTGGGCCAATAAATTGTGGAGCAAAAATCGTAGCCTTGATGTAAATTCTAGCCCAGTTACTGTGAAATAGCCCAATTTGGCCAATGCCTGCTTGTCTTTACTCTCAATAGACCTAGTTCATATGTCCTAAAGACAGACTTCGTACCCAGGCATTGGAATGTGGCAGGAGTAACCAGATACTGTTCAAGGTTAACAGCTTAGGGAAGGCTAAGGTACAAATAATCATCGCAAATAAAGCAACGCAAAATTAAAAAGAATAATAAGCAAGGCAGGTCAGACATTTGTTTTCAAAATACATCCATTTATGATTTTTAAAAAATAAATACTTCTGGGAAACTCTGATAATTCTAACACACAGCAAAGAGGAGATAAAGGCACACCACTATGAAACTTTAAAACATTGATGAAATTAGCCTGCCTCTCTCATAAAGCACGCTCCCCCCCACCCCCCACTTTGGCTAAAACATATAAACTATAAAGAGAAACAAAATACAGGTCATTTAAAAGCAGACTTGTACTTGTGTTTTTATGTTTTGTAAAGTGGTTGTTCTAGCTCAGTGGATGTTCTAGTCACATTAAAACACTCATTTTCTTAAATATACAAGTACATTGAACAAACCTATATGTTAACTCTAAAGCCAAATGAGTCTTCAGATCTACCATTTCCTAAAGCATTTCTACCATCTCTGAAATAAATTTCAAGCAAGTGAAGGTACTGTACATAATATAAAAGACAAATAAAAAAAAGGTTGAAACCTACCAATACTGGTAGCGGGTGTCATGCACAAAACTGACCCTGCGTGTCATGCAATGGTAGGTGGAAAAAGTGAATAAAGGGAAAGAAACAGGTTAGCGGTTTAGAGTTAACATTCAAAGTGAGATTGAAGCACAACCAGAAATAAGTAGGGTTAGTGAACACAGTTTTTTAGAGTCATTCCCATTTGCAGTACTGACGAATATATCTGACTCATTTGAAGCCAGTATTGTTCAAAACTCACTCCTTACGCTGCTTTTCACACTTTCTATTCCTACACATCCACATGATTCTAATAAGAACATGCGATAATGCTGCAGTGTCCTTCCTCAAAGACCTCAACGTACTTTACAGATGTTATCGAGTTGATTCTCCAAGGTAGGAAGCAGATATTTTACAGATGAAAAATCTGAGGCATGGTAACTACTCCAAGGTCATGTGTACTGTGAGTCAAGGGCAGGGCTAGAAATAGAATTCTATTCCTAAATCCAGGTCAGGTGTTGCACTCACAGAATTACACCGACCTTATTGCCTTCCAGTTTGCTTGTTTGGTTATAAACGGTTTTCTGTCAATAGCAGTATGATAATAAAAACAGTAGTTAAGACTCCGAAGCCTCCAAATCAGGTGACTTGTAGATTGCTTGCTGCATTGCAGGAAGATGGAAGTTCTGGTGACAGAATGGCCTGGATGTGTCTATGATCTATTTTCTGCTACCAGACTCATTATGATAAAGGAGGGATGCCTAGCAGTAAAATCGAAACACTGCAGAAACAGGGCAGAATTGGGGCTGAGTGAGGATCAGGTTAGGAATTTTTGTCGGAGTGTACCATGAGGTGAGCCCTGAGGGGGACCTTGGGCATAATGCCTAGGAAACCTCCAATTGACATCTAAGGGGATAAGCGGGAGGTGGGGAGGGAAGGTTTTCCCTTTTCCTTGGAAATAGTGGCCTTGCTGGTGGGTGGTCTTATTGACATTTCCGACTCAGACAATTCCGACCATATAGACGAATATGGATTGTACAAGACTGGAAAAAGAACGGTATTAAAAATGCTTCTCTACTTTTGGTTCAGTTCCTGAGGATGAAAATCAAAATCACGTAAGAGTTCAAATAACAGAAAACTGGGTGTCACGTAGGTGCACCCTAAAGAATCTGAGGCATGGAGGTCTTCCTCCTCTCTGCTGAACTATTCACACCTGAGGGAGACTTGTCACCTTCCCTACAAAGGCTAACTAACATCAATGAGTCGGGAAAAGGGGCCATGTAACCAGGCTACTATTGGATTCTTTAGCAAACACGCTCACATGGCCAAGTTAAAACACACCCATGCCCGCACCTCCAAATCCCTAACTGTCTTCAGCCCTAGCTTTCTAATCTTCACAATGGAACGGCCTGAGAGGTAGCTAAACAGAAATTTTCATTTCCTTGCCCCCGTTTCTTCTCCCATCCTCTCCATGTGTCTTCCGTTTTCATCTGACTACTCAAACTGCTAAAGGCCCCAGAGAAGTCCACATTTCAGCAATTGCGGGAGCTCTCCCATCTCCCACCTTCTCCTAACTTCCTGAGTCTAACATTCAGCACTTGGCCTTCCCTCCCTTGCAAGCCACCCTTTTCTTGTATTTTCTGACAATACACACACACACACACACACACACATGCACGCACACACACACGCATGTTTTTAGGACTCAGTTTTGGTTCTTTCTCACCTACTCTGTACTTTTCCCTGGTGTAGCATTCAATCCAGGATCTACATACTATCTATGAGCTCAGCGCTGCCAGATTTATGCATCCTGCCTAGTTCTTCCCTTTGAGCTCTAGGTCTTTCCACCTAACTGTTCACCAGGCCTTTCCACTTGGATATCTGACAAGTGTCCCCAATGTAACATGTTCAACCATTGATCTTTCCCACAGAATGTTTCTCCACTCAGGAAATGCTAGATGGGTACTTCTTGACTATCCATCTGTCTTCTCTCCTGTGCCCTTTGGGAGAGCAGGGTTCACTTATGTCTGTCTAGGTCTATGGGACACTGAGTAGGTGACCAATTGGTTGAATGAGTGTCCTCAGCTGTTAGTGGAAGTGTCTTGGGAACAATGTGTTCCTGAAATTTATTAAAGTACCCAGTTTGTGAATGACTTCCTTTGAAAGTCAGCCACGGCTGGATTTAGAGTTATCCCTATAAAAATTTCATTCTATTCTTTTGCATCCCAATCTGGAGGGACTTTGTTGGAGGGCTTTCCTGTGTTGTGAACGTGGATGTCATTGGGTTGCTGACCATCCACGGCAGCTCCTGCAGCCATTCTGGGCCAGGACTGGACATGTCCCATTGGCTTCAGTTCAGGAAATGGCTGAAATACTCAGCTGTGTTAAGCTGATGAACCCTGGTCTCCTTGGAGCCTAAAAGTGGTATGAATATTGCCAACACACAGCTTTAGCTTTTCATGGTGGTCTAACTTAATGCTGGTTCTGGTCCTGATCTGGCTTTCAAGCCTCATTTCTGCCTTTTCATCCCAGTCCAGTCTTCCCACCCACTCCTAGTCCCTGCAGTACTTTCTACTGTAGCTAAATGGGTAGCTTATTATTTCTCAATGCACCCTTCCCAACCCATGCTGTCCTGCTTCAAGGGACGCTCTTCCCTCATGGGTAAAATCTTCCTTACAAAGTGCTAAGCTCAGCTCTTCCTCTACGGAAGGCCTTTCTCCATATCATCCAGTTACTGCACTTGCTAATGCTGAACACGTTGCTTCTTTTTCCTTCACTCCCAACTAGCTTTGCTCTCCCTCAACAGCCTTGCATGCTACGCCTTCTGTTTGGTTTTCGTTTCTGAACTCCTCTGTGTTCCCATTTCTGGCTCTGGGACCCTGAGCATACTACACGTTAAGAACTGTTAGCCAAATTGAGCAAAACACATACATTTTGTGATGGTTTCATGTAAACACAGTTTCTGCTCAGTGCTGACACGTCTTTCACAAAGATGGATGACAACCTCATGTAACATGGCTTCTGGTCACGAGGAGTACTTGCACTAGCACTCTACCTGCTTCTACTCATTCCATATTTTCAATGTACGAAATAAATCAAGGAGGGAGGCAGTGGGGCGTCTTTGTTCTCACTAGCTGAAGCAGGTCACTGAGACACAATTCTTATCGACAAAGCCTTCTCAAACGTTTTCTGCTTCAGTTGCACAAATGATCTCAACTCTAGAATCTGTGTCTCGGATGCATCTGGATCATTCCATTAATTATATATTCCACTTGGCAGCATGGACACAACCTCAGTTTTTCCATCTGCAAAATGCAAATAATTATGCCTGCCACTGGCAGAACTGTTTTGAAGAATAATGTGAGAATGTCTATAAGAACGCTTACAGTAACTCAGAATAAACCTGTCAGAGAAATGCCAAGAACTATGATGCTGCTATTTTTGTAAGTGTGTGTGGTTTTTGCCACTTCCCTAACACAGGAAAGAAAAAGTATAACTATTAGGTTAAAATAATCTATCAAAAAAGGGAAAAAAGGAAAATTCCCACCTACTGCAAATGTGCTAGGGCATCAACCAGGATGATAATTATATGAGCATGGTTTGGGAGAAGAATCCCATATTTTACATAATATTTTACATTAATATCTCCACAGCCCAAAGGCAGAATTTCTAAAATCCAAATTCACACTGTGTCAATGGGAGAATTTTAGTAGTGCGTCAAAAACTTCACTATGAATGACCCGTCAATAAAGGGTAATCTCTGGAAGACCATAAAATGCTTTTTGTTTCATATTCATGACAATTGTGAAAGCATTTATAGAAACGGCAAAATCTGTCAGTTTAAAAATAATGGGCCCAACATCTACCACTAAGTTATAAAAGGTATTTTTGAACATCATCCCTTCACTTGCAGAGGTTTAAACCAACAATGATGAACGATAAATGATTAAAATTAGGCTGAAAATGTGACTTGGGAGGAAGCAAGCCTGAAATGACAACGAGGGCCAAACTAAACACTGAAACTCACGTTCCGGGTTTAAGTGGGGGGCAAGATGAATTACTTTGACGTAAAATTCTTGTCTTTCATCATTTAAAGAAACGTGAAAACTTCTTAGAAGTTGAAATACCATTTCAGAGCATGAGATCCACACGTTTGTGCACTGTGGTATTTATATCACGTTATAGACGGAAACACTTGAGGTTCACGTGACTAAAAGTGGGCTAGAACCCACCCACCCATGTGGGTGGCCGGACACACTCGAACAGTTCTTAAAGAATCCAGCAGAGGGCGGAAGTACACCATCGCAGCCGGTTCAGCCCATTGGTCCTCAGTGCAATGCTTGTTCATCAACAATCTAATCAAGTCATTGCATTCCGGGATGACACCCGTTCTTGCTTTGCAAGTCTTTCAGTGGTTTCCAGGTGAACTATCTGAAAATGGTCAGTAATTTAGCAACTCAACTGCTGTGAGTTTGAGGCCTTCAGTCTTTTGCTCTACTTAGAGGATTTCAGAGACACTCCCAAGACAGTCGTGGCCTTACCACCTAGTCTTCAAACACAGGCTAAAAACAGGCTCGTCCTTTTATGCTTGCCCCTCAGTGTATTCTTCCCTAGTTGGTTTTTTTTCCTCCTAAAATATCTACTGACGAGGTCCTATAAAATAAGGCATTTGGAGAAATCACGCGGGACCTCGAGGTAAATTTACCGTCTAGTCATCATTTTACAAACATGTTATATCATGTGGATTGCACGTGCTCTCACTGCACTGAAAAGTCACTAGTCCAGGTTGTAATAGGACAAAAGTGATGCCCCAACAAGTACTGAGTTAGAGACTGACTGTAAGTCTATGAGTGTTTTTTAAGAGTAGGGCAGAACTAAAACAAAAAAGCTACTAAGAACCATTTTACTTGAAATTTATATTTTGACTATAATATATGTTGTTAATAGGAAAATAATGCATTTCAAAGTGTAGATTTTATACAAAGAATACCATCAAAATATTTATTCAACTCCCTCCTATGTTAACTCTTGATATGCTATGAAATTAAAAAAATTGGACAATATATCTGAAAACTCCAACCAAGTAGATTAGGATCAATAAGCTCTTTTGATAAAAATGTTATGCATCTATATTTACCTCTAAGTTACTATCATAAATGGAAATTTTGACTTTGAAACTAAGAACACAATAGATCGTCTTCTTGCAAAGGCCCATGTCACCCTCCAGCTCTTTTTTTCTTTTCTCTTTTGACACTTGCAAAAATATGAGAATTTTATCCCTGCTTCTAACACAGACTCAAAGGTGAAAACCACAGTCAATTTATGGGGGTGTCTTGTGTTTGCATATGGTGCATGGAGGTCTGAGGGCAGGGAGGTGGGTGAGACATGGAGGTGGGTTGATACTGGTTGTACTTTTGCTCCTCCACTTTTATCTGGCATTTTATACAAAGCTTTAAAGGAGAACTCTGTGGGCTCCACAGACGGAGGCCCAGGGAGTGCCATGTCATCTGAACTGGGCTGGTCGTAGACAAACTACGTTCTAGGTCTTTTTTCTCATGAGTTGTGCCTCCTTGGGAAGTCATGTCACAATTTGGGGAGGGGGGGCCTCAGTTTTCTCATCTGTAAAACAATCAACTGGATGAGAAGATCACTAAGAATCTTTAAGACTCTTTGAACTTTAAGATTCTATGATTACTACAATTCATCTTTCAGTGGAATGATAGCGTTAATGCACCTTAGCATCTGATATTATCAGGCATTGGCTTAGAAACCAAAGCTAAGAGCTTGATTTGTATTTAGTGGAAGCTGAGAAGAATAGTGAAAGATAGAATGGATGTAACAAACATGAGTAGAGGATTGCTTTCATTTGAATAGCCTCATTTTTTTTTAGTGCTCTGAATAGGAATAGAAAAGAAAAGGTTAGTATTTACAGGAATTGCCTATTTTCAGGTCATTCAGGGTTAATGACAAATTTCACTTGTCACACATAAAAGGTCTGATTTACATAAACATTTATACAGCACGTGTAAAGAAAGGCAAGAAACCGAAAGGCCTAACTGGCTATCAGCTTCTCCCGGGTTTAATCTGTCACTTCCCTGCATGAAAAATATTTGGCTTTAGAATATGAAGGCTCCTAACAACAGTCTTGGCTACCATTGCAAGCAAGGTGAACCAGATCTCGCTAGCTAGGGCAAGGATGAGATTCAGGTTGTATTCATGGTACCTTGAGAAGCGAACTAGATGCCACCCAACAGCTGAGAGGAATGAGAAGGAAGCACATGACCGGAGGGGCACGGGACACAGGACGGGGGCTGTCACCCTACCTGTGGGAATGAACGCGGCGTGCTGCTGCAGCTGGGCGCTGGTGAGGGCCTGCTGGTAGTGCAGGACGCTGGGGTTGAAGACCGCGCTGGCACCGTTGCTTTTTTCAAGGGCTTGTCTCTTTGGTAAAGGGTGGAGAGCACCGGGTGGGAAGGCCTGGGAGGGAAGAATGGCACGAGACATGTATCACTCCTAGCATGTCCCTTGTCAGCGTCCACAGAAATCATCGATGGCAACATTCTTTTTATCAACGACAGCTAAGGGGGTGCTCCGCCATGCACCTGAACTTAAACAGCAATGTCCGGGCAGTGTGACTTTGTTATAGAGAGCGAAAGCATGACTTCTGTCACCCAAACAGTAGCATCTCGACTAAGGAAAAGAAAAACTATCAAGCAAACAACAACAGCAAAATGACTTCAGCTTTTAAAATGAGTTAAACTAGTCTAAGGAGGGAAGGAAGCATGTGTGTTATTATGAATACTTCTTCTTTTCCCTAACTAAATGATCATGTCTCGAATTTCAATGTTAATAAGAATTATAATGAGCACTTTGCTGAGCCGAGTAATGTAAATTTGCTTCACTCTTTTGGAAAAGGTATTAAAATTCGTTAGGCTTCATTTATTGTCCATATCACATACAGAAATGAGATGGCTAAACATCTTATTGTATTTTTTTTTCATTAATAATAATGATATTTCGCAACCAATATTTTACAAGTAATACAAATCTCAGATGGTTCTCTGAAAAGCTACATGCAAAGCGAAAGGTGAAAGGTCAAAGTACCAGGTCTACAGATGCTTCGAGAGGTCGCTTCATTGCTTTGGCAGTCGACTGAGTCTTTTAATAACAGGCAGCGAGCACATGATGGCAGTGGGCCAATGGGATTCAAGCGAATTAACATACAGGTAAACAGCAAGCAGAGGTGCATCATGGGAACGGCATTGCATTGTGGATAGGTGAGAAGGAAAAAAATATTCTGAATGCAATATACAACGTACAAAACACTAGGCATGCACAACAACAAAAATGTTCTCTAAAGAAATGAATATTACACCTTAAATTAGTATTGAAGCAAAAATGCATCTACTATACCTTAGTTAAAAAGCATATAAGAGAGTAAAATATAGATGTTTGAAATTCAGGAAAGTTAATCAAAACAGCAGCTTGCATACACACTTGTAAGCATTTTTTATATTGCTTCAGAAAAAAAAAATGCAAAACTTTTAAGGGCCACAGAACTGGAGAACTTCTGATAAGTTAGTTTTTCCACATAATATAGTCCAGGTGAAGGAGTATAAGGTCCAAGTCAAAAATAAAAGATATCTTAAATCGTGTTAATTTTTAATGACGATCTAGCCTAACAAAATGAAGTAGCAAACTGAGACAAAACAATTCAGGCAAAAAATATTCAAACACAAGATTATTTAGGCAAAATTATTTGGGTTTGGGTCTTAATTTTTTGTCTGAATCATGTGGATAATTGTCTCAGTTTTTCTCTTCACTCTGCTAGCATGGATTTAGCAACGTGGAATAAGGTTCCAAACTTACAAGGTTTGAATTTGAATAGAAAGTTCTCAAATTTTCTACTTTAATTCCATTATATTGTTTCTAATGACTAACTTATCATCCGTTCTAAGTTTTCCACTACATTTGAAATTAGAATTCAATTTATTGCAAACAACTTACCAGATTACACTAATAAAATACCCTTTAAAAAGGTATTTAGTGTTTTCAGATATCAAAATAATTTATATTTAATAATTCTATTTGAGCTTTTCGCTATAATCAGCTACCAACCCAGTAATGAGATGTGAAACTCTTTGTGTAGAACAAGCACATTAGCTAAAAATAAAAACAGCTGAAAAATAGGAAAGTAGTCCTTGAAATAACAGAAATAAAATAGTATCTTTAACTTATAACCATACTTTGGGGCAGATAGTTACATTTAGACAGCTGAAATAATAACAAATATTGATTGATTTAGATCACAAGGGAATTTTTTTCTATTTCTTGATAATTGTAAAAAAAAAAATTGGAAAAATTTCATGATGAAAATTCCGTGAAACTAAAGAAATCGAAAGAATAGCTCCGATGCAAATAAAAAATGAAATACCCCCTTTTTAATGTTTAGCACAATAGGTAAATCCCATTTGTATAATAAATACAAATGTTATATTTGAAAGTTCTGAATGGGAACTCTGGCATTTGAAATAAATTGGGAAACAGTAAATGTTATCTTCTTTGGAAAATCAAGGGTTATTTAGCCTCATGTGATGATTCAGGAGGAAAAGTATAGAAAGGAGAGAAAATCATAGAAGAGTGGCAGTTGGGGGTGTGGGGGTGGAGGGTGGGGGTGTGGGGAAGGGACTAGAAATAAAGCAAAAGGACTATAAGTTTAGAAGAGCTGCAGAACAGTCCATGGAGACAATGTTTTGAGAGAGGCCATCAACTATTACAAATCACTGCTCTGGAAGTAGAATTGTGGACATTTCAATAAACCTACAAGCTATACAATAAGAAAGCTTCGTTATACTATTCTTTCCCCTCGTGTTAGTGCTCCATTATGTAGCTTCCATGACACCGCTTTTATTTCAAATCTCTCATTCCCATATAATTTTATGTTGCTAAGTAATGCATTTTCTTAAGCTTAAATTTGTTGGTGCTAATGGCATAAGGGTTACATAGCCTGTTCTCATCGAATGCACTGAGAACATTAGCTAGATGGTTAACCTCAAAATTGTTTCGACCTCAAGTTTTCCCTTCATATTTTCAGCCCTTGGGGCTTACAGAACACATCCGCTTCTGGGTTGATCTTTTCATATCCGCTATTGGGGTGATCTTTTCTGATACGCTAACTAGAAGAGCAACTATGTCCCTAGAGGCTGGCATTTATGATTTAACAAAGGAGCATTAGGTGAAATCTCCAAGTAGAAAAGGAAATACTATTTCTCCCTAGGATAATCACCTGGAAGGTTAATGTTTTCTTGTTTTCTGATCTGAGTTTTCTGAAACTTAATTTTCATAGAAGCTATAATAATCTAGGAATGTAAAGAAACTCAGAGCTCTAATCTGGGCTGCATCTCCTTTTCTACCACTCCATAATTTAAGTTATCTTTACTAGATGCCAATATCTTGTCTTTTGAAAGAAACATTCAGGTTTTGGAGGATCAAGCATACATATTATGATCTTGCCTTCCTCATACTTTGAGGCACAGGAGGAGACCATATGGATGACGAATCACGTTACAATACAGTATTATAGTACAGAGATGCTCTGATTTAGAGCATATTACGTGACTGATATTATTTACTTATATTGAAAGATCTTCAGGTTTAGAACAGACTTGAGACATCACAAAATTCAGTGCATCTTGGGAGCTTCCTCAGGCATCTGTGCAGAGAAAGAGGTTCTCTTTAATTGAGCGCCTATTTTGTGCATTCATGCTTACTGATAATTTTATATATATTCTGTCTGCTCTGGGACTCCTCCAGCTGTGTACATGTAGCCAGTTTCTCTCTTTATCTGGGTCAAGGAATCATGCAGCTGTGGGGGGAGACAAGCAAAGGGCCTGGGGAGTCGGAGGCCCAGACAATAATCAGCACTGCCTCTTTAACATGGAATAAAAGGACATAAACAAGCAGGATGGAATTCAAAGTCCTGTACATGTTTTACACAGCAGGTATCTCCTGGTGTAGCCCTACTTCCATGTGTGTGAAGAAAGGGGGTTACTTGAAGATCAGACACCTTTTATAAGAGAAGCTCTGTCTGACTTCTTTTCACATTTCAAAAATTCTGATGAAGAGGATGCTCATGTTTTAAGAGGTATTGTGAAAAAAATATATATAAGTCTCTCATAGAAACAAATGTCTCTTTTTCTGGAGTCAAAGCTTTAAGTTCATTTCCAGAGTCCAAATAATCAAAAGAAGGGGAAAGTAATAAAAATTGCATGACAGAAATTCTTTGTGTTCAGATATGAAACCCAGGCAGATCTGATATTAATAGTTTGACTGCAATCATTACTCCGTGTGCTCTTTCAAATAAGGAAATAAAAGAATAGTTTTTCAGTGTACTCAGTAATCTTTGCTTCTAGAGTAAGAATGCTTAGACTTCATCTTAGTGCACCTGGGCTGGTTTCAAATGAGCCTTTCAGGTCACTAAAAAGCCATGACAGATTCAGTCATTTTCATGCCATTGTCAGAAAGAAGGTGGCTTTTGTTCCAAAACTGCATTCCTTTGGGTTGTCTTTGATGATGTTGCAAGATTCCCTGAAATGTTAGAATTCCAGATTTGGGCACGGTGTAACATTCCAGGAAACTATGGTAACTCGATCTACTGCCATCAGCTGCAGCAACCTCCATACAGCTTGATATGAGAATGAGCAGAAAGGCACAAGGGAGGGTACAGTTTTGATCTAAAAATAACAGGCTGAAGAAGGACCCGTTGGTGTAAATGGTCATTTCTTCTCTCATCCCTACCCACCCAGGTCATCTACTCCTTACACATAGTAGATTCACTGTTCCTTCAGAGATATAAGGTGTGTAAAGCCATACTCAGCGTTGTACAGAAACAGGGGTCTTAGAGAATGGCACTGATAGACCGAGAGAAGCAGAAGAGAGAACCAAAGAGAAATATCAACTGGTTTGCAAGTTTTTTTAGAGGCCACTACCTGATCTCCTCAAGGCCATCTTTTTCATTTAAGCAACTTCAGTTGGGGTTTGGTCCCTTGCACCCGGAGTCCTGACTAACTCTGGGGAGAGCTTTGATACTAAGCAATGATTTATAACGCTCACTCTCTACAATGAGACAAGTTTACTTCTCATTGGGTGAGATCTTCACTAAGAGGATGTAAGATGGAGCCCATATGGGAGATGTGAATAAAAGACCTCATTTGCTCTCTGGAAGGATTTCTTTTTCACCAGCACTAAGTAGCCACTTTACTGTCATGTCCTCTCCACACCGGTTGCTCATGGGGCCAGGACTCTGTAAACATTTGTGGAAAGAATGTTGACTAACACGAACATGCTGGTGTTATGGCCACCCTTGCATTTTGATCAGTTAATAAAGTTTGAGGTGACAGCTGCTCGTTGGAACTTTGTGCTTTCATCTTTGAAAGCCTACTCTATCTTTCCCAGGGCGGGGGGATTAGCCCCTGAGTTGTCCATGTCCCTCTGGACCTGGGAGGCATTTCCACCCTGTCACTGAGGAGCGTTATCATACTAATAACCCACATACTAATAACCTTGATGCTCCTCCAGGGCAATGATTGTCTAATTGATTTTTTCTACGCAGCGTCATGGCAGGTCTCTGCAAAAGTTGAACGCCCCAGCGCCCAGAAGAGACTTCTGATAAGCTGGAGGTCTCATATGAAAACACATTTATTGGGAACATCTAAAACCTAGCCTGCTGGTTCTCAAACTTTGATACTGATTGGAATCAACTTCAGGAAAAAAAAAAAGGTCATTGCCCAGGACAGGACACATCCAAACCAGTTACACAAACAACTTGGCAACTCTGTTGGAGGGGAGGGGTGCTGGGGGGAAGGGACTGATGTTTGAATCTTTCAAGAACCCTTCAGGTCATTTCAAAACACAGCCAAGTGTGAGAGGACCTCTGTTCTGGGCAGGTGCTTCTCAAAGGTGAATGTGCACACAAAACTCCTGTGGTTATTTTAAAATTTGAATTCTGATCCCAAAGGTCCGGGACTATCACTGGCCCTCATGCCACGATGAGGATGAGGATGAGGAGGCAGCTGCTGGTCCCTAAGGGGCAGACAGCACAGGGGCTCAAGTTCTCCAGGCTGAGTTGCAGCTTCTCCCCCCACCCCCCACCCCCCTTTTTAAGCACCAGCCAGTGCAGCCCCATTTTCACCTGTCTCATGACCTGCTGTTCTGCATGCAGGGGGACAGCTGGATGACAGAAGGGGACAGGGACAGGAACGGGGAAGCGTCAGCCTAGGCGCTGCTCTCGGAAGCACCCCCGCCTCTTTTTGCACCCCAAGCTCGGGTGCCACGTGCTGTGCACGACTAGGCCCGGGAGAACCCAGGCTGGCGACGGTGGCCCTGGGCTTGGGGAGGGCGCTGGCACCGCGCCTTGGGTTACCTGCGCCCGAGGGATTTACTTATTGTGCTGAAGGGGGTGGGGGGCAAACAAAACGGGGAGAACACGACAGAACTTCTGCAGCAGAGCAGCAGGAGCAGCCTTCCCTACGCCCCCGGCGTCGGTCCGCGGCGCGCCTGCCGGCTGGCGGGACAAGCACGGGCGAGCGCCCCACTTACCATGACCGTGGCCGCCGCCGCTGCAGCCTGGGCGGCCACCGCGGCTTGGTTGGCTTGGTGCTGCGCAGCTTTGATTTTGGCCTGCAAGTGTGCAGGAGGGTGAAAATACTTGCATTTCTCCCTCATGCAACGCCCCTTTATGTAATCCATACAAACGGTTACGGTGTTGTCGTTTGTGTCGACCATGGTGCTGTCCGCCGGGTGCGCAAAGCGGCAGTCGGTCTCGCCCCGGGCGCAGTTTCCGCGCTGGAACTCCCTGCAGACCTGCGCACACGGGACAAGATGGACAATGCGACACTGCGGCCGTGGCGCCTCCTCTGCCAGCGCGGGCCGCAGGCGCTTCGTTAATGCCTTTTAATGGGAATTCCTTGTCTTTCCTTTGCGGGTGGCTGGTTAGATAAACATCCGACTACCCAGAACGCAAGGCCCCAGAATCCCTAAGAATCACTATCTCGAGTTTTGCTTTGCCTTTTTTTTTTTTTTTTCCTGGATTGGGCCTTGATAGTGAGAAAAGAAGGCAAAATCGGCCGTTTGGCTAAAATAGCAAAGAAAAAAAAGCCACAGGTCCCCCATTGTCTCTGGGACCTATATGCATAATATATGTATAAGAATTTGCAGATTGCAAATATATATATATTTGCAATCAAGTTATATATATATATATATATATATATATATATATATATATAACTTGAATATCTATACAAATATCTATATGCAAATCTGCTACTCTGACAGTTTTGGGGTGCAGAAGAGTTACTGCATGGAGGTTGATTTCACCATAGCGCAGGTGACCTGGCCATAGCTGTCCAACTCCACCAAGAACAGGGGGACATGACTAACTTGTTCCTCCTCCCTGAGGGTGGGAAATGAGGTTGGGGTCAATCTGAATACTCCTGTTTTCCCCCAGGCCTCCCCTGCCCTGCAAACGTAATCTACACTTATAATCATACACTAGAAGAACTACAATAGCTAAGACACCAACACTTTCAACGGAAGGTCACCATGTTACTAGATTTTTTAAAAGACTGTATTTATTTATTTTTAGAGAGTGGGAGAGGGAGGGAGAAAGAGAGGGAGAGAAACATCAATGTGTGGTTGCCTCTCAAAAGTCCCCAACTGGAGACCGGGCCTGTACCCCAGGCATGTGCTCTGACTGGGAATCGAACTGGCGACCCTTTGGTTTGTAGGAGCCACACTGGCCAGGACACCATGTTATTAGCTTTGTTAGCACCGAAAAAAAAAGATAAACATATTTTAAAAGAGATTAAATGAAAGAAATGCGGGACATGACAAAGGGAAAAAATAAAAGAAGGGAAACTGAATACAGTTTGAGGGGTTGGTGGGTTCTTGTTTCTTTTTGATTCCTTAACCCTGAAATTTCAAGTAACTAGAATGCTCCGTACATTCTAGATCAAGAGTTTACTGTACAAAGAAAGCTTTCATTAGAATTTAAAGAGTATCCTTAATTCTTCCCGGAATATTGACAACATGAAATAACATCAATAACATACATCCATAATACTTCTGTTTAGAAATATCATTAGCAGGGAAGAATTACTAGGAAAATTTTAAATAATTTTCCTTTCAGGTTCCAAGAACAAAGTGGATCCACATTTAAGTCATGGTTCACGTCTTGATCATCAGTGATATTATATGAAGGTTCACGCCATGACCTTCAGGCCTTGTGCAAGTCGAACATACTTGGGAAATAGTTTCACTAACCAGTGGCCAAGCGGGTTTGAAGAGTAAACAAATAAACCACAAAAGACTAAGCAGATAAATCATGGTCTCTTCCTATTTTTGAATAGTAGCCAACATGCTATCTCCAGGTCATGACATGTACAAAATAAAAATTACTCAGATGTTCCCATAGATTCTGAGTAAGCTTTCTTCTATAATGGAAGGACTTCCGTCTGAGACTGCGTCAGGGGTACAGGTCAGCCATTGGGCATTTCCCGGGGTCTCTCTGTGTAGCCCACCTCTTTCCTGGATTAGAATCAATGGAAAGCTGCTCTGCTTAAGTCGTATTATGAATCATTTTTTTTAACAAACATCTCTGTCTACCAGTCCTGTTGGGAAGAACAATTTATTCCCAAATTGGCTGATTTAATTTATTTTCTGAGCTGCCCCATCGTGGCACTGAACCCTGAAGCTCCATGGGCCCGACAGGTAGCGCTCAAAACACTTTTCTAGTCCCCATGGAAGGTCTGTCTGTTCCACATTCACAGGGTTTGCTAGACCAAAACAGTAGCGGTTAGAGTTTATCGTCCTTTCATTTTGAGGTTCATGTACTCTGCATTGAAACTGCTATTAGGCAGCAAGATCTGATGGCCCTCAAGATTTATTGGGTAACTATTTAAACAAATGCACATTGGAAAGAACATTCTTGAAGGATTCACCATAAATCTCAGTGTTCATCCTAACCAGGCATGTATCACCTCACAATTTTAATTGGCAGTGGAATTAAAGGAGCTCTTTGAAAAATCTATTAAAATCTTTACATGCCCATATAAAATGCTCTATTAAGTATCATCGGATATAGTAGTCAAGATAAATGGATGAATCCTCACACTCTGATTGAAGAGAAATTCTACCCAGTAAAGTGCAGATGGGTTGGCTTGACTCCTGACTTAAGAATTACATTTTATAAATATATGCATTTGCTTTCTTGACTTTTATAGAACACTTCAACTTAAAGAAACTATCTCAAATACCAAATTTGCCCAACTTCCAATTTCCCCCTCTATACCAACAACACAACTGGGGCTAATAATCTGGAACATGGTGGTTCAGCCATGGTAGCTCTTAAAATATTAAAATAGGATCATATCAGCCGGTCAACAGTCATAATCTTTCCCTTCTCTGTGGCTCACATTGCGATTGACTCAACGTTCCATTGGTGGTTAATATTTTGCCCCTGAAGAGCTGACTATTTTTTGCTAAACGTACTCTTTTCCCACAGACTAATTTCCTTTATACTTGGCCTTCAATTTAAACCAAAGAATCATGAATGCATGGCCTTCAGATGCGATTGTGTGTAATATCGTACAAGCAGTCACTTACATAGAAGAACACTTCTACCACAAATGCATTGCAAACCACAAATAAAATGGAAGTACCTCCAGCTTGTCAGTCCTGAGAAGTTTCTGAGTTGTAGTTGAGCCTGGGACAGTGACGGGCGGACTTCCGGGAACAATGACAGGTGTGGTGGGTAGAATTTCCGTTGGGACTAACCCGACTCCAGGGGTTACAGGTGCTAGGTAAGGAGCAAAGCTAATCGCCGTGTTTGTCCCTATTGCGGGACCTACAGGAAAAGTGGGCTGTTAAAAAAGATAACACAGGGTTAAGATACCTTTAGAATAAAACAAAAAAAAAAAAATCACTGGCGTGTCATTTGAGTACAACTGATTCCCTGTATACAAGACGTTGTGTTAGTTGCAAAAACCGATTCTGAACTATAAACGTTCATTAAGCTTTCCTGTTTGTTTTGCTTAATGACCTGCTTTCCCAGGTCACAAAACCAGGGCAGCAGTGATAAAGGCATGTAGTAGTTTATTAAACTTCTCTATCACTGAGAAGAAATATGCTCGGGGGTTGATGGGATGATTTTTTATTTTTTAAAGCCTCACCTAAAATATGCCTTTCAGAAAGCCAATAATGTCTATTTAAAAGAACAACAAATGTTGCTTCCCTTCTTAAAGAACCAGTGTTACAAACTTAAGATGCTAGATAAAGATTTTTCCCAGACTAAATTTCACACTAAGTTGCACCTGCATAGTTTCTGTTTGTTTGTGGGGTGTTGTTGTTTTTTACGTTCTTGGATGACTTTGAACCTTCTTCGTTTTAGACGTTTGCAGCGATACGTGAACGCAGTTTTCTAACGTGCTGTTGGCCGAGTGGTGCTGCCTCTTCTCTATTTATCCATTGTGGGTAACATCCTGGTTGGCTATTTAAGGCGTTGAATGAGGTGTTGAACATATGGGAAAAATAACAATCTATGTTTATTAACCAATTTTTTTTGTTGTTGACAGCAACAACTGAAAAAGATCTCTTGCAAATGATCATGTTAGAAAACAGTGAGTTACGGAGTTTGTGCAGGGGGTTCTTGGAGAGGCTGCCGTCGGGTCCTGCAGGGGCTGGAGGCGGAAGAGGTGATTCTGATGGTCTCAGTTGCTGTCAGGCACTCCTTGTAGCACCTCTTGGACTTTTATGGCTCAGACATAACATTCACTTTGGAAGAAAGTTGCAACATGAGGTCTCAACATGGGAAATAGCTGGCAGGGATTTTTTTCCTCTTCCTTGACTTTTCTGCGAAATTTTATATGTGTATGTTTTCCATTTTCAACCCATTTGAGCCGTAATTATAGAAAGTTGCGGTTTTCAGTAACTAGAGCTTTTATAAGTTAGTACTGTTGAAACACAGCCAAGTGATTTAAATGGTATAAGGACTATATAATGTTAGGATTTTTTAAAAAATCAGTCCTGAAAGGTCATAAATCACAGTAGATCAGTGATTCTAAGAACCAGCTGTAACAGAAATGCCTGGGGGAATTTCATTAACAGAGATATCACAGATTCTGACTCAGTAAGTTGAAATTTGCACTGAAAACCTTTCCTACAGAATCTGATGCCTGGCCCAGCTTGGGGGCCCAGTGACATAGAGGAGGGAAAATAAGTAATAAAAAACTTTATACTAAATGCATAATTTAATCCTGAGGCTATTTATAAAAGCAAACATTTAGAGAAAAGAAACCCCATCCCAACACCTCCAGTTTTGACTTTTTATAGAAGCAAGCTCCTAGCCCCTGTCCTATGGATCCTTTTGAAGCCACGTTCAGCAGGGTGACAAAAACACGGATGGTACCAAGACCATTGATAGGAGAGCAGAACCTCCAAACTCATTTCCTGGAAAAAATTTTGGATACCAACAAATCTATTTGTAATTAGTTAATTTTGCTTTCCAAAATCCACGCTCATCTAATTCAATGATCTAACATGAAGATTTGTTTCTTGATGATCGGGGTAGCATAGAGTCTGTGATTTAAACATAACACACACATGTTGGACCAAGAGAGACCCGAATTCAAGTCCAAAGCTAGTTATGACTTTACTCCTGGGTAAGAAACAAACCTCCTCTGAACTTTAGTTTCCTCACCTGCAAAAGCGAAATACAACTATGCAACTTGGAGTCAGGACGAACGAGGTCTTATTTCTCTCCCACTTTCTATGGTCAAAACTCAGTAAATGGAAGCTACCTTTAATAGTGTAAAACATTACTATTAATAAAGTTTCCCCCAAATTATCCATTGATTCTCTAACAGGAATGCAACCAGCATAGCAAAGCCAATAATAGAGGTATAAAATGTTATTAAGTATAGCAAATATCCTCTGCTTTTTGAAATATGGGCTGGGAAATTATATTTTTTCTTTTATGGGGAACTGAAAGTTAAAAGTTCTTAGGCTGTATAAAGATAGATTCATTTAGTTATTTTCTTTGTTTTTTATACAGAGTATTTTTATGGGAATTGATCAGTAAAAAATGTTACGGTAATTTTCAGAGATGGGCACTATGTTATTATTATTATTAATTATTACGATTGACAGTAATATCTTACACCTAAGTAAGTTTCGGCTGTTCTCAAAGCATTCACACGTTGTCTTCTTTAGTCTTGTCCAAATCCATGAGAAGCAAGTGTGGCAGTGGGAATGACATAGTCTTACAGGTGAAAACAATCTGGTATAAGGACTAAAAGGATTACCCAAGGTCATTGCTGCAGAGAGAGAGAGTCAGGGCACAAGAACCAGGACTCCTGACTCTCTGTCTGGGGCTGTTTCCATTCTTCTACACTCACTAGACTTTGTTGGTCATTTCTCAAAACAGATGAAGAGAAAACCACCAGCTGTCCCTGTTTTTGGAGAGGAAAGAGAGGGTGCTGGTGGGGATCTGTGCCCCCACAATCATCCAGGGCCTTCTGCAGATGAGAGATGGGAAATGAGTTCCCCCATCCCGGATTCAGATTATACTTCCAGAGGTGGGGTCTGGGCTGACAGCATACCCCGATGTCTGACTCTGGTTCTTAGCTGGCGGCTGAGAAAAGAGAACAGCAGCGCCTCCAAACTCTTCTTGTCCCCTGAAGCATAGCAGCTAGAGCTTGGGAGAACTGGCCCACGCCTTGTGTAGGGTTGTTGCCAGGCTGTCTGAGATGGGAGTCACTTGGTCCTTGTCCTCTCTCTGCACTATCTGCAGCTGCAGAGGCCAGAGGACAGGAGCCACAGAAAGTCTTCTGGAAGAAAATAGCTTCTGAAATGCTGGCCTGGCTATTTTTTCCATCTGTATTTCCCTCCCTGTTTCTGTGTTTCTCTCCCCAGAGCTGTCCACTCTTCTTTCTCAGTACATGACATCAGTAGATCCAGGTTCAAAGATTAAACACACACGCGCGCGCACACACACACACACACAAGTGCTCACATCTTTGATATTTTGTACTGGCAAGGAAGGGGTGGTACTGAGGAGTAATAACTAAGTGGCCTGGGATATTTATGGCTCTAAAATTTCATCAATTGACTTTTTAAAGCTAGAGAGTGAGAGTTCGTATATTGGAAAGCTTTCACTTCAAAGGGTAGGTACTGGGCACTTGACCGGAGGGACTTAAAACATGGCCTCCTGCAGGGCCCCTCCTTTTACTCCCAGAAGCCCCTCAGGAGGGGAGAACACTCAATGGAAGACCTTGTCCCCAAGGACCATATTATGGAGGCTCCTCAACCACTATCCTGCCAACAGCTACTGATCTGCTTCTTTATCTTGAGAGAAAATATGAAGGTTGTGTGTGTGGTGGGAGTGGTGGTGTAGCAGTGTGCTGGGAAGGAAAAGA
The DNA here is from genome assembly GCA_004026585.1 of Noctilio leporinus. Taxonomy (NCBI): domain Eukaryota; kingdom Metazoa; phylum Chordata; class Mammalia; order Chiroptera; family Noctilionidae; genus Noctilio; species Noctilio leporinus. The sequence goes on from PVIW01000938.1 coordinate 130,025, forward strand.
AAAGAAGAATCACGGGTATGTCCGGTCAGAAATGGGGGGAGAAAAACTGCGAGGAGGAACCACATGAAGGGGAACGTTCAAATGTGGTGAATTTGAGGCAGAATAGTTATGAGAGGAAAGAATGATTTGCATTTTATTGCTGAGAGAGGCGTGGTGCCAAAACACTGTGTGTACATTGACTGAACTTACACTCTAATGGACAAGACAAGCATTATCACAGTTCATTTTCAAAGCTAAGTAGAAATGGGAGGCCTTGCCGACAGTGATGGAGATTGAGGGCAAATTGCAGGGAGTGGATCTGGAGTCTTTGTAACGGCGATGAAGTTAACATGTGAAGGGTAATAGAATAATACTTCCAGCAACAGCAAAGGCCACGAGGCAAGTGAGGACTTTGTGTTTGTAGACTGAAGGTTGGGGTTGGTCTGAGTGGGTGCAGGCAGAGTGGGCCATGATGCCTTGGGAACCTGGGGGAGGACCGGATCACAGACAACATTGTAGATCATGGTCAAGGGTTTGTCTCCAGTGAAATGGGAGAGCATTGAAAGATCTTCCGTAAGGGAGTGATATCACTGCTCTACGCAGGATACTCAGGAATAAAGCAAGAGTGAAAACTGGGAGGTTAGGAAGGAAATCCTCATAAAGTGTTTTGACAAACAGGTTGCTGGCCTCTCATGCTGGGGCGTAGAGCAGTTGACGGCCCAGAAGGCAGGCATGTCAGGACTTCGGGGTGAACTGGATGTGAGAAGTAGGCCTGAGGAGTCAGCGAGGCTTCGGTTTGAGGCTGCTGGGTGCCTTTACTGAGATGGGAACCTACTGAAATAAATAGTTGGTCTTTCACAAGGGGCGTTCCTGCAGGAAAGTTAAATAAAGGCGAGTCCAGCAGGAAGTGGACAGAAGAGTCTGGGGCTTGGAGGAGGAGTGTGGACCGGAAACGTACAGTCGGGGCTGTTCTTAGGCTGTAGGTGATTAACAGCCACAGGAATGGATGAGGCCAGGACGAAGAAGGTAGATGAGCGAGATGTCCACTGCTGGGAACCTCAACGTACAGCAGCCTCAACATGTAAGGCAGAAAAACAGCAGAGGCATAAGAGGGAGGAATGATCAGAGAGGAAGGAGTGCTCTATAGGGTAGAGATTGAATACCATGTTGGATATTGCTAAGAGGTTGAATGAATACAATGAAGGTGAAAGGGATCATTGCTTTGGAAATATGAAGGTCATTGGTGAGACTTCAGGGTGGATGGGAGAAAGAGGGAGTGGGAAAATACAGAGAAGTTTAACTTAGAAGGAGTCCTAAAATTGGAGTGGTGCTTCATCCTCTATGTGCATCAAGTTTCAACTTATTTGTCTTAAGCAATTTCTGCATGAATTAGTTTCTTGTGGCTGAGCTAACAAATTATCTCACACTTGGTTCTGGAGGCCATAATTTTGAAATCAGTTTAACTGAGTCAAAACCAAGGTGTTGACAAGACAGCGTTCACTCTGGAGACTGGAGGGAGGAATCCTTTCCTTGTTTCTTCCATCTTCTGGTGGTTGCTGGCATTCCTTGGTTTGTGGCCACATCACCCCAGTTTCAGTCTCTATGGGTGCATTGCCCTTCTCTTCTTCTATATGTGTCAACTCTCCCTTTGTTCCTGTTTTACAAGGTTATGATTGCATTTTATTTATTTATTTTTGCAGTAGGGAAATATTGGCTATTTTTTAATGAATGGTAGCAAGCAGGAGACCAGGAAGCTAATGCTCAAAAGCCCAGATTCTCTCTCCAATGGATTGTGGGTTACAGATTCTATAGGGCAAAATCATAAGGCATCATGGGTGAGGGGATCAGCATTGTTCGTGGGATCTGATTGGTTGGAGGTGGGGTCAGGGTAATGAGTGATTTCTTCAGGTCCTAAGGACAGCTCTGTGCTCTGTGCCAGAAACTCCCTGTTCTGGTTTCATGGGAAAGTAGCCAGGGTGGGATTCCTGAACCCTAGGGCTCAGGAAATGAGACATCACTTAGGTCAAGATGTTATCTTTGGCCCAGATCCTATGAGCATTAGTCAGGTCCAGGCTACTGTCTTTTGCTGTTTTTGGTATTGCTGGCAATCTGGGGGGAAAAGCTAGGTCTCTGAGGGGTTTAGTCACAGAGACAGATGATTGCATTTAATCTTGGAGGATCTGTGCATCACAAGATGCCTAACTTAATCACATCTGCAAAGATGCTATTTCCTTTCCAGGGCACTTTTACAGGTTTTACAGGTCACTGTTTGGCCCACTACACCGGACCAGGTCACAGACTAATTCCTGAGACTCTGAAATTATTTGTTTGTAGAATTGATGATTAAGTTTATCACACTTTTCATTCTAATACTTCTTGTAATTTAAAAAAAATCTATGAAAATATTTAAATGTAATCTTCCTTTTTATAATCACAGTGATTAACATTTAATTAATATTTTAGATAATACATAAACATAACTTTCAGAAACGTTCGACTACTAGTTTACAACAGGAATGGAATTTTCTTGTCCACATTGCCATCACTGATATTAGGGTCAATGCTAACAAATTCCAAATAGATAAGAAGTGGGTGATTCGAATAAGTGAGGTCCATAATGCAATGTTACAGTGCTGACCACGGTGGTCCTGCATTTATGTCCATAGACATTATTTCATATCATCTCACTAAATTATTTTAGCATTTAGGAACTTTAATAATATAATTTATCCATGCATCAATAAGGAGAACCGTAACTTACACGTGTGTGGTTTTAAATAGACCCACTTCCATGCCTATTTTTGGTGTTAAATGTGTTTGCAACTCTATTTAGGTTGTCCTTAAATCTAGGCTAATTCTACTCACCCTTCTCACTTATTTGGGACCTTTTCCAAGCAGTCTTTCCTGCCTCCTCCAAAACATAATTTCCGGGGCCTGAATCTTCCTTCGCTTCTTCCATGAACCTGTCTAGTCCCCAAAGACTATTACGTCTTGTTTATCTTGGAGTCACCTGCACCTGGCACTGTTTAAAAATCCAGGCAAAGCTGGTTGCTGGCTACTTTGTGCCACCCTCCTTGACCTTGAGAGAAAGCCACTTTACTAGCTGTTCCCCCAGCCCTCTCCCCGCTTCGTGAGCTACCCCTCCCCTCCCCATCTTGACTCAGAGGTACAAGAAGAAAACGGAACTCCCTGCTTGCCATCCCCTGTAATTTAGCAGCTTCCTTTCACGTAGAATTTTCATACAACAAAAGCTGATTTTAAAACAATAGCTTTTTATGTACGTACTTTTAATTTTTTTTTTTTAAAAAGCAAATTTCACCCACTTCCCTGGCTTTGTTTTCTAAAAACTTGGCTTGTTTTGGACGAAGAACTCACAAATACAAACGAAATCCACCAAAGGCACGTGCGCGCCTTGCTTCCAGGGCTTCATTCCTGAAACAATGTCCAGCACTTGGAGCAAGGACTGTGAAAGACCGCGAATCAGGGAGAAACTATTGCACGGTAACACGCAGTTCATCCTGTGGTCCTTGCCGCAGTGGCCCCAGCAGGTCCCAGGGACACAGGGGGCATGGGTGGCTTAGGCATCCTGCTTCGGGGCTGGGGCCAGGCTCTAGGCGGAGCAGACTGGCCTGGAAGTTTGCGTCCCCGTCCCAGCTCCACAGCCCACCAGCTGCGTGCCACTGACCACACCATTCAACTCCTCAGCTTTCTCACTTTCCTCCTTAAAAACAATGTCATTCAACTAAATAATCTATCTGTCAGCTACCTTGCCAAAAAAATAAAAATAGTTTTAGGCATCGGACCCTCTGGCTTACAGAGATCATCAGTCCATTCTCTAAATGAACATGCAGAACAGTCGCCATTCAAAGGGGCACATACGTAGAATTTGCTGGTGAGGATGAGCCTGAGTGACACCCATTTCCCAGGTGTTGATTAGAAATCGTCTTTGTCTACAGTCTCTGCACACATGTTCCCATCTGACTAATTTTAAAAACCTCACATTCAGCATCCAGTTGGCCTCAAAGCTCTGCTTTAATGGTACCCAGAGACCAAGTAGAGGGAGGCCACCCCGGGTCACGGTGGCATCGCCCTTCCCAACACTTTCGTCACTGAGCGGTTGTCAGGCGCACGGTACTCACCACTGGATGGAGTGGCGTTCCTGGAAACATAAACTGCATCTGCTGGGCAAGCATGGCTGCTGCAGTTTTCTGCTGGATCAGATTGTTCCTCCCATTGATCTCCAGTTGAGTTTTCAAATGGGTAGGAGGGTGAAGGTACTTGCAGTTCTCTCTGGAACAACGGCTCTGTGAAATGAACAACGCAGTTTAGGACTGTGATAAGGAGCTTTCCACTCGGCCACTCTATATATGCAAAGGCAAGGGGCCCGTGTGTGTGTATCTGTGCACGGGCACATGCGTGCGTTGAAACACAGAACAGAGCTGAACCATGTAAGGAGTGAATCGGGCTTTAGGTGGTTTTCAACCTTGCTAAGGCCTGTTGAGTAGGGAAGCTTCCTGAGACTGGCTGTTGTTACATTTGATGGAGTCGCTCTCTGACAGCCGACTGTAAAGAACTGTGACTGAGTAAAGACAGAGCCTTCTCCTAGGTAGTGTGACGGGCGATCAAAGGAGCTTGTTTACCATGATTTACCCAAAAGAGGCACTGAATCTGCTGTACATTGGTCTGCACCTACTAGAGTGACGGCAAAGTGGGAATGATAGTAAGAACCTCTTGAAATATGCGTTTTGGGTTGGCTGAAGTCACCCCTAATTCAAATGATTGAAGAAGAGGCAATGGTAGTATGAGGGTGGACTCTTCTTGGTCATAGAGGTGTAGGTGAAATTTCCAGGCATAAACTCAGGTAATCACTCATGACCAATTAGTCTGCTACACAAAAGTGGCTACCCCATGTCCCTGCCCCACTCCCATGACAGTTGTATTAAATTTATTTATTATTTTTAGAGAGTGGGGAAGGGAGAGAGGCAGAGAGGGAGAGAAACATCAATGCATGGTTGCCTTTTACCTGCCTCCAGCCACAGACCTGACTGGAGACCTGGCTTACAACCTGGTTATGTGCCCTGGCTGGGGAATCAAACCAGTGACGTTAGGTTCACAGGCCAGTGCCTTATCCACTGTGCCACCAGCCAGGGCTAGTTGTATTAAATTTAATGTCATGATATGACATAGTGAAGAACGTTTATGGCTAAAGTAACCTTTGCATGTTAAAGTTGGCAAAATGAAAAAAATTAATTAGGTGACACTCGTGCGTGAAACCCAGTCTTGAAGAGTTCTTGCAATTGGTAATGTTTATACTGAAGTCCCAAGTTTTCAAAACTACCTGTTGAGGGAATCATGTTGATGTGTGAATTATGCAATTTCTAGAGAAAGAGGAGCCAACTGTGTTAACCAGTAATGAGTATTATCGTCCCCTAAAGAATTAGCCTGTTTACAATCAAGAAAAAGAGAATATTGGTTTGTTTACCAGATACAAAAATAATTTTAAAAAGCAGGCAGGGTGGATCTGGGGATACAAAGTTGTTTATAGTCATCCTAATTCTAAACATCTGGAGCTCTCAGTCTGCTTTCTGCTGGCTTGAGCTGCACTCTTGGCAGTGCGCAGGCTCTGGGTGACACTTCCTGAGGACAGACAGACCTCATCCGGGGCTCAGTCCTGGTGGTCTGTGCTCAGTAGCCAATCTTGCCCTGAGGTGCCCCTGTTCGCAGCAATAGAGACTGCATCACCCTCCGTAGAAGGGACGCAGAGGTGGGTGCTGGGCACATCGGAAGGACTCGGTTATGTTTCTGTTCATGAAATTCTCTAACAATGGGCAGTGCCAGTGTGTCTCCTAAGCCTCAAGTGGTGATGCTTCATTCAGCCTTCTATGGCCAAGAGCTGGAAGGTCTATTGTAAAGATATAGGTCAAGTGGAACCATAATTTTAGATAGTCTACATCAAAGTAGTCTAGGAATCTTCCTCTTCTTTTTCCTACTGTGCTCTGCAAGTTTGGGGATAAAGTTCATTGTTTTGTGACATCCCAGAGTCCCTCTGGCCCTGCCCCTTGCTTCAGACATCTCTTATTTCACCTCCCTTGATAACTGCTTTTGTCTCTCAGTTTGCTAAAATCAAATACAAGAAAGTATTCGGATGGGACCTGCTCCTGCAGTGTAGGTGTGTGAACCAGTGTTTGGACTGGCTGCCTTTCCATATCAGGTGCCCAAATACATACATATGATGGGAGACAGCCATGGGATGCAACACACAGCTACTGCCCATCAACAAGGGCGGGGGAGAATTAAACAGGATGATGTTTCTTATACAGAGGCTAAGCCACCCCAGGATTCTGTTCGACAGTCTCAACCCAATCACTTTAGCCCAATCACTTCACTTAGAAGCTGACCCCAGAAAGGCTGATGTATGCACAAGGGCCCCTTAGAGACCCATGTACAGAAAGGTTCAGGTGGTCCTGATGGGAGGATTTGGGGAAGCAGAGGTCCACGGAATGGAGATGGAATTGGTCGCTATTCAGTGTTGCTCATTCAGATACTTATCCGTTTGATCATTTGTCTTCTAGTGCAGGCTTTGTATGAAAATTTAGGCTGAAAAAAATAAATACGGTTTTCTGGTAAATGCTGTTATCTCTTGTTACAACTGGGACTCTCAAGGAACTGGTTAAACTATTTTCAGCTAATAAGACATAACTTACAATATTAAATTAGTAATTTATTGGTAGACCCTTCTTTGTCCAGTAATTTCTTACTGTTCTTACTTATACACAGGGGGTAAGGTATATTATTGATCACCCCCGTGCCAGACAATTTATACTTGTCTATCTTGTTTTCTCCTGAAAAAGGCTGTAATGATCTTTACTTTGTAAAACGAGCTCAGATAGATTAAGGAACTTTCCTCGGATTATATAATTGATAAGTGGTACACAGGATTCTAAATCCAGATCTGCTTCACTCACATTACCATACCAAGCTATTTATTAATAATAGTTAAAATTCTAATTTTAGGGAGGATAAAAATCTAGCAGTATCCTTCGTATTATAATAGAAGGCATAACACATTTTAAAATACAACAAAATATGTAGGAGGATTTAGGAATGAGAAAAGTTCACTTGTCAGAGTTTATCATGGGTAGGGTGATGGTTTGGTTAGACCCACAGGTTCTGAAGGCAGATGTCTGGGGCAACTGCTGGCTTTGCAGTTTAAATCTGTTTAAACCTGTTTAAATCTGAGCAAACCCTGAATTTCTTGTGCATTGGAACATGAGATTTTCTAATTGCTCCTTTTTTTTTCACCTGCACAATGAAAATAATTATTGTGTTTTCCGCTAAGACCTGTTGTGGGATTGCATGAGTTAATACACGCACAAGGTCTGGAAAAATGCTTGGCACATAGCAGGCACGAAGTAAGCATTGTTAGTATTGCCAAAAAAAAAGGCAAAATGTTGGTATATGACATCTTGTTTACAGTACGTGCCAGATAGCAAGTTTACCTGTATTCGATTGGCTTTTTGATTCCTTTAGGACATGAACTTGCACTTCAAAACATGATAAAAACCACTTAATTATACTTATCCAAGTATCTTATAGTTAATGTTATTTTCAATTCTACAGGGTGTCTCTCTAGGTACTCACATTTAAAGAGACAGCCCTGAACCACAGTTCAACCTAGTGTTCGTATTTTGAAGTGTGTGGCATCACAAGGACTAAGGAAATTCATCGAAGCCCCGGGAAATTCCAGGCAGCAGAATTTCAGTAAGGGACCTTAAGATCCTAAAGGAAAAGCTACTGTCAAAATACGATCAGCTATCTGACACAGTAAAAGATCGAAAGGAAGTTTTTGTGAAGGCGTGAGATTTGTCAGCACGCACATCCTCACACAAACACTGTTGATCATCAAAGCAAGTTGTCATGACCAAACGGGCGAGGGCCCAGTGCAGAAACGCTAAGTGTCTTTGCATAGCACCGGGCAACTAAACAGAGGTGTCAAAAATAGTGTCTCCCGATTCCAGCCCAGGACATAAAGATAAAAATGTCTTGGAAACGCCTTCCTGTGGCTGCGCTGGCTATTTTCTGTTTTATGTGAACACTTCCTCCCTCTTAATTCTTGGTTGAACACTGTTTCCTGAGAGATAAGACAGGTGTGGGGTCCGGCCCCTAGAGGAAGGGCCTGGGGCAACTTCTGAGGGATAGAGAGGGGAGGGCCACTCCAGAGTCCTCGTGAGGAGCCTTATGGAACTGGGGGACAGGAGCCGGGGGAAGGCCGGGGACTCATGTGTACATTGCAATGCCTGAGTCATGTAGGCCAGCTCAGGACCTGAGCTAGTCCCAGCTGGTGACTTCCAGGCAGCAGTCTTCTTTCCTTTGCTCATTCAACAAATATTTGTTCAAGTCCTACTATGTGCCAGGCTTGGTGCTAAGTGCTAGTTAACTCAAGGTAAGCAAACAGAAGAGATGCAGCCTCCCTTCCTGAAGCCTGCAGTCGAGTGGTGCCAGGGGATTGTAGCCAAATCACAGCAGATAAATGCATAATTACAAATTGAGAGCTGTGTTCTGGAGGAGGCTGCTGGAGAGGAATCTGGGGGTGGGTCCGGATTGAGACTCGGTTGGTCAGGGAGGGACTCTGAAAAGTGACATTTAAACTGCCACCTGAAGGATGAGAATGAATTTGTCAAGGTAGTGAGTGATAGCAGAAGTGTGTGTGTGCATGTGTGTGTGTTGAGGGAAAGAATACAGAATGAGAACAAGATGAGGAGAATGTACCATCTGGGGACTTTCACAAAGTTTCTCAAGGGTGGCGTACAGAGTGGGGTGTGGGTTGATTGAGGGCAGGGGTTGAGAAAGATGAAATAGGAAGTAGTAGACTGGAGCCAGTAACAAATCACTTTGATGTCAAAAGCTATGAATGTCATTGCCATTGAGAGTTTTTTTTTTAAGCAGGAGACTATCAAGATCAGGTGTCTGTTTTATGTCATCTGTAAAATGTTGCCCTGATTACTACATGTTATACCTAATTTTATTATACTTTACATTCTTTGGCGACCACTTATTTAAAACTCCCCCAGTTCTGAGTTTACTTAGGATGTGTGCAGTTTATTCTACTGCACAAAAAATAACCTCCATTCCAGGGATATTTAGAGGAGGGAGGCTGGCTAGAAACAAGCACGAATTTGAAGCTGAATTAAGTTTATTAAAATAAGCAACCGTGGAAAATTCTATCTAATCCAGAGTACCCATGTTGAATGCTCAACACGATGAGGGAAGATGCTCCATCACTGTGATGAGTACTTGGCAGAACAACAGATCAGCACCACCAGAATTTCACGGCCATTACACGGCATGGGATAGAATGAATGCAGCTTTGGCTAAGAAAAGATTTCAGAATCAGGTCGGTGTGAGACACAGAAAGCATAATTGGAACATGAGATTTTCTAATTGCTCCTTTTAAAACAAGCAATTTTTAGAATCTCTTCCTAGTACGCTCCTAATTGAAAAAGTCAATTAAAATATGGAAGGGAAAGAGAAAACATTAATTAGGGGATTGTGAAAGGGAGGAACAAAGGAGTTTTTGCCCACAGGAACAGCCAGGAGACAGCTACGTCCCATTCATTTCCAGGGGAAGAAGCACTGGTTTTGTATGGGCGATAATTCAAACAGCTAATAGGCCTCTGCTGTAGGATTACTTGGGAAGCATTGGACTTGTGTCTTGGTGTGGGCCGTGCCATTGATCAGCAGACTCTGAAAAGGCCCCTTTGGGGGATAACCGTTCCGCTGAGGGCCGGGGTCACAGCCTGACCTACTGAGTTGCGTCCTGCCGTTGGGTCCAGGTCACTCACTGCTTCTAGCACGTGGTAGTCTTTTCTCACGAGCTGGCCAGGCTGAGAGACAGAGGAAGCTGAGTATTGATGGAGGGCAGACAGTCTGTGTTCTGGAAGCAGCATGCAGGGACACGGAGCCTGGGGGGCCGGCTCCGGACCCCAGAGCTGGCCCCAGAAAAGCCATGGAAGGACCTCTTGGATTCCCGTGCATTCCACATGTGTGAAACCAACTTAGTGACATTCTGATGACAGATGCTGTTTCTTGTCCAGGAGCTGCATTCCAGAAACCCAGCTGTCTTGGAACCTCTCCTGGAGAAGCAGTTTACGCTCATGGTAAAAGGGGCCCAGTCTCTCTGCTTGTGCCCCGAAATGCAGCTCCGCTGAGAGCACCTGTGGCCTCCAGCCACCACGTCTGTAAACCGAAAATAACAATAGTTCCTACCTCATCGAGTTAACCCACAGAAAGTGTTCGAACCATTCCTGGCACTCTGTAAGTATCCTCCTCATTCCTGTTACTGCTCACAACTTCTCTGCATGGTAGGTACAAATACATGCCATTAAGAACACGCTTCCTAATGTCAGTTCAGTTTCTCCATCACTGCCCTCTGGCCTGGCCTGTCTTCTGAGCTCTTCACCCCTTGATGATGCTTGTTCTCACCGTCAGTGCAGGCGTCAGCACTTCTCTCTTCAGAAGAGCCTCAGATCGGATGTTCTTTGATACCTTTACTGCTAGGACTTGCCAGGGATGAGTCACATGGTGTGACTAATTGAGAATCTAAAGCAGGTGTGGACTAGAGTGGGAAACCCTGGAGTCCTGGCTGTGGCTTTGTTCCAAAATGGTCACGTGAACTTCTGTAAATAATTGATAGGAGCCTGTACCTCAATTTTCTCATCTGCCCAATGGGGGTCATTCTATTCCCACATCTCAGCTCCTTCTGATGGTTGTGAGAGCTCAAGAGGTGGAAAAAGTTGCTGGGAAACATCAAAAACACTTCATTTTGCTATACATGGTTTATTCCATGTATATATCAACCAACGGTTAGGGTAAAAAGTGCCACCAGGTTCATGTGGCCAAAGTCCTGATAGGTTCTGAGATTGTGGGAAGACAGCATAAGGACGTATATCAGCGAAAATGGCAAATTAAGTCAAAACTGGTGAAGTTGAGGAGGATTTATGAAGCACGCACAGTGCGCACAGCCTGAAAGTGAAAAATTCAATCTAACAGACCCTTTTTGGTGTCCTTGTGACACACGCATCGTTTAGCAGACATTTTCAAGTGACTAAGCTAGTTGGGTGAAGCAGACGCTGAGAGTCTCAGTTTCTCTACAGCTTCAACATCTCTCGAGGTATTCGAAAGCGGGGGAAAAAAATGAAGGCCTTGATCTGAGTAGGTAAAGCAGATATATTCTGGTTCAGCATTTTTATGGGTCTAAGTCAGGTGGTGAAGGCTGAGTCTAAAATTGGGCCGGAACCTGCTCTTCCTTCCCCAGCATGTTTCTGGAAGCATTTGGGCAAGGAGAAGTGCAGGAAAATGGAATGGTTATTCGCATGGGGGCTTAAACAGGAGCGTCAAACTCATTTTCACCGGGGGCCACATCAGTGTCACAGTTGCCTTCAAAGGGCTGAATGTCATTTTAGGACTGTGTAAATGTAACTACTCCTTAACCTTTTAATAAACTCATTGAGTTATGTATATTATTAGTTCCCACTACATAATACAGCAAATAAAATTCTGCCCCATAAGGGCATCAGAGTTGGAGGAAACGGTGGATTCAAAGAATCACTATAAGCAAATGATATCAGGATTTCCATAAAATGGAACACTCACCCATGTCATCAATATTGTGTATGAATTGATAATAAGCCCTCTTTGTTTATTAGTCATTTAGTTCAATCATATGGCAATTCGTCCTTTATAGTCTGTATATCCAATTCTCTTGTTAAAAGCATAACATGCACTGGTTGAAGCTGTAAGAAGAGAATGTTTACATTCTCTTTCCTGGGGTGTGTTACTTTTGCGCTGTTGTTCCTCTGGCTCAGAGGAAGCGTGGAGGGAATAGAAAGAAGATGGGAGAAGTTTAGGGACTCGTAAACTCCGAAACACTGCAAAGGCTGATGGGCAGTGACCAGTACCTCCAATTTCACCTACCACCAATCTCTGCACAACTCTAAGTTTAGGGGAGGGGAGGGAAATGGGCGAATCAAGTGGTGCAGATGGAGGGCCTAAAATGGAACAGAAACTGGTTTCGTTTTCATTTCTTCCCCAGAAAACCACACGAACATTCACTGCCCCATGTGAGGGGGGGTGGTTTGGGGGGGGTGTCCAGAGCTTGTCCCCCAAGGCCAGCCCTTTGAGTTCCTTAGAGGGAACAGCAGATGCTTCTGAGCCTCCCAATCTCCAGATGTGCATCTGGGGCCACCCCTGGTCCCCCGAGGGAGGGAGAACGGGGGGCCACCAGAGGTGCTGGGCCAATAGCTTTGTGCCTCATTCATTACTGAGCCAACGCAACGGCTCCCTCCCTTCAAGCACGGTTGGCTTCTGCCGTTAAGACCTAATTTTGTGACCGGTTAAAACAGGTGAAACATAAAATTAATAAATGGGGAAGAGAGGCTAAAGGGTCAATAGTTTGTCGTTTGCCATTTGGAAGCATGTTTAATCTTTTTTTCGTTTTAATGGATTTTGGTCGCTTGGGCAGTTTGCGTTTCTCAGGCCACTTGTATCTTAGGCTTGGAAAGAGCTGTTGGCCGTGTTTAAGGAGCTAAGCCCTGTCTACGATGGGAAGGATGAACCATCAGTTGTATTGATATGTTTACTGAAAATGTGTCCGTGAAGAGAAATCGGTGAGACCACAAATAGTCCCTCTCTGTTCTCCGGAGATTTAAGGAAACTAATTTCTGGGCACTGGCTGCTTCATTTGAAAATTATTTTATTTAACGAGAAGTAACTGTCTTCTGAGTCACCAAGGGACGTTGGTCGGTGTGCATCCCGATGATGCATCAACCTGACACAAAGCCTGCCCAGTGGCTAGTTGACTTCACAGTGCCTGGATCTCCTAGCATCGCATTTACAAATGGGCGAGACAGAAGCTCTATGAAATATTAACACCACAGCAGTAGGAATTTTCCTCTGCGGGAGGGCAGGCCTTTCAAACAGTCCTCAAAGACCACAGCAGGGGGACCGTGTCGTGGTGGGCACTCAGGGCAGGTGGACGATGCTTATCCTCCCGACTTCCTTCTTCCTGAGCTAAGCCCTGTGGAATTAAACAGGCAATATGACACCGAGTGGTCAGTGTCCTGACGGGATTTCGGAGGCTGTGGGAACACATCGCAGAGCCCAGGGGTGACTCCAGAGGAAGGGACGGTTGACATGTACACACAAACCGCTATTGGACTATGCAGTCGGGCACATGCGGAGGGATGGGGTGGCGGGTGAGTCAGCCGTTTGGAAAATTCAGATAAACCGGGCTAATCCACCACCGCTCTGTGGAGGTTATATTCTTGAAGTCTTCCAGTCCCAGCACCAGGAACAATGCTCAGGAATAAGTGCCGGGTAAATAAACATTGGCTGCTATTTTTATGATCACCCATTGTTAACAATTCCAGAAGCTGGTCACTTTCTAACAAAGTGAAGTTCATCCAAAGACACAAAACCTTCCCGGATGTCTGTTATTGTGCAGTCTTTTTCAGTCTGATTTGAAAACCAGATGGTACGTCACCTACCCTCATGCAAGGCTTCCTGGAATTTGGACACGTGTAGACGATCCATCTTGAAGTCTGACATAATTTTAGTGGTTACGCTCCTAGACAGTTGTGCTATTTATTAAAATAATGGGAGTCCTTCTGTCCCAGTTATGGAACAGCCACTGTCCCAAGCCTGTCAAGTCTCAGGTGTTTTCCCTACTTCTCTGGTCACTGGGACTCCTTCCCCCAAATCTGACCCATGGCTCTCCTGGATGACAGGAATCAGAGAGTTAAATCTGTCCCAGCAGGTGGTCTCCAAGACCCCACTCTGGTGCTTTTTCATGGGTTGCTGCCCACCTAAGAGATATTTATATGAAAAAATTTTGCATATCACGCCTGATTATAACTACGCTTATGACAAATCCAGAGTACCCCATTGTTGGTGTCAAGTTGGGAAGGCTTCCAGGAGGAGGAGCGTAAAAGGGTTAGAGATGTAGGAACTGGGGGCCTGGGGAAGAGGAGGGCAGGAAGGGGAGGGAGCTTGGAAAAAAATATCAGGAAAACAAGGACTATTGGGTGAAGAAGCAACTGGAAGGAGATGAACAGGTAGAGTATCTTCTAAAAAGTGCATTCATTTTTAGTAAGGTAAGAAAAGAACAATCCTTTCAGCCTGGCTTGGGGGCTCGGGACTGACCTGCAGGCTGAGCTGCGGTGAGGAAGGTGCCTGTGTGTTCAGGGGAAAACAGCCTGGGGAGGTGTAGGGCGTGGTGGCACCTGGCCCAGCTGCCGGTTTACGCCCTGCTTGGGGGAGGTTAAACTGAGCTGCTTTAAACAGAGGCCGCGTGGGGCTTACCCTGTCTCTCCCTCGGGCAGAAGCTGCACTCCTTTCGTCAGCAAACACTGGGCGCCCTCTGCTCCACGCCAGCAACTGGGATGGAACTGCCCACGATACCAAGACTCAGCTCAATCTTCAATAAAAATAACTAAGACGTATCATCGTGCACCGATCACGTGCTAGGCAGCTTCTAAGAGCTTTTCGTGGGGTCTACTCTGATGTGCAGTACAAGATCTTAACAGGTGCTCCCATTTGATAGGAGAAGAAGACAGAGGAAGGAACTTCCCAGAATTGCACAGTAGCCAGTGGCCGGGCTGGGACATCCTGCCCAGGCAGAATGGCTGTGGAGCCTCTGCTGTGGCCCCTGTGGGGCTGTTGTCAAGGAAGTTGAGCCCTGGTTGGTGTGGCTCCGTGGGCTGAGCACAGGGCCTGTGAATCAAAGGACAGCAGGTTTCATTCTCCCTCAGGGCACAGGCCTGGGTTGGAGGTCAGGCCCCCAGATGGGGGTGTGTAAGAGGCAACCACACAATGATGTTTCTTTCCCTCTCTTTCTCCTTCACTTCCCCTCTCTCTAAAAATAAATAAACTCTTAAAAAAATAATGCAAGTTGAAATCCAGGGGAACGCCGGTATCACACCTTGAAAAGCATCCTTTGCACACACACAATACCCTATTACAGCCTCACAACATTCTTGTGATAGGCCGTCCCAATTTCAAGGTAAGGAAAACGAAGCTCAGAGGGATTTGAAGGTGCTTCTCAAGGTCATGCTGTTCCAGCCAACCAGGGCTCACTGGCGGTCCCACGTACTGAAAAGTGTGCCCCTTGTTGTCGGTGGGAGAAGCTATGGGGAACAGATTTTTGTCTTAGTGTGTCAAAGATGTGCTTAGGTGACACGGGTAGAATTGTGTCATATTGAGTGTTAGGGGGGTGACACTGGATGGCTAGTGTTAAGGGTTGAATTGTGTCTTCCTGGAAGGATGTGTTGATGTCTTTAGCCCCAATTCTTTAAATGTGACCTTATTTGGTAACAGGAGTTTTTACAGAGGTAATTCGGTTAAGATGAGGTCATTGGGGCAGGTGCTAATCCAGTAGGATTCGTGTCCTTATGAAAAGGAGCAATTCAGACATGGGGATAGACCTATACAGAGGGAAGACAATGTGAAGAGGCACAGAAAAGATGACTGTGTCTAAGCCAAGAAACATGTGATGCTGCTGGAGGTCAGAATGGATCCTTCCCTAGACCTTCCAAGGTCATGGGGCCCTGCTGCCACCTGGATTTCAGACTCCAGCCTCCAAAACTGCGAGAGGACAAACTTCTGTTGTTCTAAGTTGCCTGGTTTGAAGTACTTGTTACAGCAGTCCTAAGAAACTAATAGGCACCTGTAAGAAACGCTAGATAATGTTTGTTTTATTTTTTCCCCCCATCAAAGGCTACACCAGCAAAATGCTAGGCTACCCTTCTAACACAAAGATTCGGTTCTGTGAATGTATGTTCTCATTTTTTTCATGCACTCAGCTCCTAAGATCCCTCTGCCTGATCAAAAATCAGCTATAACAACTTCCAATCCCTAACAAGTACAATGGTTTTCTGCAAATGAAATGAGTCGGCTTCAATGCTATCGGATTTTTTTTCCATAAGGAAGATTTAATATGAGAGATTTATTTTAGTAAAAGGCAAAACGGTTCACTAAAGGACTCATTTGTCATGCATAAAGGCCTACTGCGTCTCTGAAGATCCATTTTCAAAGAGAGACGTTGGGATAATTTTTATATCCTGACTGCAGAGAAAAGCTTGACAAAAATTGTCCTTGGTATTAAAATCACATGGCCAGGGAGAGTGGATCAGGCAGTCAAGCGCTCGGAAAGTCGGACGGAATATGTAATTTGGTCAGCATGTTGAAGTTGCTTTTACAAAGGTCGATAAGCCTTCCTGTGGTCTCGCTCATGAAGGAAAAGGTAAGGAGGAGGGTCCAGAAAAGGGACCGTCTGTGCAGGTCTCCCATAAGTAATCCCACCCTTCCAACCACCCCACCTCTCCCAGGTCCCCAGGACAAATCCTCAGCTGAGGCTGGGACCCCACCCCTGGCTGGTACTGACTCAGTACCTCCAGTTTGGATGGCAGACGGTGGCTCTGACCTTATTTCCAAATTTCTGCCTTCCTCTTGACCTTGTTCCTCACTGGGAGTCTCACTTCTCACGTCCTAGGCTATCACAGGGTTTGCTGTTCGCCTCTAAGGTCAAGGTCTGAGATTCTGCCTCCCTCCAGGCTCTTTCCCAGACTAGCTCTGCTTGCTTCCGGAGGGGCCAATGGACACCCTTGGGGCCCACAGACCCAACAAGGATCCTTTTCCTGGATCTGCCCTCACCATCATCCACGTTCAGTAGACAACCTACTGATTTTTCTCAGGCTTCCTGTGGCTGAACTTTTCTCCACAACAAACCTGGGAGGCACAGACTCTGCAATAGCTGTCTTAGGCTCAGTGTCTCTTGGACCAAGTCTGCAGAATTAACTCAGACTCTGGGGTCCCTTCTAGTCAGATGCAGCCAAACGCTGAGACATGACGTTACTCTGCCTGCCTCTTAGGGCCTCCCCGTAAACTGCAGAAGCAGTATTTTCCCTCAGGAAACCCCAAACATTCCCCATTCATGGCCACGGGTTGGAGACTGAACCTCTGATTGTCCCAAAACTCCTGGTCAAATCTATTTGTGAATGGCATCAACTCATGATTATATACTCCAACAGTGTTTAAAAAGAGAATTGCATATATAGTAATAATAATAGCTAGTAATACTTATTGTGTGCACCTAAATATCGATATTATTATGAACTCATGATTATAGGGGTGCTAGGCATGGTGCTAAGTGTTCTGCATGCGTTGGCTCAGACAGACCTACGAGAAAGGGGGCACCGCTGACATCGCCATCGGCCACATGGAAGCAGCGATACCTGGGGAGGTTAACAATCTTGTCCCAGGTCACATAAGTAGCAAGAAGCAGAACCAGGCCTTCAACTCAGGCAATCGGACCCCTAAGCCATCGATTTCAATCACTGTGCTTCTTTCACATGTTCATATAATTATAAGAATGTTACCTACTAAGGGCTTGGGATGCCCCGACCATGGTACCTTATGAGAATGATCATGTTCATTACAAGCCTCTGGGGCGGGTCTTATTTTGATCCCCATTTTTCCAATCTGCAAACCGAGGCTCAGACAGGTGAAGTCACTTGCCCAAGGTCACACAGCTTGGCAGGGGACGATCCAAGATTCGAATTTACTCAGCCTGGCTCAGTGGAACCTGCCACACTCAGAGAATATAAATTAATGATTGCCACCGTATGTCTGGTACTACGCTAGGCCTGAGCGGATGCAAAGATGAACAATCAACTGTTCCTATCTTGGAGAAACTCTACATACATAGATCTGCAACGTATATGCACATGGCTGGAAGGAAGGGAAGAAACCATGGTAATGAGTAACGTTTAAGTCTAAATTTAATATTAGCCAGAGGATCCGTGGAAAGTGTCATAAATCATACAGTCTTACAAATGCAATTAAAGTGATCGAGTACCTTTTATAAATATGCTTGAATGTTAATACATCAAACTAATAGTTGATGGGAGCAACCAAAGTAGGCCACTCTCAGCACACTGCCAGTTATCACGGCAGAAGGAGGCACCTCTCATGGTCCAGGACCTGCCCTGTCACGGGGACATCACAAGCTTGCAAAATCTGTACGTGAGTCGCCTGGATTTCAGGGAGAAATGGATTACACGTATGTCAAAGCTTAAGAATGAGGGATGCCCATGTTAGTCATGTATCTACGCTTTGCTTATTGAAAAAAAACTGAAGTTCAGTTTCCTCAGCAAGAGCAGGGTGGACGGGAGGGGTGGGGGTGGGGACTCTCATCCTCCTACAGGTGACCCCAGCATGAAACATCTGCCTGTCCCAGGCACGTCAGACGCGGCCACCTTGTGGGACTCACTGGGAGGAGATGCCGGTGTCAGCTGTCTTGGCAGGACCAGTATTCTGCTCACTCTTATCTATTCCTTTATACGGTGATCAATTAGGACGACGGGGCAGGGGAACCAAACAGTCCCGTCTCCGAAGCCGCGTGTACCTTACAGTTCCGCACAAGGGGGACCCTGGCAATGGGGCTTCTTCTATTACAGGGTCCCTGTCTCCCACATGGGGCCATCCGGTCCTGGATACACATCCGCCCCGTCTCCTGCTCCGCCCCTCCCTGCCTGTCCCCGCTGCCCCCAGCAGGCCCGTGCCAGCCACGGATGTGGCCCAAGGCTGACACAGACCCCTCATCGGTGTCCCCTCCCGCAGCACCCTTCATCCACCCCCCAAACATTTGTCACTTGTCTACCACGTGCCGGGAAACGTCCTGGGGCCACGGGCAGTATCGGCCACGAATTTCACAAGTACCTGGTCCTCCCGGGATTAGCTTCGGTTGGGGCGGACAGGCACTAAGCATGATAAATAAGTCAAATTTTATGGGGAAGGAGGGGTGCGATAAACAGACCCCGGGGTGCTGCAGGCAGGGTCCACCTTGCGGACAAGGCAGCGGGTGGGGACATCAGCCAGGGCCAGCACTCCTCGGGGGAAGCTTGCCTGGCATGTCTAAGGCCAGCGAGCCTGGGCACCTTGGGGTGCGGTCGGAAGATTCCAACGGTCCACAGGCCACTTCCCTTCCCAGGCCCAGGTTAACAGACCGCCTTCCACGTGACTCATTCTTCAGCCCCTCCCTGTCCACCCTGAGAAAGCGCTTCTGCCATCATGCCTGGTCGACGGCATACATACTGTCAACGTTTGCTTAGCAAACGAATCTTGGGAGGACGTGGATTTTGCAAGGCAAGATCCTGTAAACCGTGCAGGAGGAGGTCTAGGTGGTGAACAAATATAACTTGAAGGTGAGTTTCGCTGCTTGAGAGGTTACTCCTTCCCACTTAATGGTCCCTAAATAGTACTGGAATTTCCTAAAAGTGTGCGAAGGAGGCTTAAAAAAAAATTCTGTATGGACACACACACAATTTTCTATAAGGCCAAAAATACAGGAAAATTGCAAGGCATTTTAAAAATAGTCTCCATGCAGCTCTGGCTGGGTAGCTCAATTGGTTGGAGTGTCATTCCAAGGTTGCGGGTTCGATCCCTGGCCAAGGAACCCACAAGAACCAGCCAGCGAATGCGTAAAGAAGTGGAGCAAACAAATCGATGCCTCTCTCCCTCTCGTTCTCTCTCCAACCAATAAGAAAATTTAGTCTTAATGTGTTCCCTAAGATGAACATTCCAACAAGCCTATGAATTCCTACTTTTATAAATAATGCAAATAACTACAAATGAATACAAATGACTTACATATATGAAACGTGTTTTGTTTTGTTTTTATTTTTTTATGAAGGCTTATTTCACACCAGACAGTTTACATACACCGACCCTGATCCTTACAACCACCGTTGAATTTTGTATCCTCCTCTTTCTTTCACACATGGAACGGTTTGAGGGAAGTCAGGCACTTACGTTGGTCCCAGACGGTGGGTGGTTGAGTGAGGAGTCTAACTTAGCTCTCTAGAAAGTCAAGAACAGTAGCCTTTGTCCTGACACCTGGCCTCCTTCCCTCCACCTGGAAGCCCTCAGACCTGTGGCTGTTGATCTCAGTGTCCAAGCTGCTGATGGTCTCCGTAGAGGAAAGACAATGACAAGATGCTTCCAAAAGCCATATCCTTGGACAGAATCCACGACTGTTTCCAGTCATTATTCACTTGGTGCATATTTAACGAGCACCTTCACAGTGGCAGCCCATGCTGTCAGCGTGCAGACAGACTTACGCACAAAACAGGCGAAAGTCCCTTCCCGCAGGCATCTTACGTTTTCATGGGGGAAAGCAGACCTGGAACAAGGTCAATATGTAAACTCTATAGCAAGTGTGATTGTGTTACGTGCTGGGGAGAAAAACCACTGTGGGTGGAAACTTTACACATTTTGTTAAGGGGACTGAAGAAGGTCTTAATGAGAAGAGGGCAGGAAACCAGCCTGGTTGGAGCAGACAGGAAGTGCAAGGGTCCTGAGGCAGGAGTGTGCCTAGAGTCTTCTAGAATAGCAAACCAGGGCAGTGTGGCTAGAGCAGCATGAGTGAAGGTGAGAATTATAACTAAGATGGAAGACGTGAGGCGAGGAAGGTGACCAGAGGGTGGAGAATCTTCCAGGTCATCAGAAGGACTTGGGCTTTTACTTTGATGGAGCTGCAAAAATCAATGGAGGGTTAATGCACAGAATGATTTTACCCAGAGGTTTCCGTGTTCTTCACGTATTTTTGAAATGTATTAGCAACTTAAATAAATTATGAGACAGTGCATTATGTCAGACTCCCAATCACTAAATGTTGCTGATCTCACACACAGTTCCATTTAGCATTGCCCTTGCGATCGGGGGGCAGGCCAGAGGCTGGGAGAGCAAGAACGGCTGAAATTCAAGAGGCCTGGATGCAGGGGGAGGGGAGGATCCCTCATCTCTAGCACTCCAGCCCTCAGACCCGTCCTGCTCTCCTTGAAGGATGACGGGTGGCTGTCCCCAGAGCCTCCCAGCTCATCCTTGAAATCCACACAGCTGGGGAAGGGTTGGGCCGCCTCTCTGCCCACCTCTTGGAGCTGTGCTGTGGGGATAAAGCCACCCGTCAAAGGCTGTTTATAAACGACCGGATGCAGATGCTTCTCCAAGAACAGCAAGAGGAGAAAAGAAGGTCTTGATGACAGAAAGTCCTGGTCTAACTCCTGCCAACCCAATTTACACCAGACGCTATCTAGCGTTCCTCAAACCTTAGTCCCCCTAGTTTCACCCCTCTGTTCAGTAAGACTTTTACAAAGGTTTTTAATTTGAAGAGTATTCCACCAACAGGACCAATGAAATTGTGAGTTTCTCCTGCTTCAGCCTCCGTGAAGGGGCAGGATTTACCAGCCTGTGTGGGAAGGGCTGGTGTGCGGTTGGACGTGTGGAAAGGAAGGAAATCAGGAAAGAGCGCTGGAAATGTGCCTCGGAGTAACCAAATGGAAACCTCCGTTTCTATTTGCAGGATTAAAAGTGAACTTATTGGACTTCCTATGTTCGGCCTGGAAAATGTTCGGATGCTCAGCGCCATTGGACCTTTGGAACGTCAGGTGTCCTCCTGGAGCCTCCTGTTTGAAGTTCGTGATCGAGACTGGGGCGATTGTTCTAAGAACTTTCTGGGATGCACTGAACTCTGAACTTGGCTGTGTTTCCCTCCGTAGCACATTGCCACTCCAGTCGAGGGAGTTTTGGGTGGTGCGTGTGCCCCCGAAATGCTGCGAGTGAACCGAACATGGAGTGTCTTACAAATACATTACAGTCTCCAGAGCCATCCATGCTGTTGTCAGAGAAAATTCAGATTGGAGCACACAGCCGTTCATTGCATTTACCGTCGCTTCTGTAAGGTCTGTGTTCAATCAACAGCTAATAAAGGCATAATTAGCAGGATAGGGTCTCAAAGAAAAATGTTCAGTGTTTAAAAAAAAAAAAAAGTATTTTACTTTTTCAAAAACCAAACACAAGCGAACAATAAACGATACATGCTGGTGTACATCATGGGCAACTGATATTTCAATTTTAAATCCAGCGGCTGTGGCTGGAGCCAAGTACCGGTCAGGATGACCATGAGGAAGAAGAAGTGTTCTTAGGGTATCCTGGTCTCTGAATCCCCCCACCCTGCCCCATTGCAGACCTGTTTCTTGGGGTTATTTCCTACCCTTTCTGAAGTAACTTTTGTTCAGCACTTTGCTCAGGTAAAAGGAAAGAGAAAATCGTAGACACCATGAAAAAATGCGAAATGAGGCAAAGGCTAGGAAAGAAAGCTCATGTAGGCGAAGGGCTGCAAGTAGGAGGCAACTTAATTCTACTGATCACAGAGGGGGTCGGGTTTTACCAGATCCTCTCCTGCACCCCTCGAAGTGAGGTCCCCCTCCTGCACTCCATCAATGTGAGGGTTTGCACTGACTGGCTGTCAGGTGTTTGGAAGAGTGTTTTGGCCAAAGGCTGGGCTAGCTTGTGACACGTGCACCTCTGTTTTCCTCCTTTGAACCAACTTTTTTGAAGTTATTGCCTAGTCTGGGTCATTTCTAGAGTGCTCTCACATGGCCTGGGGATTTAAAAATGAAAAACTTTTCAATGTTTCTACTCAACGCTAAGAGTTAGTTCTTGGTCATAGTCAGTTTCATTTGAATTCGTACTGGGGTTAGAAGCTGTTTTCTTTCAAAGAAAGAACAAGGTAGCCAGGGAGTTGACTCGAAGCCATTTAACCAAGGTGTGGAGGCCTACTATGGGCAGAGGACAAATGGGCCCTAACCCATCACTGGCCCCCAGCCAGTATGTCATCAACTTTCGAATTAGCCAGCTTCAGTAACCCAGAAGCTAGCAGGGAGGGCTTCTGCATGACCACCAATATCCACACGTAAAAAAAAATGTCTAACATGCAAAAGCTATATCAAGGAATTAGCAGCCCCCCTCCCCCCATGTAAAATAACATCAATTTGCTAGTATAGTCTTCCTGAGATTCCTTTCTTTCTTTTAGCTAAAAAAAAAAAAAAAAACCCAATCCTATCAGCCATAACTAAAAAGTAAAACTAAAGTATGTGAGTTGATTTGGGAGCACGTGGGGTGGGGTGGGGGGGGGGGGTCACTCCTATGGGCACCACCTTATTGTAATTACTACTATGCTTGAGGACTCCTTTTGATATTTTCCATATTTTATACAGCTAAACCCTTGGTAAACAAATAACTGTATCTCTTGATTATTTTCATTGAGCTAATCATCAGCTTGTTCTTCGCAGCAGCAAGGGAGTCTGGTTCCCAATGCTTGTATTACACGCCCCTGAAGGAATGCACCAGAATTAAGTTAACCATTTCTCCCATTCTGGTTCTTTACTGTTTTGCACTTTCATAAATAATTTTGTGACACCCGCCTCCCATTTTTATTTCCTCAGTTGAAGTGGAATTATTGGATTAAAGAGTATGGATTTATTTATTTATTTTTTTTGCATGGCTTTTAAAGTATCTTGAATCAGCATATTCTTAAGTGTAATGTTATCTGAGCACTCAGCAGATCTCGATGTTTTTCTCAAGAACTAATTATATTGCACTGATTTTTATCAGACAATGAGCACATGTAGTTTTTTTTTTTTTTTTTTTTTTTAAATTTTGCCTTCACTGCCAGGAAACTTAGAGCTAAAGTTCAAATCCAGTAATGAGTTCATGTCAGGTAGCCTGCAATATGTTTCTCATTTCCTTCAGATCGATTTTTCCACTTTGTTATTCTTCTATAAAACCATGATGCTGTGTCTTTGCAAGATTCCCCCACAGTTTTGGCAGAAACAGGTGGATTATAAAATAAATCCCACTCCCATGTCCACCTAAGCTCACACACCAACGTGTTACTCATTAGCATACAACTGCTTTATCTAATTAGCATCGGAAAGTCAAAATTCTTGGATCTGGATCTAGAGCATGATCTAAGCTCACACCTCCCTTGACAAGGGAGACGCTGAACTGGAGAGAGAAGTGGAACTTGACTGTGATCACAGTGCTCCTTGGAGTCAGAGTCAAGGCTAACCGGCGCCCAGGCCTTCTCATGCCCAATTCCGACGGACCCTGACTGCACAAGGAGCTGATGATTTGCTTCACCCGACACCTTGATATTTCTGTCAGGGGCGCCAGGACGTGGCACTTCTCTTTCATCGCTCGCCACCTTTGATTTCCCCTCGCCACCCCTGAGCGCCATGTGTGCCTCACCCCTGGAGCGTAGATTCCGTCTCACACATGGGCGCTCGCTGGCTTTGCCCAGACTACCCGAACCAAGTGCCACAGCCAGGCAAACGCAGACATGTGCCGTTTCATGGCGCTGGAGGCTGAACACCCGAAATCAAGGTGTTGGCAGGGCCGAGCTCCCTCCGAAGGCTCTGGGGGACACTTGCAGGCATCTCTTCTTGGCCATCTTCTTCCTGTGTCTCTGCATGCCTTCCCTCTGGTGGTCTCTGCACCCAAGTTTCCCCTTTTAATACCAATGCCAGTCACATGGCTTTGGACCCCCCTAAAGATTTTGCTTTAACCTGGTCACCTCTGTGAAGACCCCCATCTCCCAATAAAGTCACATGCTCCCACGGTTCTTTCTGCTTAGGGCGTCCTCTTCCTCTATACCAGCAGTCCATCTCAGATGTTCCCTCTGCCATTATGCCCTCCTCATCCCACTCAGACAGGTCTCCCCCACAGGGCTTCGTGTCGGTACGTTCCTGGCAGCTAAGGATTATGGCCATTGTATGGCAAGCACTCTGTGTTCCCTCCTGCCAGCCTGCTGCCACCTTAAGAGTCAGGACTCACCCCTCCTTGCACACCTCTCAGGGACTTCTCTTTGCCCCTCCCCTCAAAGTGGCGGCTCAGAAGCCAGAAGAGATATTCTGCTGTAGGTACACCAGGGTCATCTAAGCTAGCTCTTGTCATAACATCCTGCAGACTAAGCCTGATGTATGTTAATAGTGGAATAAATAAAATGAAGGCTGGACATAACATTTAAATAAAATAAGGGTTGGATGTGACATGTAAGATTGTTCGTGTGTGGTCATGGTCAGTGTTGAATGGGGGGGATTAATTATTTTTACTAGGAAATTCCCTTTGTCCTCAATGTTTTCCCCTCCCAGAAGAAAATTCCATGAAGTTCATTTCTAAAGAAAAGTAAATATCCAGATGGTCAGGGGAATGACCTTTCTCTAGCAGAGGGGATGAATTTGTTATCCCACCGCATGCCTGAAATTCTTCCACCAGCATGCATAATTGAGAAAGATGTGTTAATTACCCTTAAGTGACAGCTGGTTGGACTTGGACAACTCAGAGAGGAGAATTGATCTGGAACCATTGTTAGCGACTGTACTGTGGTGATAAAAGGTAAGGCCCCCAAAACAATATTTGAGTGAGCAGTTCATGCACAGATTCTGTATAAACTGCGGCCTGCAGGCATTATGGCAACTGGCCAAGGCATGTCAGGCAACAAAGGCACCACTGTTAGCTCTTTGCATGACATTTCAATGAGTGACACTGGGAAAAATCCCAAAGATGTAATCCCTGTTATTATAATAGTTCTACAGCTCAAAATGGGTGGTCAACAAAGAGAAAGACCATTCCACAAAATGAAGTTGGGGTTTTCTTTTCACCCCCTGCACCCGTGAATGAACAGCATTCACACCATTGACTGTTATTTAAGGGAACCTCATGCGTACCCAGCTCTTGAATCAGCGCTGTGTACGATTTGAAGAGGAAGGAGAAAATGTGATCCTTGCCCTAACGGGGTCACTGTCTTGGCGTTGGATGGAAGACCATTTGATTCTCTAAAGTCTTTACAGATCCAAGATTGTGTGATTCCATGATCAAGAGCTCTTTTATCTTTAAACAGCAGAAATGTCACAAGTATTCTTTTGTCTAAAGAGTGATTCATATTCCCTAATATAATTTGCCATATTGTTTCTACAGTAAGTTACTTGGACACAAACCTGCACAAGACAGCTTCTGGATTTATTTTTCCCTCTTTGGTTGCTAAATATTTTTTCTTTGACCTGGAGTTGTGTGAAATATGGGATTACCTGCCTTCTCTGAAATCAACTAGAACGGCATGTCAACTTCCAAAGTGACCACTTTGTTGTTCATTCGTACGTTTCTGGGGAAACTATCTTGTTTTGGTTTAGCCTAGGGAAAATATATTCAAGTTTTTTCCCCTTTAAACGTGTAGAAGCTAAGACTTGGAGAAAGTGGCATCCCTTGGTGAAACAATGAGAGTGCCCAACATGGTCAAAGACTGCTGAGAGGTCAAGCAAGATGAAGAGTTGCAAAGCTGCTCATTGAATATGGCATGTCAATAGTTCTTGGGGATCTCATCAAGGACAGTTTTGGCGGATTGTTGGGAGCAAAACTCAGATTGCAGCCCAGTGACCAAGGGCCGGGGGATGTTTATGGACAAGTTCTAGATTTTTCCCTTGTGCTCTTTATGCGCAGACTGGTAGAGGGAGCTGCCCAGCCCAGCACTAATGATGCTGGCATGCCTCCATGCTTGGGGCACAGAAAGCCCTGCTGGAATTCTGTTTCGTTTACCCTAAACCAGTGTGTGTATGTGTGTGTGTGTTCACGGGCACACATGTGCTCTTCCATTCCTTCCTATTCCCTATCCCTTCTTCTACATCCTCTCCCGTTCACTTTTCTTAGAAATGTTCATGATTGGTTCAGTAACTTCCTCTCAAACATCTTGAACTCTTCATAAGAAACCTACCCTAAGAATTTGACCAAAAAATATAGCAAGCTTGCACATATGCAATCTGAAACTTTGGAGTAATAATTTAGGCATCTAGGCCATTAATCCAAAAATCATATTAACTCAATATTAGCTAAACGTGAGGGATGGATCAGTTTTCTGATTTGCTTATTCTGCCTGGTCCATGCGTAAGTCTAGGATTTCACTTTTATTTCCCAGCAATAAGTTGCAATTAGTTAAGAAGAAGTTCTGTGGCAGCAATTTCTTAATTATGCATAGGGGTAGTAAAAATATAATTTGGGAATAATAGTAACTCATCTACCAACAGCCTTTAACCATTTGTTTTAAACTCAATGGAAGAATTGAACCAGAACTCCTGATAAGAAGTCAAGGAGGGAAGCCAACTGGAATTTTACCTCTTAAAAATTTGTGTGACAGTAATAATGAGCAGTTACTTGCTTAAGGGTAGGCTGGCAATTAAAGAAGAAAGAATTTGGGAAGGAAGCCCAGGCGAATATAGGAGTGATTTTCAACCTTCTTTTTAAGTAGCGGAGTTTCAATGACGCTTATGTAGAAAACCACTATATAAATCAAATATAAGGCGGAAAAGTCAAATAAGCTTTTCTAAGCAGAGCTGGGATCCCTCCCACAGTTTCTCTCCTTGGGGACTGCCCTGGAGGTCACAAATAGAGTTTATGATTTTAATTCTGTATAGTAATGCATTTATTTGTAAGCATTTAATAGTTTGCAAAGCACTGTCCCTTTCATTTTAGCTTTTGATGTTTAAGAAAATTCTATGAGCTGGGCAGACTAGACATTGGCATTATTATTGCTACTTTGCAAAAAGCATTGCTTAAGATCAGCTAGTTTATCAATAGGATCCAAAGCCAGGTTTCCAGAGATCTTATGTTTTGATTTACTATAAAATCTTTCACTTTCACACCATTACACTCCTGACCCGGATCAGGCATATTAGAGAATTTGAATAACATACCAAAAGACAATAGCAAATATCATTAAATAAAAAAGTCAAAAGAAAAGTCTGTTTTTAATATCTTTGACCTATGTAAAAATGTACACAAATTGTTCAGCATTAATTTTTAACTCATAGTTGGCAATGATTAAATAAACATCTCTCTACTTCACCCCACAAGGTCAATCTTGACAAAGTTTAAGTGGATAAAATATGTAACAAAGCTTTCCTCCCAGAATAACATAAACAGGGTTTTCTAAATATGACTTTCCAACAGAACTATTAGAGAACTTTTAAAAAAATACAAATCCCTGACTTCTCAACTGAAATATAAACCTATAGAGCATATTGGAGCCATTCTTCAGATGTGGGGTTCAGTTTGTAAAAACCCATATAAATCACACAATGGACATAACCTCCTCAGTTACTTCCAGCGGGTGGGCTAGAAGTTTTGGGAGCGAACCTTTCAGGCCACACCAGTATCGTTTATTTAATTACAGCATTACATTATAGGCCAGTGACCTAAAGGAATGGGTGTGTATTCAGTTGTGCCTAACTTATACTCTGGGATGCACAGTGTAAAATTCTGGTAGAATCATAATTTTACAAGCTTCACAGAACATCAAAGTTGCTATGTTGTCTCCAAGTCTCATCAAACGGAAGCATACATTTTCCTATCATGTTCCAATTGAGTCTATACACTATTATCTATTTGCTTTTGCAAAACAAATGTTCAGCAAATACTTTGTCAGAAAACAACAGCCAGTTAGAGGGAAAACACAGCGTTCTGCCACCCCAAGCAGTGATTCCTGGGAGACTACATACCTCATTGCCCTTGGTGGTTACAGGATTTAATGGGACGTAATAAAGTGCTAATATGTTTGACAGAATTCAAAATTTCATGACAGTTGCCTGGATAGGTTGGAACAAACTGACAGCTGGCTGGCTCAGACATGCCTGGGTTCCACGTGGGGCCTCTCTGATCATCATTTGCCCTTACGTCCCCCTCTGGTGCTTTTCCATTATTTTTGCTGGTGTTGATGGTCTCTCATTCCTCATTTGTGGGCAACCCCCTGCCCAGCTCCCTTTGTTTCCCTAGAGTGGCCGCAGCCTCGCAAGATCAGCCACCCAAGTTGGTATTGCCAAGTCCCGCCTCCAGATACTCAAGAAATTCCTGCCCGATTAGACTTCTGACTCCCCCCGGCCCCACGCACACCCTGGTTGTCCCCATGCCTGATCCCATTTCTGGGAATGATGTTGCTGCTCCTCCCCATGGCCCAGGCCTGAGCCTGAAGCCGTGTTTGAAGCAGCGTCATGAGGTGCAGGGGATGCCAGGCTGGGGTTCACAGGGCCGGGCTTTCCCCTGCTCTGCCTGCGGTGGGAGCTGTAGGTTTAGTTCCAATCTCTGAACCTGCCTCTGCAGCCACAAGATGGGCAAGAGATCTTTACACGGAGTTGCTGTGCAGATGGGCGAGTACCCCCTGACAGACGCCTGGGGGCAGGGCGCCCACTTGGGCCCTATCCCCTCTCTTCTCCACTTCCCTTTTCACTCTCCATCCACAGCCTCTCCTGTGAAGGCCACCCCGCTTCCTTCCTGCTCTGTTCCTGAGGCCGGCATGGCCCAGGCCCTGCCCAGCCCGGGTTCCACACTGGCCTCCGGGAGTCCCTCTGCCTTCACGCTAGTGAAGTCTCTGCCCTGTGGGACTGAAACGACCAGCACCAGACTCAGCGCTGTCACCCACCGGCCACAGGAAAAGCAAAGCTCTCTACGCTCAGGTGTCACATCCACACAATGGGCACAACTTCATAGGGTTGGCTGTGAGGGATAAGAGGAAGGATGTGGGGCATAGCACTGGGCCCACATGAACACGCGGTGACAGTACTGACAGGGCCCATTGTGCTTGAAATGAGTCCACATGAGATCACCAGGTTACACATGGCCCCAGGGACTCCAGGCCTGTCCCTACCGGCTCACGTTGCCTCGGGAAACGTAGGGACCGTGCCACTTGGCCTGGCGTTGTCCCCAGTACACACGCTTCTGGCCCAGCCTTCTAATCGACTAGGGCTCTGTGGTGCCACCTGACTGGCCAGGGTGAAGCTCTCCCGGAGGAAAGCTCTATAAAGAGCATTTGGAATTCGTCTGTGACTTGGTCAGAGAACGAAAGGTGGGGACATAGTCCCGGGAGAGGACTTTTGCTTAGTCTTTCAAGATGAGAGGGACGTCCTGAGGAAGGGGGCACGTGCAGGTGGCTGCAGCCCCAGGGACAAATGGCAGAGCCACCGCCAGGTGGACAATGTACTCCGGAGGGGCTTTGCAAGGCCCCGTCCCTGAGCCAGGAGCCAGCGTGCCACAGGTCACCTCGGGAAGAACCGAGGCAGGGCCGCGCCGGAGGAATCCGAGAGTGGGCACAGCGCACTGCTCTCGGCCCGGCACGGGGGACCCACCTGCTCCTTTTTCCCGTGACGACACAGAACCTCGAGCCACCCTTGGATCTTCACCATTCGCTCTTGATGAGCTGAGGCAGGCCGAGGTTGTTTTCTGCTAATGAACCCTCTTCTAAGCCGGCTACATTGTTCAATTAGGTGGAGCTGGGTGACTCATGGGGCTTTTTCTCCCCCATGGCTGGGGAGAACTCAATGCCAAGTGAAGCATGAGACAGCACTTCCTACAAGTAACTCAATCCTCTCGTACCGCAGCACTGAGACACCAGGGTGACCTCAAGGCCAGAGCATGGGCACCGACATCCTGCCGCTCGCCTGCTCTCCCCTGCACCCCTCAGCAGGCCCCTCACCTCCAGGCCACCCCGTTGCCCCAGCTTTTCCCGCTGCCTGAAATGCCCCGAGACAGTCAGGTAACTGGAATCAGGTCGGTCCAGGTCTACGTCGGTCTCAGCCCTGCACCCCCTCCTGCCTCTGGCATCGTTAGAAATGCTCCATGGAGTGTGAGTTGTAGAGCGAACGAGGTGACCCCAGGGCAAGGATAAAGGGTGGCAAGCTGCTTTTTTAATAAAATGACAAACCATAGGTGCTGAGCATCCCGATTTTTGAAGCATTTCAATGGGGGTCAGCATGAAAGGATCGTGCAGCGAAGTTATCGAAGGTGAAGACGGGAGAAGAAAAGAAGTATCGCAAGAGGTCCCTTGGGAGGTCAGGTGGCCGGTACGGACCTGTCACCCACTCAGAATCAGACGGGAGGTGAGGCAACTGACTCTGTCACCAGCTCCAAAGCAGCTGTAATCTCCTCCCCTTATGAAAAAACTTGATAAACACTAATAAAGCAAAGATTTGCTGTGATACGCTGCCCCGTTCCCACGTGAGAGCAAAACTTCATGTCCCCCTGTGCTTACCATTTGTGTTTCTGTTTCTTACATGGTGGGGGACATAGCTGTCCACCAAAATGTCTTCGCTTTTACTCTGTGGTCACCTGGTCAAGGGCCGCATTTTCAAGCCTCCTTGGTAGATGTTCGGCCAAGTGTTCACTGACAGATTTCAAGAAGCGCTGTGGGCTATCCCCAAGTTGGGAGACACATCCCCCATATTTTCCTTTCTCTGAAGGCTGGTTGGAAGTTGGATATAGCAGTGACCCAGGCCTTGACCATACAGATCCAAGACTCTAAGGCTTAAAGAATTGCAGAGGCAGGAGGATATGAAAGGAACTCTCTCTCTCTCTCTCTGTCACACACACACACACACACACACACACACACACACACACATATATATACGTGTTATAAAAATGTGGTGTTATAATACAATATATAATACCTATGTAATAGGTACGATACATATAGATCATTGAGATATAGCTCTTGAAGCGTATTTTAAATACGAACAGACAATAGTGTATAAAATATTGCAACTAACTTTTTTCCTACTAAATAATGCCATGTTTTGGAGATTTTTTCCAAGTCAGATGTATATGCATTTAATATTGTCCATACACAGATAAAGTAATTCTAACTTAATTTTGAAATGTCACATGCATTTCATAGTATCATTGATCCATTGTTTTATTTAACCAATTCCCCCGGCCATATCTTATTACCAGGTTAACTTATTGATTAGTTTTGTGATTGGTTTTATTTATTTTTTTTTAAGATTTTATTTCATCATTTTTAGAAAGAGGGGAAGGGAGAAAGGCAGAGAGGGAGAGAGACATCAATGTATGGTTGCGTTTCACCTGCCTCCAGCCACAGACCTGACTGGAGACCTGGTTTGCAACCTGGTTATGTGCCCTGGCTGGGGAATCGAACCTGCGACCTTTGGGTTCGCAGGCCGGCGCCTTAACCACTGTGCTACCAGCCAGGGCCTGGTTTTATTTTTAACTCTCATTAAATACTGCAGACATGAACACGTTTGTCCATGTTGTCTTCTCCAATATGAATATCTAAAAATTAAATTACTGAGTTGACAACCACGAACATTAAAGAATATAATTTATATTTCCAAATTGTCCTCCAAAATGTCTAAACCAAATTGTACTTCCATAGCGTGTGACAGTGCAGAACTCCCCATCTCACTTTCAATATTAGCAATCTTTAACTTTTACTTTTTAATTTTTCCAGCTAATGGAAAAAATGGAGAGAAGAGATTATTACTGAGGGCCCTGGGTGGTGGCACAGTGGATAAGGTGCCGGCCTGTGAACCCAAAGGTTGCTGGTTCGATTCCGAGCCAGGGCACATAACCAGGTTACAAGCTAGGTCTCCAGCCAGGTCTGTAGCTGGAGGCAGATGAAACCATACATGGATGTCTCTCTCCCTCTCTGCCTCTTTCCCTTCCTCTCTCTCTGGAAATAATAAAATTAAAAAAAAAAAAAATTGTTACTGAAGAACTCAGAAAAATCTAGAACCAGGAAGATGGAAGTAGCTGGAATCACGTATGATAAGCTATGCAAACCATCAATAATCACACTTTGTGAGATTCTGAGTTACTTGGGCTATTCTGAAGACCGTAACTGTTGTCAGTCCCAGACCTGTAATTCCTGACACCTCACTGCTTTCCTTTGGCCCCTCTCCCAGGTCAGCCAGGTTGACTACAAGTTAGGTGCTTCACTATGCTCTTATGCTGTGAGGCTGCATGTAGTCTGCCTCACGTGCTAGGATGTCATAATGACCTTTGTTAAGTAGGAGGACGAACCATCATGCACCAATGAGAGTGAGTTTGCCTCCACCTTTGAAAAATGTAAATAAATTCCAATGAGGAGACTCAAATACATCTTCTCTGCAGTGGAAGAAGCCCTGCACCACAGCAGGCACGGACAATCCGTGGTGCCTCTGTATTCCTCTAGTGCTTTTGCAGCATAAGCTGGAAGAATAAAATTTTCCATCTCTCCTCCCTGCCCCGCCCCCACCAATTCTTTTTTAGGAAATCTGATCATCGCTGCTCTAATAGGTGTGTGCTGAAAATAGCTGACCCTTAAACAACATCTATACATGGATTTTTTTCAATACATACTGTAGATGTATTTTCCTGATTATTTTCTTAACATTTTCTTTTCTCTACCTTAGTTTATTGTAAGAACACTGTATATGATACATATAACATACAAAATATGTGTTTGTCAACTCTTAAGCTACCAGTGAGACTTCCAGTCAATAGCAGGCTATTCGTAGTTAAGTTTGGGGGGAATCAAAAGTCATCTGTAGTCTTTTGACTATGCAGGGGGTTGGCACCTGTAATTTCTTCAACATTCAAGAGTTATCTGCATTCACCAATACATGCTTTTGAGCTAAGTTCTTTGACCAAAACTGTACTGGTGAATTAGAAACAGAAAAGTATTGCTGGAACATGAGCAGGCTTGAGATAATTCGAGAACGACTGTGGAGAATGAAAGACCAGGCTGGTGTGATATGGAGGGAAGGTGAGCATGGCTGACTTAGAATCAAGCCCCAGATCGTCCCAGTTTCTGTGTGATTTTGCACAGAATACTGAATCGTACTAGGTCTCAGTTTCCTCATCTTTTAAAAACAGGCATCTTTACTGACTGCGTACCATCTGCCAACATCCATTCTGGGTGGTTGGGCTACAGAAAAAGGCCAAATGATGTTTCTGCCCTCAAGGAACTTATTATTCCAGGGGTTGGGGACAAAAGCGACAAACATTAAGCAAGCAGAAACACCGATTTATTCAACAGGCAGTTACCAAGCCCCTACTCAGTGACAAAGGCTGTTTCAGAGCTTGTTTTAAGAACTTGCCTTCAAGGATTGTTTTCAAAATGACATTATGTTTTGCAAATGGCAGTTGACAAGGTATAGTATGTGCTCAGTAAATGGCAGCTGTGGTTGTTATTTTCTCTTAGGTACCTGTTCTTCTTTCAATAAACATGTTTCTCTAGTCAAAAAGTTACTTTGAAAAGCAGGTATGTATCTGTGGCTGCTGTTTCTCCAGTTCAGAATTGTCCTTTGCATCGTGCTCTTGGCAGACATCTTTCCTTTGGAACGGGGAGGAGAGCCCCGGTAAGAACGTTACCGGCAGTTGCGTGCAGGCCTCTTGGAACTGGGGTGTGTGTGGGTGTGTGATGACCCAGCCTCCTTCCTCAGCCCGCGGCCCCCTCTAGCCTGCCACAGGGCCTGTCCAGTGTCTCCTCTTTACTGCTGTGTAATGGTGTGATGGCCCATGCAGCAGATATTGATCCAGTAGGGAGACAGGGAAGACAGAGAGACTTAGGAAACTGGGGAAAAGGACAAAGATGGGGTAACTGAGAGAACAGGTATCTCACGGCATTAGAGCAAGGAGGTTCAGACACCTTCCTATCCACCACTGCCACCTCCATCTCCCAGTCTGAGGTGGCTACCCTGTCGTGAGCTTCCAGAGCACATAGCCTAGTTCCATGCTTGAGGGCAGACAGGTGTCCCTCCTGGTGCTTCTCATCCTGTGAGACAGTGGCCTGCTACTTATCTCTGGCTCTCCTCCCTCACCACACTATCACCAACCGTGCCGTCTTCACTGTGGTGTCCTCTATGCCCAACAGAAGTCTGGGAGTATATTGGGTCTTGATGAACGAATGAAGGTGGAGACAGAGAGAGAGAAAGCAAAAATGGTGAAGGGGCGGAGGCATAGAGGTCAGGGACCTGGACAAAGTGACTCTCTAGACAGAGTGGAAAGCAACTTTGATCTGTAAGTAGTAACTCTCATTCGATGGTGTCAGACAGACAGAAACACCCAACAGAAACTCAGAGAAAATTAGGACCGCAGAGAAGACCCTGGCTTGAGATGTCCTTTCCCGTCAGAGAAAATTAAATTGGACTCTTGTCCCATTTATTTAGCTCTGCATCTAGTTTATGTTTAACCATGAAAGTGGCCCTACTGTTTCAATGGCAATGAGTCATGTCCACCGTGCCTTTCAGGAAAGCCGTTTCAGCTCCAGCAGGTTAGACTTGAGGTTTGGGGCCAAAGACCTAGAAATATTCTGTGAATCTAGCCTTCCTCAATTTCTAGTGTGTATGTGTGTGTGCATATATATATATATATATATACATATATATGTGTGTATATATATATATATATATATTCAAGTAGAATTTTGAATATATTACTAGTCACTGCAACTAATAATGGCCTCTTTCTTTTTAGCAACTTTTGCAAATAACTACAAATTTAAATGATAAAGAAAAATTGATGGCATTATCTTCGCTCCCTTATCAAACCATACTTCTATTAGTGATGATTCACTGTAGGGCCAAGAATAGATATGCTAAAGACTTCTCTTGCGTATTAATGTGCTAAACACCGTACCACACATAGCTCCTGATATAATTTTGAGTTTCCTCTGGGGCGGAGGAAACAGTGCTTCTGGATTCTTTTTATAAAAAGCACCTTGAAAAGCTTTCAGATAGTCAAAGATATGAATCTTGCTCCATTCCCTTGTGAATGTCTGATTTAAAGGTTAATAAGTAATTAGGAAGCACCCTCATCCAAAAAATAACCAATTAATATGCCATCATTTTCATTAAAAATGCTATTAATTATATGGTTGTAGAAAGGCCTTGGACAAAGTTACCTAGAGCAATTCTAAATCTTTCAGGGAAAAAGAGAAATTAATCAAAATCAACCACTTTTTAAAATTACCATTTGGGTTGGAAAGATCAAACAAAGGAGAGGAAGTAAGTGTCTCACTATTTAGTGTGGATAGAATCTGACAGGGTTCCATGGCTTATTTTTATGTACTGAGTCATTCTTTAAGAAAACCCAATAAGATATCTTGGCAGATATTTAGTGCGGAAGTTTGACAAATAACAGTTCTTTGGTTCTTACAACGTAAAGCAGCTCTTTGTAAATGAAATCAAACTTTTAAACTATCCAGATATATTTTGTCAGTTTTGTGGGAGACTGTGAACAGGAAATTATGCTTACAATGTGTTTTGTCTTTCAGCTTTGTTTTATATCCTAAATGCTCTTTCTTATTAGTCACTTACGACAGATGCACAGAATTCCAAAGTTGAAAAGTTCATGACTAAACTTGTACCTTCGATCTAAGAACTCTACTAGATTTAACCTTATTCAATAGTTTTACAGATCCCCGAATATTTTGTTCTCACCCTCTTATCCTATTACCTCCTGTGTAAACCAAACATCTGTTTCTATTGTGTGCATTATGGCTAAGTTGTGCGCTTGGCTAGTGTTTGATAAAGATTAGAACCGTGCAAGTCACAGCTCAACACTGTTTGGCTTTGTAGCAAACTACAATGGGAATACTTATCATCAATGAAATGAACCAAGGGTAGTGTTAGGAATTGTACAGTCAACTCAGACAGCAAACTTGTGATTTTCCATTGTGTCATAGATGTTTACTGGCTGCTAGGCAACAAAATATTCCAGCGCTTACGCCAGGGAAAATTTTTCTTGCTAAGATTGGCCATTTTAGTAATTAGTTTTGCATGGGACTGCCTCTTAGTACATTTGGCATAGAAAGCACCTTTTAAAGGACACAATACAGATTTCAGGCTTGCATTACTTGAGCAATTTCTGAGATGGGATTCTTATCCCTCCAGGCATGTTTATAGATTTCTTCTTCGTATTGAACAAATACCCATCTACCGACCTCATCTGTTGGCTCAAGTTTACCTCCTCCTCAACATGCTAATTCTGAATATTAGGAGAGGGCTGTCATGTCTTCTCTAAATCTTTCTTCGGAACAAACATATCCAGTTCATTCACTTATTATTCCCATTATTTCACCACGCGATTTTAAGAGGGCCATAACTGGGATTCGCTTTTGCTGTCTTATAGTTTACAGTTAAGGCTGATGGCTTCTAAGCAGTTGTGTTGTTGGATATCGCAATTTAAATTGGCACAGAAATAAGCAGTCAAACGATGTGGGACAGGTGCCTGATCTTTTTCATCCTGACTTAGAAATAATATAGTTCTTATGTCTTACTGGAACATTGGAAGACAAACAGAAACTTTAAGTAAGGTTTTTCAGGGATGCTTACCTAATAGATTTTATGTAGCATCAGAACAAACATTTTCAGAATGTGTGATGAGGTCAGTTAAAGTAATGTTTTCTAAATATACAGATTCCTGGGATCATACCCAAACTTACTCAACAGCTGTTTATAGATGTCCCCAAGGGAAAAGCACTGGGGAGCTGAGAAAGATGAGGTGAATGGCATAGAGATCAGCCACTCCTTTGAGCTGAATTCGACCTAGTCCATAAAGCTCTCTTGCTGCAGCCCATAATTTTCTTTGTTTTTTACAACAGCCTCTTCCACCAATAACCAGTACCAAGTATTTTGCATTGCTTTTTGTCACTCACTTGTTTTATAAATCCCCCTCAGAGCAAGATTGAGTCTTACATTTCTATGTCTCTCCCAAGGAATATGGCACAATAGTGAACAGAGCCATTAAATAATTAGTAAGAGGTTTTGGAAGAAGAAGTTAGAGCCAAATAGAGACAGACGTGGGAATTTAGCTGGGAAAAGTTCAGATTGAGAGATTAAAGAAGTCTTTTGCTTTTGAAAGTTTACGCATTGCGTTTGTGGCCTGCTACCCGATGTATGTGATCAAGTTCATGGTGAATGCTTGATTTCTCTTCTCCCATCAAAACCCGATCTTTATAAGTATGGTCAGTAGGTTATTATTTCCTGTGTTTTAGGCTGTTCTGGAACACTAGAAGTCAATAAATTCTCTCTTTTGATGCAATTCTATCATCTGACAACATCTTTATGGTAGATGTTGTAGGCTCCTGATATAAGTTTCTAAATAAGTAAGAATGAAGGGGTCCCTTTAATAGTTAGGTGGAATTTTAAAATACCAAAGACACAGAATATTTCAAAATTAATTTGAATAAGACATCAAATTAAAAAAAAAATGATGTTTACATGAGATAACAATAGGTCATAGAATTGAAATAAAAAATAATAACTCTGGCTGGCTAGCTCAGTTGGTGAGAGCATCATCCCAAGGTTGTGGTAGATACAAGAAACAACTGATAAGTGCATAAATAAGTGAACAACAAAGTAACAGCTCTCTCTCTCAAATCAATTAAAAATAAAATAAAATAATAATGAAAGATATGTTTGGGAAATATGAAGAAAAAAGGCAGGGGTGGTACACTGGTATTAAAAAAATAACAACCTTAGCACAGTGGATAAGGCGCTGGCCTGTGAACCCAAAGGTCGCAGGTTCGATTCCCCAGCCAGGGCACATAAGCAGGTTGCAAACCAGGTCTCCAGTCAGGTCTGTGGCTGGAGGCAGGTGAAACACAATCATACATTGTTGTCTCTCTCCCTCTCTGCCTCTCTCCCTTTCCCCTAATGGTATATTGATACAAGGTAAAACCATAAAAAAGCCATGAAAGTCATGAAAACATTAAGCGCAGAATAATAGCATTATCCTATGAAAAGCAGAAGTTGTTAGAAATTCAAGAAATTACACAAGTTATATTAAAATTTCATGTAATACTATAACTGTCTGGTAGATCAAGGAGGCAAAAATAGATAATTAAGAACAAAAAGTACATGAATTATTTAATGTTTGAACAAATATCTGTGTATCTTTGTTTTTAAGAACAGGGAATGCATCTTCTCAAGTACATGTACCATTTGCAAACATTACTCAGAATTGGACTGTAAAATATTTCAATGCATTTCTAAAGTAAAAATTACCCTAATAATACGAGGTCTGTCCTGAAAGTATCAGCTGAGAAAAATGTTTTAATTATATTGACGTTGGCTTGATATTTTCAGGACAGACCTTATAAACTATTACTAGAAATTAATATTGAAACTTTTAAAATATCCCTAATTACTTGGCTATTTAGAAACAGTCACATAAATAATAACTGAAGGCAACCATATATTATTAATGTCTCTCTCCTTCTCTGCCTCTCTCCCTTCCCCTCTCTCTAAAAATAATAAATAAAATCTTAAAAAAAAAAATAACTGAGTTAAACCAACTAGAAAGTAACAAATGTGAGAACATAATTTAACAGAAAATATGTGATACAGCCAAAGCTGTTTTATGTAGTAGGTTCACAGCTTAAGTGCTTTAAAAAAAAAGCATTACAGAAAGAAAACTAAACATCATATATAGAAATTCAGGGAAAAAATGAAGAAATTAAGGAATGTGGGAGAGAAAGAAAATGATAAAGATGGAAATAAAAAAGAAAAGAAACATAACCAGATAAAAGAAATCTATCTTTTATAGTAGTAAAAGCTAAAACCAAGAAAATGTTCTTCAAATGAAATACACAAATCTCTGGTAAATCTGGCAAATTTAATCAAAGAAAAAATTAGAAGAAAGAAAAATAAGTCATAAAGTTTAAAAATAGATGTATAAATACATTAATTAAAATTAGAAGATTTCAGCTTATAACAGAGTAAAGTAAGTTATTTTTAGTGATTAAATTGAAAACTTTGGTGAAATAGATAATTAACTGAGAAAAACATAAATCAAGATGAACTTCATGAGAAGGAAACCTATAAACAAATAAAGGAGAAATTGTACCACTCACTTACCAAGAAGCTATTTTCACTTCAATTAGGGATTTAGAAATTTGAGGGACCAGCTCTCTGGGAGATGAATTTGGATCTTGAAATATTTTCTACAGTTGTAATTAAAGAAGTAGCTCAGAATAAACTAGGTTTTTAAATTTATGATTGGAAATAAAAACTAATTCTGAGAAACAAATTATCCAATAGAATTTCCTGTATAAAATGTCTAAGGGAATAAGATTTGACTTGGGGTGGTGAACACACAATACAATATACAGAGGATGTGTCATATATAATTGTATACCTGGGTCCTACGTAATGTTGTTAACCAATGTCACCCCAATGAATTTAATACAAAGTAAAAAATAAAATAAAATAAAACATCTAAGAAGAAGTTAGTGAGAGTCGAGCCAACCCAAGCCTTGACCGAGAAAAAATCAGAAGGAATGGGAGCTTCGGTTGCGCAAGACACATGTAGAATTTTCTCTTAGCAGCTGGACTTTGGTAGCTGTACGTCTGCTCAGATAATAAACCACGTGCTTCCTAGAGCTCTGCTTCACGCCCAGCCCCCGAGTGGCCACGGGGACTCTAAGCCTGGAGAATGTTAAGAATAAACATTAGGAGGCATTCAGTGGGAAAGGGAGATGCTTGCAGGGAGAGTGGCATGAGTTTTGAGTTTCATTCTCCATAGAAAAAAAAAAAGGAAAAAAAGAAGAAGAAGAAGAAGAATAAACATTAAGAATAAAATAACCAGCAGGGCCAACAGGGCCAGGAGAAACACTCTTACGGGAAAAGGGTCTATTTCCCCTTCCAGCAATCGGTTCTAGGTACCATCTGGGGAAGGAACAAACAGGGCCAGGATGCATAGTAACCAGTTCCTTTACTAACCTGTCATGATACGCCCTTACTAACAATTCTACTTCCAAAATAGAATTAAAGCCTCCACCCTCCTTTGTACGTATAGGGCAGCATCGGCCCTCTCATATGAACCACACACAGTTTCTGCAACTCCTCCAGGCAGCGTGGCCTTCTTCTCACCGGGCAGATCGGAGTACGTCATCCTCTAGCTTAAACCTCAGCACTGAGCACAGAATTCAAACGCCGGCAGTTTCTCCCTGTTCCTTGTCTCGGACCCTCCACCCTGCCACCCCTTCACCGAGGGTGCCCTGGCTCCCCAGGCTTCTAGAAATCGGCCAAGTGCTTTTATCTCAAGGCTGTCTGAGCTCTTCTCCCCAGCCCCTTCCCCAGCATCAGCTCAAAAAGCAGCTCCTTGCCGAAGGCACCCCAGCCACACTTTCTGCTTGAATTCTCCCCCAGCAGCACTGTTTCCGCACAAGAACTTCTTTATTTACCTCTTAGCGCTTCTCGTGGCCTGAAAATAAGGTTTTTTTTTAGGGATGGGGCACTGTTTCCATGCATTTCTTTTCTGTCACTCTCAGTAGCATGAAAACCCCATGAAGTCAACCAAACCAAACCGAACCAAACCTGTCTGCTTTGATACTGCGCCCTACGGCCACCGCTGGGCCCAACGCCTGCCACTCTGCGGACACTTAGCATTTGGTGACTGAGTAGCAGCCCCGATAAGCTGTAATTATTTGATTAGTGTGTTTTCTTGTGGCTCCCGTCCTCCCCTCCGAGTTCCACGGAAATAAGGTTCCTGTGTCTTGTTTAGTCACTTAGTGGCGGCTCGATGACTATTTGTGGAATAAATAAATGACTAAAGATATTGACATTCTCTGGGAAGTGAAATTACTTTCTCTTCAGCTTTATATACCGCTCAGAACATCTGGCGCTACTAGAATTCTTTATTAAGAATCCTGCTATCCCAACATTTCCCAGATAGAACAGTTCTTGTGCCCAGCGGGGATGCAAGGGTAAGCGATGTGAATTAAATTTCGCAAATGAGGCTGCTGCTGATTAATTTTAGGTCCCCAGCATCTGGGTCAGTGCTTCGTTTCGTGACAGGTGTGGAAACGATATCTTTAATGTCATTATTCATGATTTTACTCAGGGCTGGGAGCACTTGAAATACTCTCCCGAATGAGATTTGAGCTGCGGACAGATGGGCATTTTTAAAAAGCGTGTACGTTCTGTATTCTACTTTTTCAACAAGTTTCTACGTTAACGTTGATGACTAACACCCCTTGTATCCATATCAGTTACTTAGGCAAAAAATGATAAGCAATAATTTTTTTAAGAATAGGAAATGCGCCAGGAAGATGAAATAGAAATGAAATATAGATTTGCCCGGAGTTGAATCTAGTCATTTTGTTTGGTTTTAACCAGGGGAAAGCATGAGTCATTTTCCTTTCCTCTTTCTCATCCTTTACAGGGGCTGAAGATTCATTTCAGGTAAGACCTCAGTCATAAGAAAATTGTCTCATCAGTCACGTTCCGCAAATGCTGGTTGGCTGAGGCAAGGTGTTGAGGTAAGGTGAATCACGAACCAATATGTCAACCTCCACTCACCCCTGAAACCCAAAGGTGGGTGCTCAGTGGGAGGGGGGTGCAATTCATTCCCCAGCTCTCAGTTTTATTCTTCTTGGACATGACTGTGCCGAGAAAGAAATACACACTGGACTGTCATCTTTGAGCCAGGGAAAATTGAACCAAACCAAGTGAAAAGAATATGCTATTTAGTGTTGGCAAGCCAGTCCATGGGAAGTTGTAGAACAGGCGAAGTTTGCCATTGGTTACGCTGTCCCCGAACAACCTTGGTTTTCCCGGTCAGGGGCGACGGAGCCTGGGGATGGCACCTGTTCACCGGAATGAGCTCGTGCTAGGTTGCAAAGTCTCCGGTCAGTCTCTTCCTCCCCGACCCACCAAAAATTAAAATGAGCTTAGCCCAGCGATTTTCAACCTTACTGTATTTCTGCAGCACACCAAAACAAAACAAAACATTATTTCTCATGATACGACCAAAAAAAAAAAAAAAAAGGAATAATTGATTCATTCACACTGGACAGCCGGTGTGGTGTTGGCTGTTGTCATTTTTATTTGACAGTCTAAGGGGAAAGAGGTCAGTGTCCCTGACCAAACAGTCAGGTAGTGCATGTTTTACAGATTCTTGCGTCACACCGGTTGAAGATCACTGGCTTAATCAATGCATCAAGCTGTTGTCATTTGCTGAAGGGAAAAGGCTTGAGGACCTTCTAGGGTCCCCTCGGGTAACATGTGGATTCAGCAGTGACTTTCTAATGACTAATCCTTTGCTGCGTGTATGACTCAGAGGAGTAAGTCTGCTGGTGGATATTCAGGCCAAATCGTATGGATAGGTAGGGGCCTCCCTTTGAATTTTATGGGGCAGAAACATTTCTAGGAGGCATGGGACACTGAAGCAGGGGTTGCCCAGT
Source organism: Noctilio leporinus (assembly GCA_004026585.1). Classification (NCBI taxonomy): domain Eukaryota; kingdom Metazoa; phylum Chordata; class Mammalia; order Chiroptera; family Noctilionidae; genus Noctilio; species Noctilio leporinus. Next base: position 172,908 of record PVIW01000938.1, read on the forward strand.
TTTTCTTTTGCTGAGTAAGAACATTAAGGAAAAAAAGAACAACAAAACTCATCTACAAAGATCATCATTTTAGAAAAGAAAGAAATATTATGAAAATAAAAAAGGAGGAAGCAATCTTGGAATGAAAAGCAGTCATTCGACTTAAAGAATTTGCCTTCATAAAAAAAAGTACTTCATAGAGTTCGGTTATGCAAGATAAGCCCTAGAGATTTTCTCTACCACATAGTTAGTGCCTACAGTTAATAGTAGTGGGGGTGCACTTAGGAATTCATTAAGAGCATAGATATGCTGTTAACTGCTCTTACCACAATAAAAAAAAAACTCACTGTATTTCAGTGTCTTTATTCTACAATAGATCAGTGGAAATGTCCAGCACCAGCATCCATCTATGGTCAAGCCTGGGAACTACTGAGTTGCCTACGATGGCCCTACAAGCCACTCCATGAGTTTTAATAGCTCTTAGCTGACACCTGTGAGCAAGTCTCCAGGTGACCTGCCTGTCAGGGCAGCCAAAATCAAGAAGTGACCCAGGATCACCTTTGAGGGAGTGGAAACCAAAGAACTTAGTTCTATGAAGCCTTTAACTTTGATTCTTTTCTGCCTGTAAGTTAATTTAAACAGTGAGCAATAGGTAATGAGAAAAGTGATTTGAATTTTGTTGGCGCAAGAGCATTTCAAGGTGTAGGATTTTAGGCTGCCTTTATGCACTTACAAATATGGCTGCTGCCCAGCAGCTGCCAGGTACATGAATAGAGCAATGGGGTTCCTATCTTGTTTATTGACTTACCTTCTAGTGCTGGAGACAGACAAGGAAGACCCATGTAGACCAGGAAGACACCCCTTAAGGGTAAGTTCCGATGGTGCTTTTGTGGATAGATAGGTGTGACATTTAAACAAAGTCTTGACTAAAGTAAAGAATTGAGTTTTCCAGTTATGTTGGGGAAGAGCATTCCAGGTGGAGGGAACAGCCCTTGCAAAGGCCGTGAGGAGCAAAGAGGCCCTTGTGATGGGATCGTGGTGAGGGGAAGCACGATCAGCTGACAGGGCCAGAAATGCCACGGATCCTATGGGGCCTTATTTGAAATGAGCATCTATTAGAAACTTTTGAGCAAGACAAAGACATCTTTGAGTCACTCTGTCTTCCGGGGTAGGCTGTGGAGAAGTAAGAGCTGCTGCAGGCTATTATAATAGTCCATATGAGACACCCTGGTGGCCTGGGGCAGAGTAGTCATGAAAGCAGTACTGAGAAGTTCTTGGATTTGGGCAGGGAGAGAAGCTGTTGCCAATAAAATAAGGGGAAAGCTAGAGTGTGAATCACCACAGCAATATAAATAAAGTCTTCCAAGGATGATGAAAAGCAGAGTAAGTTCCCTCTGCTAATGATCTCTGCAGATGGGAGAGGCAGTATGCGCTGTTCTATTCCCAGCGTTTAGCAAGGCCTGTCACGTGATCAATATTTGTTCATGGCAGAGGTTGAATGTGGCAGGCTACAGGCTGAATCCATTCCGTAGATGTGTTTCGTTTGAACTCCAGGGTTTAAAAATATTTTAATTTGTTGCCAAGGTTTAGAAATTGGAAAACTTCCAAACCACAACGAGATATCACCTCACACCTGTTAGAACGGCTATTAGCAAAAAAGACAAGAAACAACATGTTGAAAATGATGTGGGGGAAAAGGAACCCTTCTGCTGGTCGGATTGTGAATTGGTACAGCCAAGATGAAAAGCAGTGTGGAGGTTCCTCAAGAAGTTAAGAACTATTCTACTCCTGGGTATTTATCTGAAGAATACGGGAAAAACCTAATTAGAAAAGACCGCTGCACTCTTCTCTCATTGCAGTATTATTTACCATAACCAAGACACGGACACAACCTAAGACAGGAACAATTAAGATATGCTGTGCTATCTGTCCATCAACAGATGCGTAAAGAAACTTTGGTGCGTGTAAACAATGGAATACCACCCAGCCATAAAAGGATGACATAGTGTCATCTGTCATAATGTGGATGGGTCTTGTGGGGACTATGCTAAGCGAAGGAAGACAGAAAAAAAGACCGAAACGGTGTACTATCACTCCTATGTGGAGGGTACATAAAACAAACATCCCAAATGGACAAACAAGACAAAACAAAAACAAACCCATAAATACAGACCACAGACTGGTGGCTGTTAGAGGGGAAGGGGGCGAGGGGAGGGCACAGCGGGTAGCAGGGGTCAAGGTGGGAAGACGAGGGAGGTTGGGGGCAGAGGTGGCGGCAAGCACTCCATAGTGAATTAGAAAGCGGATTCTAATGTTGTGCACCTGAAACCTGTAGAAGGTTACTGACCAACGTTACCTCCATAACGCAAATAAATAACTTAATTAAACATGGCATTAAAAATAAAAATACAGTGAGAAATGTCACATCACAGCGAGCATCTCTGGTTTTCTTAAATAGACCCTGGGATTCTCACAGGGCAGGGGATGTCTGTCTGGGGCAGGCCAGTGGCGGCCTTCAGCATATCATGCGCCTTCTGTAATTTTCTGCTGCCTCCCGGGAGCCTGTGTCTTGCCAATGGCCACCTATTCGTGTTACTTGCTGATTCCTGCAGCTCTGGAGTTTGTGGCTACTGTTTTTTAAAGAGGGAACGAACGAATGAACGAATAAATAAACAGACGGCGCCTGGAGAGATGAAATGATGTAACATCACATGCAGGAAAACCAGGTATCGGGTGCAGAGTCTCAGGCCAGGGCTTTTACTTTAAACCTTTGCTTCCTAAGTTGTTCTTGAATTCAAAATATCCTCAAATAATTTAAAAATATATGTAATTTTGAAAAAAAAAGATGGCGCTGACAAAATGCAATTTCTATTTTTTGGGGAAAAAAAACAGAATATTGAACAAATTCTTTAGTATGATAAATATTTCTTCCTTCCGAAGCTTTGGTAAGAAATGGTTTCTGAAGCATGACTGCACAGACTAACAAAAGTTAGCATCTTTGCCCAAGGTAAAGCGAATAGTAAACAAATGTAACCATTAAAGAATATCAATAAGGTTACGATTGATTATTTTAGTCTATATGTTTTGGGGAAAATAAGTTTGCCACTTTTTTTCCTGTGAGTTATTTCTAATCACAGAGGGCCAACTTATCATCATTTGTACTTCTATTCAGCACCAAAGACAGGAGTTTTTAAGTCTCATCTCTCTTGACAACTGCAAGGACGCTAGTACCTATTCAGGACAACGTGTAGGGATGGGTTTTGAAACCCAATTTTGGTTCATTCAAGTAGACTACAGTGTTTTATGGTATTTTCTAGGTTTACATATTATTATTATGGGTTGAATTGTGCACACACACTCACCCCTTTAAAGTCCTAACTCTAAGGCCCTCAAATGTGACTTGATTAGGAAGGATTTAGTGCGAAGCATGGCTCTAGACAAATTTGAGAAATAACCAAACACAATCTCTAATGACCCTCTGGTTTGCTTGTGTTCACTCGAATGTGCCATTCTCTGTAGATGAAGGTTTCTCCACTTTATAGATATTTTTCAGTGACTAGCATGCAACCCTTAGAATCTTGAGATTGTTTACAGTAGTCTGTAAGTATGAGCACTCTTCTGGGTAAAGTTTTGGCTAATTCTTAAAGGTGTTACACTTCCCTACAATCAGAAGGAGGAGAAGAAACAAAGCAAAACTCAAGAGTCCTTGGCATGGTGATCAGGATCAAATGAAAGCTTTGCGCCTGGGGAACAAGGCATAGGGTTGAAGTGGGGTGATGGGCTGGGGTGGGGGCGGGATGAACAGTTTAGATTTAGGCACGAAGTACAGGTGACAGGAGACCATTCATACAGAGAGTACAGAAAGCATCTGGAGTCCCGGAGTGGTCCAGGAAAAGGGCACACACCAGAACTGGGGCTGATGGGCACAGATGTGGGAAATGGATACAGGAGCGCAGACACACTTTTAGAACTGATCGCTGAACCTGACCCAGGAGAAGCCAACACTGGGTTTTAGAGAAACTCCGCAGTAGGGAGCCAGGGGAGAAAGTGGTGTCATTAGAGGCAAAATGGAAAGGAAGGTTAGAGTGGTTAGAAGAACCAGGAGTGTATCCCGGGGGAAAGAGTGGGAGAGAACTCTAAAGAGAGGCAGACCAGGCTTGCAAAACAAAACAGATGTTCAAGAAAATGGCCAACAGTCATGCAGAAAAGTTTGAGGTCTGAGGTTCACTGGTAATTGTGAGTAAGTCCCTTTTGAAAAGTTGTTGGGATTTCTTTGTTAATTTGTGCATTCTTTGCATGGTTATTATTGCATTTCTGCTATGTGCCAGATGCCATTCTAAGTGCTACAAAGAATGAGTAGACTCTATCCTGTCTTTGGGAAGCTAACAGGCTTATACTGGGACACACACTTAGAGTAGTGAACCGTTCGTTATACGGAGGGAGGGCATGAAGAAAATGTGGTTGATTGACTGAGAGGGTAGAAGTCCAGTGATAGGGAAATGGACCTCTCATGCTGGAAGTATAATTGGTGGGTCTAAGTCTAAGAATCCTGCATTTTATTCCATCATAACATCTGAAATCACATACCATTTTTAGAATCACACGGGAACACACACATATACCCGTACTCATCTTGAGCCAAAATCACTTATGTTACTGAGGCCTAGTAAGTGATGGTATAATATTTGTATACAGATACAAACAAAAATCAATACATGTGACTTGCTTTCTCTTGCAGTCTCTCTCTCTCTTTTAAATATTTAACTTCTTGAATAAATTTACTCCTGGGGCGCTTCTATTTTAGAATATTTTTTATACTTCAATATGCTAAACTTGTTAAGCATAAATATTATTAAGCTATTAGGAGTTTTAGAATTAATGACATCAGTGATTTATTCTATAAGAGGAGTTAGGAGGAAGGAAATGATGGTGTCAGGTTTTTCACACTTTCTTGGATCAGGTTTTTTTATTCATCATGTATAAGTTATATATGAGTCAGTTACACTTTTGAAACTCTGTCCATATCTATAATGGTTGACTGAATAATAGCTACCTTAAAGAATTTTTTGAAGAAATAGGCAATGCATGAAAAATACCTGGCAGGTAGTAGGCTATACATGACTACAATGATTTCTATTGATACCAAAACAGTTGTCTGAGATTACATTTTTTGAATCAGGTTAAAATAGGCATATAATTTAGAAAATACTCCACTAATTTCTGGAAAGAATTGAACCTCTACTTAAGGGCCCAGTGGCAATTCCAGAACACAAAATTAATGTCAAGACATATCCAGATAACTTTTCTGCTATGTCCTTAAGAACTGTCCTAAATGGTCGCATGCTTACCACTTTCAATGCGGAAGTTTTGATCCATAAATACGCAGTCTAAACTTTTATTTGTCATCAGCCAACTTATAGCCAGCAATCCATAGGTAAATGAGTAGGGGCTACTTTTTCACATTCTTGAAATTTAGAAAGAATTGGAGAATAATAGAAAGTTTCTGTATCCCATGACACTTCAGAGAAAATTAAATTCTCTGCTTGTCCATTTTCCAAGGTTGGATTTACTTCTTAAGTGCCCCATACCTCCAATTCCTGCACCAGGCTCCCTGGCTTAAGATCTATTGGGACGTGTCTGCATTTCTGCACAAGTTTGTCATAAGCAGGGATCAAAAAAGACATGACCCTCATCAACATGGAGGTTACATTCTGGCTGGTGGAGAAGGGAGGGAGATAATGAACAAAACCCAGATAAATATATACTTTATCAGATAATAACAAATGCCAGGGAGAACAGTACAGCAAGGTGACAAGGAAACAGGGTCCCAGAAAGAAGAGGGTTTCTGTCTGAAGTGAGGGTGGCAGAAAGCCATCCCAGATGGCATCTTTGGTCAGAAGGAAAGGGGAGGACATGCTTTCCTGTAACTGAGGCAAGAATATTCTAGACAGAGCAAAGAGCAAGTGCCCACACATCCAGGGGACAGCACAGAAGGGGCGTGGCTGGTGTGGGTTGGTTGAGAGTGCAGTTGAAGGTCTAAGTCAGGGGACTGAGGGTGGGAAGCAGATCTCCCAAGCTCTCACAGCGTTTGTAAGGGCTGTAAGAACTTTCCTCAGGCCAGATAGGGTATAACTGAGAGGCCCTGCCTACAGGACAGGCCTTGTCTGATGTGGGCAAGAAAAGAATCAACTGTTTTGGAACAAGTTTTCACTGTGAGAGGTTATGTAAGGTCTCAACGTCACTAAATACTCCAGATATATAGCTTTTTCTTCCTTCCTTCCTTCCCTTCTTTCTTTTTTTCTTTTCTTTTTTTCTTTCTTTCTTTTTCTTTCTTTCTTTCTTTCTTTCTTTCTTTCTTTCTTTCTTTCTCTCTCTCTCTCTCTCTCTCTCTCTCTCTCTCTCTCTCTCTCTCTCTCTTTTTGGCAAAAATTAGCAACATACTTTATAAAAAACATGGTTTCTTTTTTAAGCTGAATTCAAATTCAGATGTTAAAGCAAATACATGAAAACATTTGGTCAAAGTGATAAATGCCCCAACCTTTAGTCTCAATAGGTGTTAAAGCTAATTTATTTATTTCTGAGTGTTTCAGTTTGAAAAACAACCAACCAACCAACCTCCACGTGAATTTCTGTCAGTGACAGGAGGAAGAACCGGAAAAGAAAAATCTCAACTGTGAGGGCCACTGTCACATGGACGTACACGTGTGGTGGTGGGTGGTGAAGACCTTGGCTGCAGAGATGTTTGTTATCATGAAGCGAGTTGTGTTGTAAGTTCACCTGCCGTGGCGGAACACAGGGGTTCAGAATGTTCTGGCCTTCCAGAAGAGATTAAAGTGATTCCATTGTTCTTAATAATAGTGTAACTTACCAAAAAAAATCACAGTTTTTTTTTTTTTTTTTTGCATGCCCAGTGCTTTCACATAAAAAGCAACAAGGTAAGAGAGTTGTGAATCAAGGGCAACTATCACTGCAAGAATTCTGCTACACTTTCTGAAACACCTTCCATAAAAGTATTTATCTACGTATAACTCTCTTTTCAAACACTCCAGCAAATCTCTTTCCCAGATACCCACCACTGTGTTTAGTATGCATTTAGGGAAGTTTACGCCTGTGTACAAATAACTGGGAACAACAAAACAGAACGGAACAAAACAACAAAAAACAAAGAAAAGAGGAGCTCAGCCTCACAACGGACTTATCTCTCTCTATTGATAGGCCAACACATGATCCTTTTACCTACTTTTCATGAATAAAAATACCTCCCAGTTTGCAGACACTACCTTGTACAAATACCTACACAAATGAGGTCTTCCTCAAACACGACTGCTTTTCGTGTCATGGCTAATTTGTGTTGCTGAGGTATGAGCATTCACGCAGGCCACTCTGGAGTGTGGACACATTGAGAGCCGGATGTTTTAGGTGTTGGACATCTCTGGCCTGCAAAGTGTGTCCTCCGAACCGGTGGCCATCCTGTGACACCTTCTTAGGAAAGGAACAAAGGGAACATTGCCAGTCCCCGCCCTGCCCGGCCCTGCCCGGGGCATCTGGCATAGCTTAGCCTGATAGTCTTTGAAGTAATCTTATGAAGTAGGCGTTATTATATCCATTTTAAATGAGAGGAAACTGAAGTCAAAGACGTAAAATAATGCATCCTGGCCAGGGTGTGTTCAAGCCCTGGCACGCTGACTTCAAAGCCCTTGTCCTTCTCCTTCCTGCAGGCTGGTTCTGCTGGGAAACACTGTAGTTTTAAAACGTTGTTTGTTTGTTTCCTTTAATGTAGGAAATGAAATGAAATTAAACAGTGTCATGCGTATCATCCTCACTTTCTCTGAGCTACTATTTTTGAGCGAGTTTTTTTTTTTATCTATCAGGCTCTCGCATAAAGACGTACAATCATTCCAGCCACTGTGCAAAGCGGCTGTGCCCGTCCCAGGCTGGACACTGTGCCCACGTGTGTCAGTCTCACAGGTGATACCCTTGTTTTCCTCTTGGGACAACGGGGATAAGGAGTGATAACCGACCCACGCAAGGCTGGGAAGTTCTAGTGCATTCAGATTCTAGTCTGTCTCCCTCTGGTGCCTGTGGGCTCTTTTCGTATTCTTTCCAGTTCGATAATTAAAAAAAAAATACATAGCATACACTCAAATCAAATACGCCGAAAACTGATGATTGCAAAGGAGAACTGATGACTTGAGGCGACAGGTGACTAGGCTTCAGTACTGGGTGATGGTTCTCATAGGCATTTCCAAACAGGAGCTTTGAAAGCCCTAATCATTTGAAGTGTTCTGCATTCCCATGGCTTGGTTTATGGCTTTGTGGTAAACGCAACTGTTCTTGATTCTGTCCCCCCTGGACTGGACTCCTCCCACCATGGTGGTCCTGGAGAAGCTGCCGTGAGGTAATGAATTATAAGGATCTGTTGTCCGGCTGCTATTAAAGAAACACTTGGCCGCCGCAGCTCAGGTCTGTTTCCCTAGCTAGTTTTAAAACATTAAAAGTTTTAAGAAACTAGCTAAAACGTTAACTTAATAGTTACTATCCAACCAGAGAAGGCTTGGATTAATAAAATGAAGGAATTGAGGATGACCTGGAAAATCAATTTCACACCTCAGACCTGTTTTGGTATTCGAACCTTCTTTTGATTTAACTTTTTAAATCCGTACTTCTTTTTATAGTAAATGCTTCTATTGGTAATAATCACAGAAGCAAATACATGCTTGCTTACTTTACCTTTTTGATTATAAAAGCAAAATAAAAAGTAGCATAAAATTGTTTATACTGTTATAGTTTATGTGAATTCTAATTTATCCATCTATTCATTTCTGTGTAGAGAAAATGATTAATGATTTTAAAGTCTAACTAATATATTTTCTTGATAAAAAATAAAATAGGGGTAGTTAGTGAGGGAAATAGTACATCTATTTTAAAAAATTTCAAACCCTGAAAGGCTTCCGTTGGGATATCAAAGTATTATTCTGTTTTTAATGTATAGACAAATCTTCCCTTTAAGGTATACTTAAATATATCGTTTGAAGTCTTACATTTCAATTTTGACTTACAAGTCTTACATGGTTTCCTTTTTTTTTTTTTTACTTCAAGATAAAATTTTCCTCCAAAACTTACTCAGTCTCTTCAATACCCAAGAATAAGCAAAGGTCACTATTTTGCAAATTCACAGCAGAGTAATTTCCCAAATCATGTATCAAGAGTATGAATCAACATTTTTTTACGATATGATAAGCCAATATAAATAAACTCCTGCAAATATAAACATGAAGTTCTTTTTAAGCTATGGATCTTATTCATCTCCATTGTAAACAATATATGATGTCAGAACTGTCACAGACAATCTGGAACTCATAGAATCCATAATTTTAGGAAAAACTAATATATTTTCATGATAAAAAAAATGAAATGGGGGTAGTTAGTGAGGGAAATAGTACATCTCTTTTAAAAAATTTTCAAACCTTGAAAGAACTTCAAAGAATTATGGGCCAAGTCTTTCCATTTCCTCCAATTTGGTTTTTCATCATTATACTCCCATTTCTTCAATCCCAGACTCCACCCAACTTGGTACACAACCCAGCTGCCGCAGCTTCTGAAACCATTTTTTGAAACAGTCAGCAGGAAGTCAGCTCTCCCTTCTATAGACCCCCAGAGGTGTCCCTCTCCAGTCCTCTCTAAGGCATGCGGCCCTCTCTGTCCTACATTATTTACTTCTGAGCTTGCTGCATTTTCCCTCCCAGACCGTGAGCTCATCAAGGATGCCATCCTGAATCCTGTTCCTTTCTTCTGTGATGTGTTATGCGTTAACTTTCACACGGTAGGTTCTCAAGGAGCATTGAGGGTGTACCCAACAATTTGTTAGCCATGTCAAATTGTCACAGAGGATGAAAAACACGTTCGGATGTATCTTTAGGAAGCCCGTGGCCAAGAAAGAAAACCACAAGAGTAGCAAATGCTTTAAGAGGTGAATCAGGCAACTGGCACAGCGAAGTGACACATTCAAGATCAAACGTTAATACTCATCTTTAGTTTTCCCAAGCCAGACTTTGATTTAAAACTCTTGAGTACATAAATGTCATGCTAGACCCATAGATAGCATCATGTATTTTTAATTTAAACATGGATCTGTAAAGAAATTTATATAGGCCTGATAGGAACAAAATCAAGTGAAAAAAAAATCACTCAATGGTCACCCGAAGAAAGAAACAGAATAGAGAAATATTGTTCAACTTCTAAAAAAGTACAAGGGAAAAGCATTTCGTGGGAAAGCCAATGCGGTAGAGATACGGCACATGAAATGCGTGACCTTACCTTTAGTGAATCGAAGCAGGCGATTACTCTTCCGTTTTCCACCTGGCAACTTTTGGGGGGGTGAGCAAATTTGCATTCCTCATCGGACCGTGAGCAGGTTCCTCTTTGGAACTGTCTGCAGACCTCTAACGTCAGCCATTTGGTATCTCTGACAGGGGTAACATTCAAAGCCATGATGATAAAGTATTTGGGATTCCGTGAGTTTCTGATAAACGATGGAATCAACGCAAGCTCCAATGACCCAGAACTAGTGTTGTGAAAAACCCCGCATGTAAGTCTGAAGGGAAGGGATCAATTGCTAAGTGAAGTCCAATCCAAGAGACAGAGAGAAGAGTTTTTTGGCAGGCAGTCACTCATCCATCAGCATGCCCCACTTGAAGACTGCGGGCTGAAATAACCACGTGCTGCCCAGTGTCATCTCTGGCTGTAACTGTCCCAGTCTCCTGCCCGGTTTGCAGGCACCAGTTTTTAATTGAGCGATGTCGCTGTCATGGCATTCCTTGGGAGAATATATACCATTCTGAAGCTTACCACAGCTCTGGATGATATGAATAATAAGCCACTTAGATGTTCAGATCTTAGCAGGGTTTCTTTTTCCTTCCACCTTTTCAAACTCCAAAGTCGGACAATTGAGGTATCTTCTTCCACTTGTTAAGGTCAGGGTAACGTGCGTTGGACAGAAAAACAAGACTTGAAAACACAAGAGCTCCCGGGCTGCAGTTTCCACCCAAAGTGACTTCACACAGGCACTTTTAAATCATGGACCTGCAAAACACCGATAAGATATCAACTTACACCCAAACTCAATGAAATCAACACTTTAGCAAATCCTTTCACTCTTATCTAGAATTTGCAAAAATGCAATTGAGAACTTTGAGTATAGTGAGGGAAGTTATGCATTAAAAAAAAGAAAGAGGAAAGAGAGAGGAGAAAAAATCTGCAACTGCAACCTGTTTCTGTATTGCAGAAATGACCCAGACAGCTGTCCAAAAATTAGGAATGACTCAAAGAGTTGAGTGTGGCAGACACAATAATTAGGCATTCTGAAACAATTCAATCTAATGTGTTTAATCACTAAAATAGTGTAATAGAACTGCAGCTTCCAATTAATTTCACATTTGGGCCATTAATTTTATTGTTGAAAATATTATAAACAATTATTTGTGACATGTCTCCCCTATATAATTAAGATATTGTCCTTTCGGATGATGTGTAGGCTCCTTATTCTTTATATCTTTTCTAGTTTACAGAGATGAAGAGGTAGAAATTTCCTGATGTTTATTTTTATATCTCTTATACTTTTCTGTCTATTATTACTTCCTTAATGTTCATATTCCCTTCTATGTTGTAAGTACTCAGAGAATAAGGACTCTTTGTGTTTTTCAATTCTGTATTCTTAGGGCCTTGGTTCATGGCTATTAGGTCCTCAAAATATATTTATTGACAGATTTGACTGATGATTGACTCACTGACTGAGTGAATGCAAGTTACTTCAGTTTAGATTTTAATGGAATCACCATCTAACCATACTCTATTCTGTGGAATGCTGAAATTCAACATCTACAACAAAAACACAATTAGTAAGTTCTGATGTCTAAAATCAGCATATTTCAATTCTTTTACTCTTTTCAAGGATTGTGAAATTATTAAAGCACGAACCATTTAACATGATTGAGTCAAGCATGAATAAAGGACTGAGCGGTGGAAGTTGGTCCTTTTCATAAATTGTATATGCTACAGGCCTTGATGTCTGCCAGAAAAAATTATAATTAAGAACTCAATGGCGACTGGAAGTAGATTATTTGAAATCAGCATGTTCCAAGTAAGTTCCGAAAACAGTAATTCTTAAGTGGTTTGCACGTGTTCCCTGACGAAGTAGGCCCGCAGTCAATTAAGTTTAGTTAACTAGTTAACTCCAGGTAAATCAATCTGAACCAGCTACCATGCAATATGTGCTCCCCCCAACCCCCCAAACCCCCCAACCCCCAGCCATGACTGAGTCTCCGATAGGGGAAGAGAAGCAACGGTATTGCAAGGCATCTCTTGGAACAAACGGGAGGTGCTCCTTCATCCCCCTACTTTTTTGACTTATTAGTAGACGTGTCTGAATGAGTTTTAATTGGATGTGCATCTAAGGTCGTTGAAAGCTGTGACACATACCTAACTTCAATGGTAAAGTATCTGAGGGGACAGACAGGTTCCTGCTTGCCTGTCAGACAGCGTTGTGTTCCCAGCAGCTAACATCAGCTTAATTTAGGGCATTTAAGACGAGGAGTTTAATAACCAAATGTGCTCTGGGTCGGGTTTCACAGACCGGCCCGGGCCTGCACCCTCATTACCTCCACCCCCCTCGAAGAACAAAGGACAAGGGAAGCCAGGGACAAGGAACTAGTTCTGCCTGTGTCCTCCGCGGAGGTGAGGCACTAGTAATGAGATTTGAAAAGATGGCTTGGGCATATTTAATTCATAGTTGAAAAATGTTTACAGAGCCCCTGAGTCCTATGGACTGAGGTCCAGTGGAGTTACAGGACAAGACAGAGACAGGAGATAGCTTGTTCTCAAAGGCAGCAGCATGGTGTTGGCACAGGCTTCACGTGTGGAAAAGAAATAGGCAAACATTGAAGCATAGATGGCAACTCGATACTCAAGTATTTCTGAAATCTGAAATAGCAATTGGTCCTAAACCCAGGCTGGTGAATGGGATACACTTTTGCTTATTATTATGATTTTTTTCCCTGGGAGAAACAGAGTGCCATTTCTAGTCACCCATGCAAATCCAACCAGAATTTAGATGGTCAGGCGCTCTCAAGATGAACTTGCTTTTAAAAGCAGGCGAGCCACGCTTTCTGAAAGCCAGTCCTGTGCGTGTCAAAGATGATCCAGAATAAAAGGGAGGTGTATCACGTTGCACCTCAGTCCCTTGCTCCTCTAACCTCAGCTAGACCCACTCTTCCTCCCAGACGATTCTCTGTCTCTGTCCTGAAAGTGACAGAGCTTGTTATCAAAGATGGGTGATGGTGGAGAAGACCAAGTTTTGACATGGCCATCAAGGGATGAGATCAAACTATGCTGATACCTAACTGAAAAAAAATGTTGGTTCTACCAGACTGCAGGTTCCTGGGAGGGAGGGTTATGTGTTATGGTGCTGTTCTCCAAAACAGAAGCCACATGTGACCCGTGAGACCCTGAAATGTAGCCAATGCCACAGAGGAACTAAGTAGTGTAAATTTAACTTAAAACTGATCCTGACTGATTGGAAAACATTTAAGTGTTCTTGGACCAATTGGAGTACGCGAATCTACTTTTCAGTTGTGAATTTTATGAAATGTAAATAAAGATCAAGTATTTCCAATCAAAATTTCCCATCCAAGTTGAGATGTGTATAAAATCACACTTTGAAGTGTGAAATGCACAGGAATTTCAAAGACTTCATATGAAAAAAAAAAAGACTTGTGAAAACACCTCATTAGTATTATTTTATAATTACTACATGCTGAATTGATAGTATTTTTAAAAACAAATTGGAATAAATATTATTTTTCAACTTAAACTCGCTTGCTTCTTTTCAGTGTCTCAAAATTCAGAATTATCTCTGGGCTCACATTATATTTCTGTTGATGGCACTGTCTTAGGGGCCTTTGCCTTTCTTCTATCAGCCAACATAGAATTCTCTGGAATGGTGCAAAGTACCTTGTCCCAAGATACAGCAGTTCCAGCTGTGGTTTTGCCATGGATCTTTTTTTTTTTTTTTAAAGATTTTATTATTTCCAGAGGGGAAGGGAGAGAGGCAGAGAGGGAGAGAAACATCAATGTACGGTTGCCTTTCACCTGCCTCCAGCCATGGACCTGGCTGGAGACCTGGCTTGCAACCTGGTTATGTGCCCTGGCTGGGAATCAAACCAGCGACCTTCAGGTTCGCAAGCCTGCGCCTTGTCCACTGTGCCACCAGCCAGGGCACCATGACTCTTTCATATGACCTTGGGTAAGTTAATGTCTCTGAGATCCGGTTTCTTCATTTATAAAATGTTGATAATAAATAGCTCCTATCTACTTGACAAGGTTGCTGCCACGAAGGACAGATTCTAGAGGAAACACAGAAGTGCCATCCACATGCAAGGTGACGAAAGCAGGAGCTGCGCTATACATATTTATTGAATACATCCACCGGCAGCTTTCCTCTGTCTCTGCAGGAGTTCTCTATCGATGACCAGGATAGTGGTCATCGATGCTCCAGCCATCGATTCTGCAAGCCGGACGGTGCCCCAGGGATCAGAGAGTGGACCCCTGGGGAACCCCCTCATTTCTCAGGCATCTTCTGTTGCAGCCAAAGAGAACCCGCAGAGCGCTCTCCTCACGCACACAACCAACAGTGCACTACGAAGGCCTGACCCTGCTTTCTTTCTCCATCTTCAACTAACCCAGAAAGGAACGAAATCCTTTTAGGGCCCAAGTAGTCACCCTGGGTGTGATGTGTCGCCTGCCCAATGACGCTGGTGGAGACAGGGAGCCTCCCTGGCTCGAGGGCTCCGTGGAAACTTGCTGGGTGAGGGGAAGAGTGGGCAGCGTGTTCGACTCCATCTGGATGGAGAGGCACCTTTTCCTAATTCCCACAGAGGCCCCTTATGCCAGCCCTGCCCTGACCCGGAGGGGCACCATCGACCCTCCCTAGAAGCTTCTGGACTGCTCTGGGAAGCAAGGCCTCCTACTCACAATGGTTTCTCATTTTTTCCTGTTAAGTTTCGGTCAATGCCTTCCTTCCATTTTCTCCTTGACTTCAGGTTTATCACCAGCAAGGCAGTGAGCTCAGGGCAGAGTCTGAAGTGGTTGCTCCCCATTGTTTCTCGGGCCTGCTTTCTTTGCTGGTATTTCCTCTCCCTCGTTCTTCAGTAGCCTCCTGGGGTCCCCCGCTCCTGCCTTGCTAAACCCCTCCCAGAGTGAGGAGAAGGGGTGCTCCCTGCCTGGAAGGGTCAGCTCAGTCTCCTCTTCACCCCGAAGTGCTGACCCTGCCTGACGTCCTTCCTCCTCCTTCCATGAGCACTCTAGGGCCCGGCTTTGAACACTGGTAATTATTTTTAAACTAAATATCATCGTTCTCCAAGTCACAAGAACTGTCAATATTGATTTTTCGAATCTCCAGCCGTTTGGTTGACTGGCTGGTTTGTAGAATCCGCTCAACAATTGTTTGTCACACAAACTCCCGACCCTCCTCCAATGGGTATTTGCATTTGCCTACGGGCCAAAGTCTCATCTGAAGGAGCTGGGCTTCCCGTAGGGGATTTCAGGCATTATCCTGGCGGAAATTACCCTGGGGGGCGGGGGGTGCAACCGGCCCAGCCGGTTCCTGCCCGGTAGACTGGGCTAAGGAGTTTTCCCAGGGGTATATTATTTGTAGCTCAAGACTCAGAATCCTTAGCCCAGCGATTCTGGAAGAGTAGCCTCCCGGCCAGCAGCAGCCCCTGGGAGCTTGCTGGCAGGGCAGGTTCTCAGGCCCAGCCCAGTGCGGAGTCCGAGCCCGGGGTGGGGCCCGGCCATCTGTTGTGACAGGCTCTCCTGGGCGTGACCGGAGCCCGCTGGAGTCTGAGAACCACTGCAGTAAGCGCTTCTTGTCACCCTCCTTCCCCTGTGCCAGGCACCCTGCTGGGCGCTGACAGAACAAGGGTGTCCATTCAGACTTGATCACGGGCTCTGGGGTTCACTGATTCTCACCCAAACAATTCCAGGGAGGCTGGCAGGGGGCTTCCCCCCAGGGCTACGCTTCTGGTCAATAAAAACAAAACCGAGCAAAACTAGACTAAACAGAAAACACCTGAGAGATCTGTCCCAGATAAGACATCATTCTATGAGGATTTAAAACTAGGCTAACTCGTCGTCTGTAGACTTTGTTCAGGCCTTGCAGGGGGTTGGGGGTGAGGTGGATGGGGCTTTGTTTATCAGACCCTTGTCCTAGGGAGGCCTGGTGGCCCTTGGTGACCTGCGGCTCAGTCCTCTGCCCCTGGCTGTTTTGTCATGCACACCCTCCCCAGACAACACCAGCTTCAACAAGTATCAAGATTCCCGGTGCGATCCAAGGCAAGGCAAAGCTGAAGTTCAAGGGTACAGGAGCAAGGCTCTTGTATTTCACCAAATGCCAAGGGACCCGCTCCTCAGCTTTACAAAACAATGACTCCCGAGCTATTTTTAGGGTCTTGACTTCCACGGCATTTCATTCTTCCGAATATATTCAAAACTCCTCCAGGTGTTCGTCTTCAGAACTCTGCGACTTGGGCTGTGTCAAAGAATCTGCTGTCCCCGGACTCTTGCAGCCACTCACCAAGGTGGACAGGGCGAGCTCAGAAAGTGTGGCCTGTCATTCAGTCACCTGGGGGGCCCCCTCCCTTCCTCCTACACACCTGGGACAAGCCCGGGCTGGGGGCCCCAGGTGTCCTCGCCTTGCCAACGCTTTGGAGCCAGTTTGTACGGATTTGAAGAGAAACACATCAATCATGTCCCGTCTTGAGACAGAAGTGGTTCAAAACGCAAGACCGCCTTGAGGAAAATAGTTGCGCAGCCACGAGCTCCCACGGTTTACCTGCGGTCACCTCGGGGGCTGGAGCTGTCACCAGACACCGGCCTCCTGGGGAGCTAATCAGGGTCCTTGCAAAACAAGCTGGTTTCTGAGTCAGACCGTCAAGGGCTCATCATCCTTTAAGTAATGTATGGGATGCCTTTAATTTTATTTTGCATAAATCTAATTACAACAAAGAAGTGCGACGTCTCCCGGAGTTTCCTCTTCCTAATCCTGCAGCTCATCTGGGTCCCGATCTTTGATTTTTACAATTCTCGCAATGCAGCTCTTTAGTGCTGGTTTTTTCCTTCCTGTGAGTGGCTTCGTGTTTGAGCCTCTCACCTCTATTTCTGGAGTTTATATGAAAATAGCTCTCACTGTGCTCTTTCCCTGGATCAATGAATGACTCAGCCGCATCCTGCGTCTACCAGAGGCGGACGACGTGGCTGGGCACTGGGCTGAGAGCCGCTTGACCTCCAGGAGTGGACATTATCCTGCCCTGTGATCCTGGTCACCTAGAGGATGTCCCTCTCTGGGCCTTACCCCCGGGAAGCCCAAGGAACCAGTAGAAATACCAAAACGAGACACGTCCCACGGTGAAATAAAGACAGAAAGGAACCTTACTGACTTCTCGACAAAACAAAAGGGTGAAAGGGGCAGCAAAAGCGATTGTCCTGAAAGAGATTTTTCTCCTAAACACTTTTAAAGGGGTTTCTTTTTAAAAGGTATTGAACGTATAAATGAAATCGTGTTTTGAAACTTATGCAGAGTGTAGGGGGAAGAACTGAGTTTTCTACTTGTGATTCTAGTCACTCCCCTCCCCTGAATAACTGTGATGTCACATTGGCTTTCGGAACTTCAGTTTCTTTGTGTAGAGCTGAGGGGACTAAAAATACCTGAGCCATAAATATAGTATGTACTGCAACCAAAATATATTTAGTACTATATTGTAGATAAAGCACCTTTATATCTATGTGTAGGTATACACATACACACACACACACACACACACACACAAAAGCAGGTGGAAGTAAGTACTACTCATTGGGAGTCTGAAAGTTACACATTTCTATAAAGTAAATCAAGTGTCAATAGAAGAAAGTTGAAGGGTTCTTTCTGTGAAGGACATACTATGAAGTTTGTCCTTAGGTGTTAGTTAGATAAACCTTTACTATTTGCTCTTTTGAGACTAATTCCAAACCCACATTCATTTTAAGCTGGGAAAGAACCATGGCTGATGATGATGTGTTCATTTCCTATGGCAGTTTGTTCCTTTGGCCATATTTTCAAATACTTTCCATACAGGGGGGAAAAAGAAACACCTGGATACCCAAGGTCACATAGTGAGTCAGGTAAATCAATGCTCATGACAAAGTAATAAAAGGAGGCGTTCCCAACTAATTCTTTTCCTTGTATCTTAATGTACATGTAAAAAATTCATAAAATCAGGGCTCGTGTTAACACGTGACATTTCCCAGCCCATTTTCATTACCGTATCCAGGAATGGGCACCGAAAGAAATCTCATCTTCAGTTAGAAGGGGAGAAATTTCTAAATGTGCTCCTGAAACTTCAGCCAGATATAATATACTCAAACCCACATTTGTATTCAAATGATGTTTTCCCCCGCATCTGTGTTTTCTAGGTAAACCTTTCTAATTCTGTTCGGAGCAGCTCTTGCTAGAATAAAAGCTATTGTATTAGATACCGTTTAAGACCAACAGCACTTATGGTTTCCTGGATGTCCAGGACCCCATGGCTGCAGGCCGCAGGTGCAGGGTCACCCTGAATTCCCGGAGAAGCTTTGGCAGAACGTGTGCTTCCTTCCTCCGGAGCACAGAACCGCTTGGGAGCTGACCCTTTTCCTTCCCCTTTCCTCCTCCTCCCGTTGCAACCAGCCAAATTGCTACCTCACCTGCCCTTATGCCACTAACACGAATGACCCTTTTCTGGACACAATTTGTGTAACATAACTTTGATGACTGCTACGTGCAAATAATGAACAATTTAGACAACATGCCCACATTAAAAAAAAAATGTGGTCTATTGCCAAACTGAAATATAACTAAGCTATCAAAGGAGGTAACTTTTTATGAAAATAAATACTGTATTTAAAAATGTCAACATTCCGGTGCGCATGTGTTGGAAGACAGACTGGAGTGGTCAAGTACTCTCACCGGTATGCGTGGGGCTTATTTGGAATATGACAGGCACAAATGCAGACTGACAGGTACGACAAGGGATGTGGCTTTTCAAAATGTCAGATGATTTCTCTTAAGGCCCTAGCAAGTTAAAGATGATTGTGCCTCAATTTACACAGTTGTGGCACTTGTGAAAAATCGAATCGTGTTAGAACTCTCCAAAAACCATACAATAAATTTTTCAAAAAATCACTTTGTGCAAATGTGTAAAACAGAGTTAAGATCTTGACCCAGATCACAATGAACAGGTTTTTAAAAATCTACACGAATATGCAGCAGGACACTCAAAAATCATGAGACACAAGCCAGTTCTTAACTCAGAGGGAGCCAGGTCCCTTGCAAGAGCTCCAAATCTTTTCCTCCTGCCCATCCCATTCCGGCGATGCCCCCTAGTCATCTGAAAAATGGGGGAAAATTGCTCCTTTGAATTTCCCAAGTTCTCCTGAGGGGATGATATTGTCTCCATGGCTAATTGTGCTCTAGGGTCTTAGGCTATATAAGTCTGACTTAGGTAGATCGTATAAAATATGAGGGTCCCTAGTATGGTAGATGTTGGGGAGCGCCAGAGGGACATAGCCAAGACCCCCACTAGAGAAAGCTGTCTTGGTAGTGTATCCTCAAGGATACGCTAGAATTAGAAGGGCTCACAGGTGGTGAAATTGGTAGGAAATTATAACAATGGTCCAGGCGAAGAGGAATAATCTGGGCTGAAAATGATATTGCAGCTGTAGGAAGGAGACAACCCCAGATCATGGCCGGGATAAGCTGATTACAAATCATACATAATCTTTGGGGACTGGGAACTTGGAGTGCAGGGAAGCGAGCAGAGAGGACTTCAGAATTTGGATCCTGCGTGGGCCAGCGCTTGCTGCGTCCAGGAGGAAGGGTGTCGGGAAGTGGGGCCCCGCTGGAACGGGGGCACGGAGCCCTGGTCACACATCCACAGCTCAATCCACAGAATCGTTCAAGCCAGTGTGAGCGAAAGAGAGACACAGTAAGGTTTTGGATCTATATCTGCCTCTGTGTCTCCGGCTAGCAGAAAAAGAGAAAGACTTGAACAGAGTCGAGGACAGTACATTCAGTTCTTTAGAGGTGGCAGAAAAAAAGAGCAGGTGAAACCCAGGGGAAAAAATGACAGACCGAAGATCCTCTGACTGTTGCAATATTAAGGACCTCAGGAGAGGTTTAGCGTCCTTGACAGAGGAAGTAGCCAAAAATGCCCGGGCCACAAAGAGGCCAGTGGCATGTGCACAGTCCAAGGGGCTGACTTTCCAGGTGACAGTGTTGGTAGCTCACAGCTGCAGGGGCGGGGAAGGGGACCTGGAGCTCCTGGGGGTGTTGGGTGCTGCTAGAGCACCATGGAGCAGTAAGGGAAAGCGGTCAGCTTGTGCTTTGAATTCACGGGCACTGACCGGTTGCCTGTGCTTTCCTGGGGAAGGTACCCTTTGGACTTGGGGTTCCCTCACAGAATTGGAAGGATGTAGTACGTGGAGCGCCCAGGAGAGGAGAAGAGGACTTGCTTCACCTACCTGCTGAGGTAGGTGCAGGTGGGGCTGGGGGCTGACAGAGAACTCACAGCTGTTGAGGACGGTCCTTCTTAGCAGTTGAAGAAGAGAATAAGAGATAAAGCCAGGGAGTGTCAGATGGCCCAGGACGCACAACCGCAGGGAGATTTCATGATGCTATTCTGAAATGAGCAGCCACAGGTCCTTGTTTTCTCCATCTACCCTTCGCTGGCTGAGAACAGGGGCAGGGAAAGGCTGCTGTCAACATTGAAGGTCAAGGCCTTAGAGATGGGGCATTTAAAGTAACGGGGAGGCCCTGGCCAGTGTGGCTCAGTGGGCTGGGCATCCTTTCCCAAAGCAAAAGGCTGCCCGTTTGGTTCCCAGTCAGCGCACCTGCCTGGGTTGCAGGTTCACCCCTGGTTGGGGTGCATACGGGAGGCAACCGATGGACATTTCTCTCTCACGTTGCTGTCGCTCTCACCCTCTCCTTCTCCCGGCTTTCCCCTCTCTCTAAAAATAAAGTCTTTAAAAACATAGTTAAACAAATAACGAGGAGGGCCTAGTATAACAAGAGCTCAGGTGAAGGTGGTTGGAGCTGAGGCAGTCGGGTAAAGCACCCCTCTTCCCTCGTGGAAACAGAATTGGTTATCATATAATTGCCTCTCCGTGTTTCCTCAAGTATCCCAATGTGTGTACCTGGCAGGTGTGCATGATCTCAGATGTGGGCACAGCAAGTATCCCCAACCAAGAGGGCCCAAGCCAGGCATGGGCACAGCACATAATAATCATGTGTGCTCTGCAAATGGGGGGCACAGCCGTGGCCTCCCAAGGTCAGAAGGAGCAGCTGTCAGAGGTACCACAAGCAGGGCACCGGTATCCGTGAGCCGAAGAAGGCAGGTGCTGGGGGAAGCGGGTGTGTGGAGCCATGTGGCACATTTCTGAGATGACGGGACAGATCTGAGTTAGCATCTTTCATGTGAGGCCTGTGACTCACGCCCCAGGTACCAGCTTCCAACAGAGATTTCTTGAGAACCACTGACATGATGTTTTTGAGGCGACAGGTAGTAAAGATGGGCAGGATCAGAGTTGGTGCCTGGTGGCTGTCTCTGTCACCTGTCCCTCCTTCTGTCCATCCTTCCCTCCCTTTGACAGGAATTCCATTAGGAATTGGCTACATTTCAAATAGATCCAGAATCAAGCCACTTCTCACCACCTCGACGGCTGCCAGCTGCAGCTACACCACCACTCCCTCACCTGGGTTAATCCCCTAACCCTGAACCCGCCTCTCCCCTCCTGCCTCTGCTCCCTGCAGCCCGTCCCAACATGTTATACAGAAAGATCCTTTAGAGATCTAATCAGATCAAGTCTCCACCCAGGTACTTCCAATGGCTCTCAGCTCCTGAGTATGGAAGCCAAGTGTCTTATGATAAACCACACTGACCTCCATGATCAGCCTGCACCTTCCTTGACCCCCTTTCTCAGGGTTCTTTCCCTTGTAGCCACCTACGCCTCTTGCAGATAACCACAGGCTCAGAGGACAGCCTGTGGGGAGGCTGTTCCTGATGGAATACTGCATAAGTCCTATCTCCTCATTCTGGCTCACCCTGCTTTATTTCCATACATAGTCCTTGTCATTATTTGCCACTCACATATTGACTGACTTCTTATTTTCTCCTCCAACTATAATGGAATATCGGTGATGACAGGGTCTACATCCCTAGTATACCTAGTGCAACACTAAAACTTTAGGATGTGGTATGCACTCAATAAATATTTGCTTAAAGAACGAACGAACAAATACATGAATAAATATACGACATGGCTCATGGTTTCTACCTGCTTTTAGGGTTTGCTTTAGACCATCTTCATGATGTCCTTTGAAATAGTTCTCACCCGTTGGTGTTCTTGCCATTATTTCAGTACTAGGGGACCTGGAGTTCTCAGTTTTAGGAGAGAATGAGTGAAACAGTTTCTAAGGCCACTTCTGCCCTGACGTGTCTGTGATTGTGTAGTGATTGGTGAGGCTGATCTAAGGAGAAATGTATTTTTAGGAACCCTTCTGGAAATCTTATCAGCTCGTCAGGCTTTGGCCTAGATTTGCCGGCAAGCCGTTTGGGATCCAGCAGGAACATGTGTGTATGGAGGTACAGGGGGCTCCTGGGGGGCCCTTTGTGTTCCTGCCCCAGAGTCTAGAACTGAAGGGGCATCCAGGTGTGGGGGGGATTGGGGGGTGGCAGGGTTCTAGGCTCAGCACCCAGGGAAGAGCCTGTGTTGAATACTTAAGTCCCACGCAGGTAACAAGGACACAGATCTACGGTCTCAGTCCCCAGTAGGGTGAATCCTTCTTTACATGTCTGTCCTGCTAGAACATCGCCTACAAGGTGCTGTTCACCAAGAGCTCACCACCAACCCCCCATTATGTGTTTATGGTGCAGTGATTCGAGCAGCTGTGATTTTTGGGGTCTTGAGCTCTCTGAATGCCGGCAACGCTGGTTCCTGAAGGCGTCTGCAGAACAGGGTGCTAAAAGTGGATGTGGGTGTCTTTCTTGATGAGCCTGGGCTCCAGGAGGCCCCATCCTGGCCCTGGTATCCTCTAGCAAGGGACGGCCACACAGACCTATGTCTGCTGTGCGGAGTTGACCTATGTCTGAAAGCAGACCAGACATGGCAGGTCTTCCGCTGCCTTGGTGGCCTGACGCAGTGGCTGTAGTTAGGTCCCTTCCTTCTCACCATCTGTAATCTAGCTGTTGACCACTCACTAGAGAGGGTCTGTTGGGGAGAGCTGCACCCCACTCACTATCCAGCACACAATGATGCTGGCAGGGGGCCAGTCATAGGGCATGGGGATTGGACGTCCCAAAGGCGCAAAAAGCCCCAGAAGGATGCAGAATGCCATTCATTTGGACACTGTGGGACGGACACCACCAGCAGCAGACATGCAGGTGATGGGACTTCATTAATACTTCACAGAAATAAAAAAATTCCCCACAGAGCACCATGAAATCCCAGCAGAACAGTAGAACCCAGGACTGCAGGGGCAGGGAGAGGACGATCTAGTGAAACTAGCCTATTATTTTGTTATCATTTCAGCCACCCTAGAAGTTAAAAAAAAAATCAATTTCCTGCCACGCTGTTCACGCCACCTTTGACGAGGAATGGCTCAAGCCCTGGGTACAAAGCAGAAACGAGGCTGAGTCAACAATTCCTCTTATCTTCCAGGAAATTGAGTTAACTGCTAGAATCGAAGTCAACAACAAGTATTTATTGGCCTTCCAACCCGGAGCTCCGAATAATAAAGGACAGACCCAGCTATAAAGTGTATATTCTGTAAAAATGCAAGGCGCCGATACCGGGGTGACTAGCTAGCGGGATTGCTCAGGGCTGCACGCAGGTCGCATCCTGGCCCAACTTCGGGAATAAATCCCGCGCGCCCCACCATCCCTTCCCTCCTGCCCAGAACAGCTTCTTTTGTTGCCTAGACAGGACCCTCCTCAGACGCTAATCACCACTCAGGCTCTGCTTCCCTGCTGCCACCAGTTGTCACAATTTCTAAGCCACATTACCCTGTGCGGTGTCACCATGGCAACAGTGGGTCACCACTTGGAGGAGTGCAACAGGGAGACCGCGGGAAAGGGAAAGGCATGGTCAGGGGCTGCGCCGCGCCTGGTCACAGGCAACTTCTGAGGTGGCCGAAGCGCTTCTTCCCATTTTGTGGAAGGGGACACCGAGGAACGGGCCAACGTGCTCCCTAACTCCCATGAAGGGAGGTGACAGCCACACCCTCCCCATGGAGCTGTGCTCTGTGCTGCCCTGTGGATGAGACGTTGACGGAACCACTTCAATAAGCACCCCGTGGGACAGGAAGAAACCACGGAGAGGGTGGGGGTCTTTGTTATTAGGCAGGGGACCCGCGAAGTCTTTAGACGTCCATTGGATGTGCTCAACACAGCGCTCTTCACGACGTGGCTTCGTGTCTTTTCTTCAGCCACACAAAAATGCTCACTTCCGTGGAAGTAGTTTTGCTTTCCGGGGAACGTCACCCAGTTCCCGAATTCTTCCCTACCTTTCTTGCATTTCTTTCAGAAACATACCCGTTGTCCTTTCAGCGTTTCGGTGCTTTTTAGAGAGGCGTACCGCTGGGTCGGATCATGGATAACCCGGCATCACCTGTGATGCCACTCTCACCACATGCTCTCAGGCTCTCGAGTTACTGCTCACTGTGTCCCATGAACCCACCTGGCAGGTTAAAATGAGAGAGGAGAGAAGGCGGAGCCCGCACCACGAAGGCACGTGAGCCCGCGACTACCAGCTTACCCTCCTAGTCTACTTGGCCCAGTAACCAGTCGCCCGGGGCCCGAAAAGGCAGCTGGACCCGGCGGTAGTACTTTTCACCTATCACGTCTCATCCTGCTCACGCGGTCTCTTTTTAACTAGGGATGGAACGCAAAAATAATGTTTAGGATCGCCATGAAACTCTAGGTTACCGACCGATGGGAAATAGGTGTCACTTACTGGAAGGCGTCTTCTTGGGAGGAATCCAAGTGACCTTGGGGTTTTAACAAGAGTGTGCGTGTAAATGAGAAACGGAAGGTTTGCTTAAATGCCTGCTGCTGAGTGAGGACACGCAGCTCCTACAGGCCCGCACCCTCGAAGGAACAACGCGCCTGGAGACTCCGTTGCTCCCCTGCACAAGGCTGTTGCTAACACTACTGACATCCTGTCCACGAAAGACGTGCAAGACTTGAGGAAGAACCCGGGTGTCAGGCATTTCATTCCCCAGGTCCTTGCCATGTCCTAGCAGAAGCTGGCAACATCGATGGTGGGCATTTCACGTAAGGCCACCGCTCTAAGGTCCGCAGCACCTGGGGAGGGCACCCTGTCGCATGGCTATTTCCAGCCAGGACGACAGCCTGGCCAACTGTTCTAGTCGCTACGATGCCCTCCCCTCAACTCTGCTGAGACATCCTGAGGTTTCATACATCTTCACCATGGGTAGATACGGTGTTTTCAAAGGAAACTGATAATGCAGATGGATGGCCCCAAACTAGTATCTGAAGGGTTCCCTCCTGTCTGTCTTTGGTGGCACTTTCGGCCTCCCCAGTGGTTTCCCTTCAGGACAAACAGAACACTGGTTGCCTGCTGGTGCAAACCTGGGGGTACGTCATGGAGGCTTCATAGGTGACCTGCTCAGCTCGTCTCGTCCGCCATCAAAAACACAGCTCATTAGGTGCCAGGTGGTTTTTAGAAGGAAAGGACAACTGTCGTGTCTCTTTCAGAGTGTAATAGTGCAAGGCAAGGCTGTCTGAAAAACACGTGGCTGATCGTTGGGAGTGGCCTGATTGCTTAACTTGTCAGGAAGAGGGTCGGGCTGGGAGTTGGAAGAGCTGAGCATTAATTTTTGCAGTCATGTGCTAATTAAGAGATTTAAGGTGAGTTACAATCCCTCTCTAGGCCTCAGTTTACTCAGCGTGCTGGACCGAGTGCTGACTGCCAAGCTCAGGTGTGAGTGATACACGTGCCAACGGTCAACATAGTTCAGCTGAAGGCAGCATCCACTGAACAACCACTGGGGTAAAAGAGAAAGCCAAATCACTGAAGGGGAGAGTCGTCTTCATTTTTTTCATATTAAAGCAAGCGTATATACCGGAGTAGAAGGCAAGACACAGAAGACCTTAGATAAACAAAGAGCCTTGGCTCAGTTCTTCTGGGCCCAGGAGACCACCCTCCTCTCCTCTGTGACGAGGATGCCTCAGTGGGAACACGAGCTGGAGAAACACCAAGCAACGGGGTCTCCAGGGCCACCTCTGCCTTGGACCTGCCAGGAGTCATGTTTCTTGCTAGTAGTGGGAGGGACCCATGGGGAAATACCTGTGGTCCTCTGGGGTTTGATCTGTTATCCTGCAGCAGAAACACCCAGTTTATTAAAGCTAAAGATTTCATCTCAGTCACTGATCTTCCTCGGAGAACAAAGCGGTGCTTCTGTAGACCATTCTGATGCTTAAAACGATCATGGGGTGATAAATGCTGCATTCAGTGTCACCTTTGGGATTGGGAAACCTAACGGACCAGTTTATTTACGACCGTGTCAGGGACAGAAAAGAGCACGTGGCCTGGTTGTGTGGAAGCAGCAGTCATTGGGGGTTGGGCATGTTTGCTCACGCTTGACACGAGTCAAACTGGCTTTAAGAAATCCATCAAACTCACAACTTTCTTAGGAATATACACTCCGACGGAGGCTAACACAGTGATGAAAACACAGGTTTGGAATCGTAGATCATCTTATCTCCCTCCAATATAAGATTCAAATGTAAACGAAGGGAAAACTGGGTTGAAGATCCAAAGAAGTCAAAATGCAAGTTCACATCTAATGTTTTAACTGAAAAAAAAATTTTTTCCCAAAAGCTTTTCAGAGGGCATTTTAGAGTGAGAGTGGCAGAGTAGGTCAACAACATTGGTTTTTGTTTTAATCTAAACTCCTACAACAAAACTTTTCATGAGCTACCCCTAAAAAATTGCTAAAGGCCATCCTTTTCATCATAATGAAACAAAATCCTCCATCATGTTTTTAAAAACTGAAATGAATATAGACTTTTAGATTTTTAAGGTATGAATTGGAGTTCAGTTTTCAAAGAGAAATCATAAATATTGACAAGTTGGGAAGTGATTTAGTGTTATATATTAATCTTCATATCTAAATGATTCTTACACAGCAACATTTATCAGGCAAAAGATTACATGCTTGAACATTTCCAGTTGGGAAACTCCTAGGAAAGATCTAGCACATTTTCTACAATGTCTATTTCCAAAGAATACTATATGATAATTTTGACAATAAGTATTATAACATGTGTGTTCTTGCTGCAAAAAGAAAATTTTTGTATATCACTATTGTATTAAGGGAAAATTAGATGATGACCTTTTTCTTTTTAAAGAATCTTTTTTTTAAAGATTGCCTTTCACTTGCCTCCCACTACGGATCTGGCTGGAGACCTGGCCTGCAACCTGGTTATGTGCCCTGGCTGGGAATCGAACCAAGGACCTTTGGGTTCGCAGGCTGGCACCTTATCCACTGTGCCACCAGCCAGGGCAATGATGACATCTTTAATAGATGTGAAAACTAATAAACTTCAAACACATTTAATTTCCCTGCATTTATCTGTAGAGCTGCAAGCTTTTAGCCAGGAAAGCTTGATAAGAAATGAAGAGGTGGGGAGGGAGGGCCTTTGGGAACTAAGAAGCAGGATCCGTCAGTGGTGTTTGTTTTTACTCATGCGTCCCAGGTGCTTCTATTTCAGATGATCAAGTTTTAACTCATAAGCATATGATGAGAATGGAACAAGAACTTAGTAAGTAGGTGACTTTTCATTTGATATCACTTGATCAAGCTATGAGCGTTTTTGAGTACAATAATGTAAACAAACAATGCGTCTTTAGTAAGTTTATGCTGAGGTTCTACTTTTACATTTCTTTGCTTTAAGCACAGGGTTCAATAATATTTGCCGAGTAGATAAATAGATAGATGGGTAAGACCGAGCCAAAAAAAAAAAATTGATGATATTTTTTATTTTTTATTTATATATCAAAGTTATATTTTCTTTGAAGCAGGAAACTTATGTAAAATCAGTCCAAGCTTTGTTTTTAATATCATAAAACTAATATTTATGAGATGTTCAAGTATCTTAGATTTTAGTTAGCAAGATGAAAAATCTGTTGGCTGCTATAATTAGTTTAAAATTCCCACGGGGAAATATATTCATAGCAGGATATAAAATGTAGAGAAACCTTTATCACTAATCGTTTGTTTTTGAAAATTTTCAGAAGATCAGCTGTTCAAAATTTTCCAAAAGTCAAGAAATGGTGCAGCCAATACATTAATATGTAACAGGAATATATGGCATAAATTTTGGAAAAGGGGAGAAAAATGTTATCATTATCATCAGATAACATGATTACGTTCCCAGAAAATTCAAGAGAATTAAACTTATTTCTCACAAGAAAAAAGTGAGGTCTGTTAAGCTGCCAGGAATAAGATAACTAAATGAAGTTAAATGGAACCAAGAGCTTTCTTGTTCTCTAACAATAACCAGAAAGATATATGATAGAAGAATGTATCATTCATAACAGCTACATAAAACATATAAAAATTGGGAACAATGCTGACTGAAAATGTATTCAGAAAGAGATGAAAATTAAAAACTTTACCTGGAGATATAAAGTAATATTTGAATAAAATTGAGAGGTATTTCTAGATTAGCATTCTTGTCATTTAAAAATATTATTTCTTATTATATGAATTCTTACTAAATGAATTCATAGATTCGACACAATTTTAATAAAGGTTCAAGTGATATTTTTTGTTGTTGGAGGTTGTTATGAGTATGGGAAAGAAAAATGAATCTGAAATTTATCTGAAAGAAGAAATAGATAAGAGTAGAGCATAAATTTCCAAAAGAGAATCGTAATATATAGAATTGACCTTACTAGATGGATACATATACTATTAATTTAAAACAAAACAGTTTGTTTCCGCTGAAGGAATAGACAGATAAATCAATGGAATTGACTAAAAATATTTCTAAAGCAATCCCAGAATACCTAAGAACTCAGGATTCCAGATAATCAGTACCACAACAAAGAAAGGATGCCTTATTCAACATGTATTGTTTAGAATAATTAGAAAAATAGAGAGTAATTAATTTATAAAATCAACTTTCATTATTCCCCCCAAATAAATTCCTTATTCATTTGACTTAAATAATAATCCACAAATGGAAAAATATATTGATGAGCCTTTCATTGGTAACAGGCAGGCAAATCTTACTAAGAATTTAAAAAATTCAAATGAAGAACAAAAAAAAGGTCAATTATTTTTAATGGCTTCAATATGTGTTAACTTCAAGCTTCTAACCTCTTGGCAAATGCTAATTTGAGCAGAAGTAGCTTCTAACTTCCCCCACAAAATCCCCAGTGATATAACTGATTGATTTAAAGAATATGGGGGGGAAAAAAAGGAAAATGTATCAGTCACATGTTTTGAAGTCTCTGTGCTACTACAATTTATACTGAAAATCCCCAAATTTTGTCCAGTGGCTACATTAAACTAGAAACCAACTGTTCGCTGGTCTGTCTCCCTTCTGTACGGCAAATAGCAACAGCAAGGTGACTTAGATGAGCTGTATAATCTGCATCCAAGCTAAGTAAAGGAAGGTTGGGTAGAGAGAATTCATCTCTAACAAGGATCTGAGAGGTAAGACATATGCATCCTGGGTTCCCTACGGCCAGAGCTTCCTCTACGTTATACTGACCCTGCTGCACCATGGGGCTCAATTGCTTTCACATCAAAGAATCTTCCACTTGATATTTGAGGCGAGAATCCTATTGAAAGGCAGCACGTGAGGAACTATGGAAAGATGTCTCTGCTCTGTCTTGGATTCCGAGAATCAAGCCTGGACAGACCTCCTCATTCACATGGGAAGGAACGAATAAAAACCTAACAACAAATAAAAAGCTTGTTAGGCAACAAGGACCCAGTATGAGAGCAATGGGAAGATTCTGCAAATGAAAAAGATGGTCAGGGTAGAGAATTGGGGGTTTGTCATTTATAAAATGAGGAAATATTGAGGCCACACCTTCCTTTGTGTTTTCAGTGAAGTTCAGGAAAGCCTATCCTTTCTCCATGAACCTTTCTTCATTTCTCGTATGAAATACGAGAGGAAAGAGGAGGAGTAGACTAAACTGAAAAAACAGCCAGAAATAAGAGTGCCAGTTGGTTGACATAGAAAGGAATGCGAAGAAACCAACATGTCGATAGAATTAAAATCTGAATTTTATGCATTAAAGCACTCTTAGAGTATCAATGGAATCAATGAGGTGGAGTATATACTTGAGCCATATTTACACAAAAGAGAGAAAAAGGGAAAATGACTGAAATGATCTGAGCGCTATTGATCTCAGATATGGAGGTCAGAAAACGAGGATCCAACAAGCTAAGAATTATTAACACCCTTGGAGCGAGTCAATAAATAAAAGCATCAATGAAATGGAAATAATAATTAAAAGAGAGAGGTAAGGAAATCTTGGGAGGTTCAAAAAGGAGCTGTGAAAAAAGATTCAAAGACACTTCCATAGTCGAGGCAAAACCAATAAAAAGCTCTGAGAATCAACATCCTAGCCATTGTCAAGACAAATGAAGACTTCTAAAGTTATTTAGCTCCTTTGCCCCACAAAAGAGTTAACTACAAATGAATTGATTGGCTCTGGTTTTTCTTTTGCACCAGAAAACCCTAATAATAGAAAAATGTCTATAGGCTCTTGGGGGAAAAACCTATGACTTCAGCCAATGTATTCAATTGTAATATTGTTCCTACATGAAAATTAAAAATATGTAAGAGATCTAAAAATGTACCAGCCTCCAGGAATCCTACTTTGAGGAATACATACTAAAGAAAAAAAGCAGATTGGAATTAAATATTTATGTATCAGGATATTAATCGCAGCATAATTTATGAAGATAAACACTTTGAATGTAACAGAATGCTGAAATAAAGTATAATATTTTCATAATACTGGACATGAAGCAGCTCTTTAAACCCATGTTTTCTAACAATGTCCTATGTCAGGTCCAAATACTTACCATGTAGTATCAAATATTTTATGCTATTTTTCTTCAGGAAGCAAATAAAATAAAACAAAAACATTCTGAGACCAAAATTTCCAAAATGCTCCCACGGGGGTATTTTGCTTGTAAACCATGTTTTCCCTCATATGAAATTGAACAATAGGTCAAAAGTTATGAAGATCTATAGACAATCATTTTTAAAGTACGATACATTTTTCCAGACTGAACATCCTGGAGTACAAGAAAGTAGCAAGATTGGAAAATCACATTACTGTGCTAGGTCTGGACACACTTTTGTTATTGCAAACTTTGCTCAGTTAGATAATCGAATAAGCATATCATAGCCTGTTGTCCATGTTGCTCAACAGAAATTACAATGATAAAACGTGTTACTGAATAAGCAGTTATAAGGTAACACGCAGTTTATTATAATTCAAACCCACAGTGAGTGGGTTGGGGTAAGGGGGCTGGACAACTTTGTAAAAAAAGAGATGAAATAAAATAAGGAGCAGAGTGACAATGGCTTGCAAACTGTACAATAGCTTTCTAATAATAGTAACATCTGCATAACGCTTTTCATAGAACAGCATAAAATGTTAAACTATAACTGCTTGTTATTACTTCTAATAATAAAGCATGAGCAATATGAAATTAACCACGAAGGCACCAAATGAGGCTGTTTTAAATGACATGGGGCTCCACCTTCTTTCCATCTCCTTTGATGCCATAGGACTTTAGAGTAAGAGGGGTGATTCTAAGAAAAATGTTATCAAAACATTCTCCTTCTCGATAGCAATGATGAACATAGACGTTCTTTTTGGATGTTAAATGGTTAAAGACATTGTGCTGTGGTGGGGTCCTTTTGGGGGCTCAGGGCACACATCTGTAGGAGGGGGGGCTAAGGTTTGGGGTGAAGTCTGGTTCTATGTCCTCAGGGAGCCGCAATCAGTGTTTCACACGTGATCAACTGAGCTGGTGAACCAAATACAAGTGCCTCCACCGTGACTATGAAGTATGAAAAGTACACTGTTAGGAAAAGAATAAATCATTACATGTTAAATCTGGGTGTAACAAACATGGGAAGGAACGTTTGCCTGGAAGCACTGTTTCTAGTGCCACAGAAAACACGTTAAACTACCAAGAGGTTATCTGATGATAAACCATTTTAAGTTTAGAAAGTGTCATGAAGGATTGCTATACATGCTTTGATTTGGACTATGTGTTTTTTATATTTGGGTTCACCTATGTTTTGGGGTAAAAATTACAGGTAGCTCATTTGGCCTGCAGGTTCATATATATATATATATATGAACTGTTTAAAATAAAAACAAGGCCACTGAAACAAAAGAGGGTTAAAATATAGAGTAGGTGCCATTGTTGATTCACTGACCATTCTGTTTGTTGCTTTGTTTTTTAGCTATCTGACCAAAGAGTGAACTAAAGAAAACATCTGGAGTCCTAAACAGTTTTCATATAAATAGCACCACTGCCTCCATGACCATGAACTTTACACTTGAACCCACAAAGCGGTGTCCCCGATGGTATCATGAACTTCAGCCATTGAGAAACCTTCCCTAAGAGCTCTGGAAGAACCGCAGGAATGTTCTAGAATGAAAAGCTAGCACTTTCCTGTCCCAGACCTTAGAATCTATCTCCACTCTCACCCTCCTTCGGAAGGAATCAAAAGTCAATCCAGAATTTTAAACACTAAAGTAGCCTACCGTTAAAAAAAAAATCTCAGCTTCTTTTCTGAGGATTTTTATATCACTAATACATAGCCAGGACTCAGGTGCCTTTTCCTTGAAATATTCTTGCACACAAAGGAACAAATAAAACATGCTGCAATTTATAGATAGAGGGGGAGAGAAACAATGATGCGAGAGAGAAACATCGCTCTGTGTGACTGGGGATTGAACCCCGAATTTAGATACATGCCCTGACCAGGAATCGAACCTACAGCCTGTTGGTGTAGAGGACAGTGCTCCAACCAACTGAGTCATACCAGGTGGTATGACTCGTCTTTTGCAAGAAACATGGTAGGTAATCTTAGGCATAATCTTATGCCTTAATCGAAACTTTTAACATCATTATCACCATTGATATTGTCAGCTGCATTTACGAAGAATTTTATACAGTTAATAAAGTGCTTCCCTGATGCACTGTCTCCTTTCTTTCCAGAGGCAGACAACAGGTACTGAAAGGATTGGCTGGGAGGCTGTCCACCTGGCACAATAAGAAAGAATTCCAACGACTAATTTCATCATTTAGGCCATTTAACCTTTTCTTCCCACGATGGCCAGTATCAGTCTCATTCTGACCCCATGAGTGCTTCAGATTCATGATCACCCTCCCGCTATGTACAGAACAGCAATAAGTACATTAAGAAAATCTACTGGCTTAGCGGTAAAGCTGACTGTACCCAGCGCATAAAGCTGATATCTGTGTCCTTCGGCGGAAGGAAACGTCCTGTCTGGGGGAGCCTGTCCTGTTCCACAGTTGGGTACAATAGCTCTCTTTTTCTTTCCAGGGTCAAAAATTCAGCAAAAGAAATTAATAAAAAGCCTTCTCAGAGGGGAAATAAAAAAAAGAGCCTCTCTCTACTGCCAACCCCTCCCATTGAAAGACAGAGAGGGGGAATTGGCCAAACAGCCCTTTATTCACAGGGCGTCGCTGGAGGCAGGCTTCCTCGGGATTAGAACTGCAATTTACTCGTGGTGTAAAATGTCAAGAGGAGCTTCTGGTTTCTTACACACATTGCTGACTTCATTGTATGCTTTATGGTCTTTGTCCTCCTGCAGGACGCCCCCCTCTCTCCGTTCAGATCATCTTCTAACGTAGGCATTTGTGTTTCTTTTTGAAAGAGACAGTGGTGTGCAATAAACATTTGAACTTCAATAAGCGCTTATATATATATATACACACACACACACACATAGGAAGGGAGGGAAGCAAGGAGAGAAAGTTGGGAGGAGGGGAGAGAGAGAGAAATAACAGTTACCAACATTTATGGAGGCCTCTCAAAATGTCTACATTCTAGAGTTCCTTTGAGTCAAGGTAGAAAACACTCCTGAACGCCAAACAGAAATTTCAGCCAGTCTTGGGGGTTCTCATATCAAACTAACCTTTCCGAACCTCACTTTTCTTATCTGTACAATGGGACAATATTATATATCGTTCAGGGCAGTTGGGAGCATTAAATCTGAAAAAAAAAAATTGTTTTTAACATCTTGAAAGTAATGGCCAAGGTGCCTAGAAGAGTGGATGCTTTAAAAACAGCACGTTTCCCCTGCCCATGCCATTATCCATTTGTTCATTGAGACATGAAAGAAGGTTGGGCTGCAACATGGATCAGATTATTTGTTTTTGTCAGTGGAGAGAAATAAGTAGTTGTTCACTTTCCTTCAAAACTGCAATAATAACAGCTACACATCAAATTAAAACACAAGATCCAAATACCATTTCAAAGGGCCTTTTCCAGGTAACAAACAACCCTCCATCCTGACCCCTAACATCACATTCAGAAGACAGAAGAGTTGTAAGAGAATGTCTCCCTCAAACTAAGGAAAAAGGAAAAATGAGTATTCCATAGCTACCTTTACTAAATTCAACTTAGTTTTCTTACTTAAGGGTGTAAGTGAATTAAGATAGTTGGGTGATCGCCACCCTGACAGAAAAACCCTTCAACTGCTGGATTTTGGAGACACCTCGGAACTGTTTCCAGCATCATAGCAGCGACCATTATTTTTCAGTCTATTCCAGAGGGAGCTCCTAGGGGGATTTCAACCCTGTAACCCTTTGGAAAGTCCTATGCCAAGGGCAGCAAATGGATGTCACTGAGGATCCCCGTCCTCACCTCGCCTGTCCATGGCGGGCATGGCTATCTGACCCCTAGGACTTGGTCCCTGCGAATCTAGATTTGGCATTCAAGTTTGTAGGCAGCCAGCCACCACCCACTGATCTGAGTTCCCTTCTCCACTGAAACGACCCCCAACCCCGGGGCCAAAGGTTCCCTTTGAACTGCTTATGAGAAAAGGGGGCAGAGGGGGAGCGCTTGCTGAATCAATTAACCGTCTTGACATAATTCTACAGGGAATATTTACCCTACTACTTAGAAGACCAAACTTCTCAGGCATTTCATTACCATTCATTTAGACATAAATACCTGTAATACTCCTCATAAATCATTCTTATCTCTTCATTAATAAGAACTTCTTAAGAGCCATTATGAGAGAAAATACTCTTGGCCAGCTCAGATCGCTGCCTGCCATGATAATTAATAAAAGTGTGCGTTTTTGTGAATAGTCTACGAATCAGGATCTTCGGTTACGAGGCTGGAATGAAGTTTGACTCTATTTCAATTTTGTTTTCTATAGTAGTGGGTAAATGTAAGTGTACCCCAGCACAAACCTGGGGTGTCTTTCACCCACAGAGGCCTCCGTTTTTACGGGCGGTAGAAAGAAGTACCCAGAACGGACTTCTTCAAAATAAGCACTACGAGACAAACATCTGATTCTCTGGCGAGGGGAGCATCAGCGGGAAAACAAACAGGCCATTATATTCGTGGCAGAGAATGAGATTGGAAAGGCAACGAGAAGTGAGGCGTGTTATCAGCTGGGCTACATTGTAAAACAAGAGCCCAGAAGCCCTGGGAACACGGGGAGAAGACCCCCAAGTTGCCCAGTTCTCAGCAGACTGCAGAAGCTGAGGAATCATCCTGAATCGAAGTCGACTTGTTTTTATTAGTTTCCATATATATATATATATATATATATATATATATTTTTTTTTTAACAGGTGACATGTGCTTCATAGCTGTTCCAACCATGCTCTACTTATTTAACAGTAATATTGGTGCTGGCCTCCCTCGATTGGTTGGTTCCGAAATGAGAGACTGTGTTTGTTCAAGACGGCTAAAGAAAGAAAAAGTCATGATGGTTGAAACGCGAGCGATTTAAATTCATCACAAATAATTTTGCTTCATGAGGCGGGTTTTCCTTGGGGCAAGTGGTAATATTTGAAATCAACTAAACGTGACGAAAGGCGCACAGTGGAGTTTTCCACGCCTTGCTATGACCTAATCCTGTAAATCAGCCTTTACACTGAGAGGAATGTTGAAACCACCATCACCCAAGTGTCATGTGAGAGGAATTGTTTTGGCATTTCGTCATTTTTAGCCAGTGGGGTGGGCCAGAGGCTGTCCAGGCTGTGGCCTGAGAAGAATGGTGCAGCTCTCTTTCTCTCTCTCTCTCTCTCTCTCTCTCTCTCTCTCTCTCTCTCTCTCTCTCTGATGCGTGGGAAACAGAGGTGTAGTAAGCAGGAGTCTGCAGAGAAGGCTCACCCTACCCTTTCGCCTACCGCTTCTGATGACTTGGCTACAAAGCAAGATCTATGCGGGAGGGTCAAAGTCTCCCCAGCTACGCAGTGGTAGCCATGCTGGATAAAATAGTCCCATTCCTTTGCGTCCACCTTAGGCTGTTTGCTTGAGGGTGAACTCTTAATTCTTGTGTTTCCTCCCTGGAAGGGTAGGGAAGGAAGAGGAAAACAACCTATAACTGCCTATTCGTCCTGGTTTATAGATGAGATGATAAGCCTCAACAGCCACTAATTAGAAGGAACTTGCTAATTAGAAGGAGAGGGCGGCACCCTTGTCCTCTTCCTTTCCTTGCTGTCATTTGGTGCATCCTCCCGGGTCTAGTTCAAGCTTCCCTCCCGTCTTGGGAAATCTTCGCCAACCCTGTCCCTCACCCCCGCTGCCCCACCGAGAAACGGTGCCCCTCCTGGACCACCATGTTCCCCTGTACTTTAGTGCTTTGTCCTTGCAATTGACCTTGCTGCTGTTGCGTCTGGCTAGAGCTGAGCCCAGGCGTGGGGATACCCTTGTTTCTAGAACAGCATCTGCGTGCTCGCCTAGGGCCGTAAGAACATTGGAAGCCTTCATTTCTCATCCCCCAGAGTAAATCGACAATCCACCTACCTAAACGACAGTGGAACTTGAGGGGTTCAAGGAGCGTTGCCTCATGATCAACTTGCCCTCTTCCGTCCCCTGTCTATGCCTGCCACTGGTCACTGCAAGGGTGGAGGAGAGGACCCTAGGGCGGTGACACTGACCTTGTGCTAGGCCTCTGGGGTCCAGGTTGGGGCAGGGAGCCCACAACAACGGGGGAGCAGGGCTGGCAGTGGGCCTGCAGCCTCACTTCCCCGCCTCACCTTCCCTCCCACCAGCCCCACTCTCCGAGGGCCATGCCAGTGGAGAGTGACTCCGTAATGCATGCCGCTCACCGAAAGTAGCATCCCCGCAGATCAAACTTAACTGTACCCAAGCTGTCCATCAAGAAACACAAAGGAGAAAAGAAATAGCAGGTTCCACTCATCCCCTGTGCTTCTTCGACAACCCTTAGGTGCCCCCAGCCCTCCCACCCTGGCACTCCGGGGCCAGGGAACATTCCTATTTCTTATGGTCACCGCACTGAATTTTTCTTTCCTGGACCCTCTAATCTCTGGGGGCTGGGAACATCAGGCAAGTTTCCTTGTTTTCTGGGGGCCCAGGGCAGGCCCCTGGCAGGCACCAGGCTGTACCCTGTAAGATCAAAAGCTTGTGCCCAGGACTCTATTTTGGACAGAAGAGGGCATGTAGCACGACTGCTGATGGGGCTACTATTGTCTGGCTGGCCAAGGGCTCTCATGCCAGGAAGCACCCCAGGGAGTGGGCCAGGGCCCTGTGGAAAAGTGGCCCTGCTGGGCAAGGGCTGCCCTGTGGACCCTGAAGGATGAATGAGCTTTCCCCATAAAAAGGCCATTCTCTGGGCCAGGTACCTGCTCCCCAGTTTTTCTCAGACCCAAGTATGTTAACGCACAAGTAAGAACATGAGCAATTCCCTTTGTTCCCAGGGACACAGGTCCCAATCCAAGTTTCCAGAAGTCGAGGAGGAGGGTGGGCGGGTTCGCTGCAGCCAGCCGGGGGTTGAGGAAGCCCCCTTCTTCAGGGCACAGGCACACAGACTCAGCCTTTCCTTCAGCTTCAGGAGGAGTCGGAAGGGTCCCCAGTCAGGCCGTTTCCTTTCTGGGGAACCCCAGGGGTGCACACAGTAAGGGCTCATTTCCTCCCATTGGCTTTTGTTTGACAGGTTTCCTTTGATAGGGGCCATCTTCCGCTCCCCTCGCAGTATCTAAATGCAGGCAGGCATCCTCCTCCACTCGGGATTCCCACTCCTGGGGTCAGGCCTGCCTGGCCCGGCTCCGAGGGCCTCTCCGTCCCTCCTGCCTTAGGTCAAGCCTTGAGTGGCTGGGGCTCCTGATCCAAAGAGGGTTAGCGTCAGGGTTCTTCATTGGCCCTGGCAGTGTGCACCTGTGAGTGTGTGTCTGTGTGTGAGAGAGATGTGTACACATGTGTACACGTGTGGGCACTGTACCACCCCCATGCCATTGCTGGCTACCAGGCAACTCGGTTTTGCTTGCTTGAAATGGCATCGGTGTACTAGGCACCCAGTTGGATTTTAATCAGCGCTCTCAGAAGGCAGGAACAAGGCTTTTGAAAGTGGTTCACTGTGGATTTGAAGATTTACAAATACACTTTGATTTGGACACATTTGGAAATCTGTCTCAACTAAAAGTAGACACTAAGACTTCCCCATCCCCGGGTATCATCCGTTTCTCTTTGCGCGCTCTCCTATTTTTGATTTTTTTTTTTTTTTCATGTTTCTGTTTTTATTTCTCCCCGTGGGCTGATCAAATGGGCTACGTACCACACTTTTTTTGTCTGGTTTGTGCGTGACCCAAATCTCATGACCTGGAGCGCCGGCAAGCGCCTAACTTGTGAAACTCTCTCCGCTGTGGATGGGCTCTCAGTGAGGGAAAAAAAGGACAAAAAGACATGTGATACTGAGAGTCTTTAACACAGGCAACTGGGTCACTACATCCAGGAAGGAAGGAGCATGTGGTCACAGGAAACACCTTGGAGCGATCCTTGCTTGTTTGTTCTCCACAAAGGGCCAACCTCTTCAGGGACCAGGGGGTCAGGATGGACTGGCAGATGTCAGGAGGGTGTTGGGCCCCGGAGGAAACACATGCACTCATTATTCATTATTCATTCCTTCCTTCCTTTCTTCCTTCATTCGTTCCCAGAAGTTCGAGTTCAAGAGTTTGGTCCTAGCATGAGCCAGTTCCCATAGGCTTGGACGACCTAAAAATGGCCTGAGTGGGGCCAGAGTCCATTTCATCTGTGCCAAAGCAGCTCACGCCCCCAGGGAACTGGGACAAAGGTTCCACATTCACACGTGCCCTGTATACAGCTTTCCAAACGTGGCCCAGCCCTCCTGCAACGGCCTTCCTTCAGTCTGGGGCAACCTGCTCCGGTGTTTTACAAACGCTACCCAATAGGAATATTCCCGAGCCTCTGACATGGGATTATTTTGTAGAGTATAACATCTTTGTGCATTCTGTTCCAAAAACAGTCGTGAGTTTCTGTGAGCAAGTAACAAAACTTTAAGACATGGCAGAAGTAGTCATGTTGAAGTCCATACTCCTTCCAGAATTGTTTAGTAGGTTTGTAGCATTAATTTGGGATTATTTCCCAATAGCCTCATGTTCACCGAGACACATAATCCAAATATTATGTATTCGGTGTTTATTTGGTGCACTATAGAAAGTTTTTTTTTTATACAGGTGGTCTTGTTTAATCCTAATCGTCACCCAGAGAAGTGGGGATGAATACCCTCATTTTGGAGATGAGAAAACTGAGATTCACCTACATTTTAAAATTTGCCTGGAGCCCCCCATCTGCTCTGTGGTAGAGACAGAATTTGAATGCAGGACCTGAATGATCTGCTAACCCCTGCGCCAGGCGGTCTGTTCTTCATTTGTGCTCAAATCACTCAATGTTTCTGCAATAAATGTAGATTCCTGGGTACCTGCCCCAGTCATCCCAAGTCAGAGTCTCAGGGACTGAGGCCTGGGAATCTGCCATTTGTCTTTTTAACAATTTCCCCAAGAGTGTGTGGAGCCAACAAAGCCAGTGGTTGAAGTAATTAGTAAGGGCTTTTGAAATGGGTCTGAGGGGGAAAAACATACAATGCTTTCTTCTCCTGAGGTGGGGACTGAGTGGGGGACCACACATCATACAGAAATACGACCTTGTCCAGAGGCTAGAAAAGCTCATTCTGACCTTGACTGTGGGTAGGCTTTTTTTTTTTTTTTTTCCAAACTTAGTTTTCAAGTGGCCCTCAAAGGCAAATAAATAGGTCAATCCATTTTGTAAGCTGTGCTGTACATTTTGTGCAGCCGAAGTATCTGTCCTATAGCAATTAAGCCACTAGAGCTCATTTTTAAAAGTTAGGACATTCCAGGCAACTCCCTGGCTTATGCCTCTTGCCTTTATTCTCTCCCTGTCCTTGCCTTTATCAACTTCTCTGAAGCTTACATGCAAAATATGAGCCACGGCTGGCCTCACTTCAGTACCAAAGTACAGTGGCATAGATATCTGTACAGTCCCTGGGAGTGGGGAATGCCTTCCTCTCTCCATCTCTAATAGAGACTTCTGGGTACACTGGGGTGGATGAGGGACTACGGATTTTTTAAAGTATGACTCATAGCGAATGAGCATCTCTAGAGATGCCTGTTTGCATAAGACATTTCAGTCACCTGATTGTATTTCACAAACAATTACCGAGCACCTTCTACTTAGCAGACGTTCGCTCAACTTTCAAACACATGGGGGTTACAACAGTACAGAGACGGAGCGTATTCCACATATGACATCTACATTGGCAGATACTGTTACTTAGGAAAAGGTACTAGGCACGTGAGGCAACCTTCTGCTGAACCCAGTGAGATTGAGGACAAAACTAGGGGAACTGATCGAGTAACAAAAGACCAACCAATAATATTGGTAAAGCCCGTTAGAAGGAAGCAGGAGTCTTTGTAGTTCAGTAAAGCAGGAAATGATGCAATGCTCATCTTTAATCAATAATTAGGAATTGATGCAGCATGTGCATCTATTCCCTCTACAGCTATTTGGAATAAAATAGGATCTGTTTCAAGACAAAGGCCTCTGGGAGTCTCCCTGAAGACGCGTGCAAACCTCAATTTACATCTTCCTAAGATGCACCTAATGTTTCTCACCTTTCCTGTTACAGGAGCGTCAAAGCTGTGTTTCTACAAATTCTCAAAGTCCATGTCATCCTGGTCACCTCAGCCCATCCATCCCCTGTGCCCCTTCACGTTTAAAGCTGCCTCCTATGCTATCTGCCAGCCCAGCCCACCTCCCTGCAAACCTACAGGGTCTTATCCAATGCTGCTTCCTCCCTGCTCACCTCCATCTCTCCTTGGATCACTTTACGTAGCCTGCACTCCTTAAATGTTTTCATTTCCCACCCTCCTGGTGCCTGTGTTGCTGCCCAGCTGCTGCTTTCCCAAGGTGTCTCCCAAATATGTCACAGTACCAGACTCTCAGTCCTCACATTCACTGAGCTCTCTTTGGAATCTCACCTTATTTCCCTTTTCACTGGGTTTTAAGAAACCCTAATGCTTGTTCATAGGCTATCACTGATCAGTGTTATTTCTAGGAAGTGGTGAATAGCATGATCCCGTCTCACAGATCCAAAGGCACTGAGAGATACGCTGAGGCCGCACACCAGGCCCCAGGAACACCTGCCCTCTCTGAACGGCTTCTCACGTTGGTTCGCTATGTGAGGGTGGGAGGGGGGTGCCTGGGATATCCCCTCCATCATAAGATTCCACAGGGCTGTGCCATCAACCATTTTCTAGATCACTGGCTTCCTTAGCTACCTCAACTCCTTTATGATCACAACTCCCACCCCCTGCAAGTGAATCCCAAACACACATCTCGCTGTACATGTGACAGGAGTCTAGACCTGCAATGTCATGAAGGCACTCCATCTTCACTCCCAACTTGTTATGACCACACCTTCTCCCATTCCCCTGTATGTTTCTGTGACCTAAGTTCCCGGCCTCCAGGTTCTTGGATTCCCTCCCTTTTCCTTGGCTTCAGCAGTCCTGCCCACACTCTTGCCATCAGCTCATCACCTACTGCTGGATTCTTGCTGCCACTACTTGGGCCCAACGCACCCATGACTTCCTGGGCGCCCACAATTCTTAGCTTTAAACTCTGCTCACAGAATAATCCCCCTAAAGCGGCATCGCACCCCATTCTGTTTTTGTGGTGCAGATTACTGTCACTGGGGTGATTTATTTATATTATCTATTTGTTATACTATAGCATAAACTCCATGAAAAGAAAGGAAATGAGGAAAATATAAGACCTACTTCCTTGACCTCTTCACAAGGTACTTCTCATTTCTGAAAAATTTCCTGTCACCAAGAAAACTTCACTAAGTAGAACACATTTGCCCTGGCAGAGCAGGACAAGATGAACAGTGATGAGCCCCTTTTTCTCACGGTGCGCGGGACACTTCCGGTACCTTGTTTCATCAAACAAACCATCCCAAAAGTCCTTCGACATGCCCTCTGGATCTGTGCCAACTGGAAGACGGAAGACCAAAATTCCAGGGGGTTTGGTAACTTTGGCTCAGCCACACTAGGGGAGCCCAGGACGATGACAGGCAAGCTTTGAATTCCTGTTATCCTTAACCACCCTTATTTATTTTTTGAGACCCCCACTCCCTTGACCCAACGCCACCATGAATCTCAGGTTACAGAGCAAGAAAGGGCCACTAGCATGGCCTCCTGTGGTTCCCAGATTGTCCCTCCCTTCCACTAGTCTTCATTGCCAAACAGGATTGGAAAGAAAGAACAAAAACAAAACCAAAAATCACCTAAACCCTTTCAGCAGAACTTTCATGTGTTCAAAACCCTGGGGAGTAAAGGCAGTGCTTTGTACACCATTATTATCATCCTTATTATTTAACGGTGATGATGCTGTTTCTCCTCAAGTTTGAATGTGAAGCCTCAGCTTCCCATTGGCCCCGGAGCAGGATCTTGGGGTGTTTCATTGATCTCCTTATTGCGGGACTGGAGCCCAGAAGTGAGGAGGAAACAGATAAGGGCAGGGGAGGCACAAATGGGGACAGACGGAGGATAGAGAAGAACCTTTTAACTGGTTTTCCCTTTATCTTACAAGAGACAGTGCTAGGCAGCCAGCTACTCTTGACAACCTTTTATTCAAGACAGAAAAGCAAACGTAGCCTAAGTGTCCAGCTCCCTGGATTTTTTACAACGTGACCTCATCTGTGTAACCCCCACAGACACTGAGAAATAACCTATGATCGGGACCCCGGAAATCCCCATGGGTTCTGTGCCCGCCGTGCCCTCCGTCCTGCATAGGGAGGGCCCCTCCTGCTAACCAGTCACCACTGCTAACTCGCTGGCCGTGTTTGAAACCAACCCTCCCACTGTTCTGGCCGGGAAAGCAAAGCGTGTGTTCGCCTGGAAGCCTCCCTCTGGCTGCAATCGCCATTTCAAAGCAGAGGGCGGAAAAGCGTGTGTGAGGGAGTCATTTTTGTGAGTAGGAGAAAAGTGTTTCTCATTTCCAGCCCTGAAAGTGAGCGGGGAAGAAGGGAGCCTGGAAGAGGGAAAAGCAGCCCGTACGCCCCTCGTGATCTGCGTCCCCCATTAGGAGCTGGAAGGAGGCCAGCTACGTGCCATTTTGAGACGGGAGGCGAACAGAATGGCCTCTGCCTGCCTCGCTGGGCCAGCGCCGGCCGGCCCCATTCCCACTGCCTCCACCCGTGCGGATCGACCATGGTTATCGCTTAATTGCACCGTGTTCCCTAGAAGCCCCGCGTTGTATTGGACATCTGGTTTTGATTTTTTCGGGTTCTGTTTTCAAGCGGCGAGCAGGACGGAGAGTGACATGAGCTAACCTGGGGATTTACTGGGTCCTGCAAACTGTAACTGGAAACGGACTCCCATGCTGCTTCCTTAGCAGCTCTGGGGGGGGCCCTGGCGGGGCACAGAGGGCCGTGGGTGACACGGAGGGACAGAGCTAAGGGAGGGACTCCACACTGTCGGCCTGACAAAGCATGCAGGCCTTCTCGGTGCTTTTCCACGACTTTCTGGGCTGATTATCAAGCTGAAAGGAAGAGATGGGCATGTGAAATGAAAACTCACAGAGGCACAACAATGAACTGCAAGCGCAGCCTGTAACTAGTGAAGGGATTCACTCGAACTTGGGTACCCAGGCTGTTTTAGGGGGCAACATGCTCCACATTCATGTCTTAGGCTATTGACCTTCAGCGCGCCCCCCAAATAATTACTCCTCCCCATTCCCTTTTCTGATCAATCGCTTAGTGTGCTCTGGGCTCCATGGCATCAGATTTGAGGGGGAAAAAAATGTACCCTTCCTAGTGGCCAGCTGGAAAATTTGTAGTTTTAATTAGAAAGGCAAATTTTCAGCATGTCAGGGAATGCTGGCTGGG
The DNA here is from genome assembly GCA_004026585.1 of Noctilio leporinus. Lineage (NCBI taxonomy): Eukaryota > Metazoa > Chordata > Mammalia > Chiroptera > Noctilionidae > Noctilio > Noctilio leporinus. The sequence continues at coordinate 217,461 of PVIW01000938.1, forward strand.
TCCACAGAACATCAGGAAAACTTGTCGTGAAGGGGGGAAAAAGACAGAGTCTGTGACAGTCAGGGCTTGGGGATCTTTTTTTTTTTTTTTTCCTTTTCTTAAAGATTTTATTTATTATTTCCAGAGAGGGAGAGAAAGGGAGAGAGGCAGAGAGGGAGAGAAACATCCATGTATGGTTGCCTTTCACCTGCCTCTAGCCAAGGAACTGGCTGGAGATGTGGCTTGCAACCTGGTTATGTGCCCTGGCTGGGGAATCGAACCAGCAACCTTTGGATTTGCAGGCCGGTGCCTTACCCACTGTGCTACCAGCCAGGGAGGGCTAGGGGATCTTTATGTTAAATATCAACCTGGGGATTTTCCTAAGAAAACCTGGAGGGCGGGTCCCAGCTCAAGGTGGCATGCCTCAGGCCAGGCTTTGTCCAGCTTTCTCGAGATGAGACTCCGGCCAGCTTGCTGGGAAATGGTTCTCCAACCCTTCCTCGCCCTTCCTGTTTTCTCAGAGTGTCCCTGAGTGGGCCTAGGGCGGGGGACAGAGCCTTCCTGGTTTCTGCCTCTCTGCGGAAGGAGGGCAGGTTAGTGCGGCCTCCTGTGGACCGGAGCTGGGATCAAGGAGTTCCTTTGGTGACCTTGGAGTGTTCCGATGGCAGAGTAAGTCTGTAAGCTGCTCAGGACTGCGCTGAGAGCCACAGAGAAACTCAGCGGGACTGAGAGCTGCCACTTGGATAGCACCGTTCGGGGGGCCAAACACCAAAAGCAAACCAAAACCAGACAGAAAGCATGCAATTTACTTCTTAACACTGTCTTGGTGCGGTATTCAAAGTGTGTGAAGGTTATCTATTTGTTTCTCTATCGTTTATCTATCTACTTATCTATATCTGTATATATGCTAATCTATATTTCTAGCGACCTATCTGTGTATGTATAAACCTAAGTTTCAATCTATAGCTGTATGTGAATATCAATCTAGACCTATAACCATCTGTATCTAAATCTGTGTATCTCTCTATATCTGCATATATTATTTTATAGTTATAGCTATCTGTATATGCTCATGGGTACAATCACCTATGGGTAGTTTTGCAAGTCAATGCCCAGAACCTTGCCAAAGATTTCCAGAGGTGCCTAGATCCTACTGTGGGGAGGGAAGGCAACGTTAAAGCATTCCATGCCGTTGGGCAGGATGTCTATCTCCCCAGCTCACCCCCATCTTTCAGCCCCGCTCCCCCACCCTTCCCCACTGTGCTCAGATCTAAACACAGCTGCAGGAGAAGGAAGAGATGCCCCTTTGCCTCTAAAATACAGCCAGTTCACGGTTCCAGCGCACGTGTGATATGGGTCAACAACATGACACAACTGCCAGGAAAACTCAGTCTTACGTTGCCTAATAAAAGTATTATATCCTGAAGAAGGAAGGTGCCACCTGCTCCTATCAGAGGATCGCGAAGGCTACCTTTAGACATGTGAGTGGTTCACCTGCTAGAGAAGCCCCTGATGTCTAGGAGCCATTGCGAAGTCCTGAACAAGGCCTGAGGAGTGAAGGTCACGGGGAGTCACATTTCCTTTCAACACGAGGAAGAATTCTATAACAAAACGTTAGGGTTGTAAGTGTTCCGGGCCACGGCTGTCTAGTCAATCGAGGTGGCCAAGTGGCGGTTAGAAACTGCTTGCTAAGGTTACAGTAGAGGGTGAAAGAACATGAATTGTGCTAAATAAGCCCTCTGACCCCTTCAGCTTCTGATTTTCCCCCGATGGGTGGTGGTCGTTGGTCGGTGGATGTCGCAGGGAGGGGAGTTCCGACTCTGTTCTTTAAAAAGTTCCTCAGCTGATTCTGCAGCGTCTCCTCACAGCTCAGCACCCTGCAGCCACCTGAGCACCCACCAGTGACAAGGAAGTGAGCAGCATGACAGGCCACGGGAAGGAAAGAGTTACACAGACCTACGCTCTCTGCCTTCCCAGCCACCAGGGGCAGCCAGTCCCTTTGATCCTGCCTCCTAATTGCAGCCCAGTTGCACCGGGGAACTTTAAAGGAAAGAAACAGAGCCACTCTAGAGATAGGCTTGTTTTGTTTCCTGAGGGGACGGGCTCTGTGGGGACCGCCAGGAAGCCTGATTCTTTGGGTTCAAATGATGGGCTTCCTAAGGGACAATAAATAATCCTTTCCATCAGCTAGGAGGCAGGTGTGAAGAGAACCCCAGAAACACCAGGTATCTTGGTGGGCCCTTCAGTAGGGATGCCAGGTACCGCCTGGGCAGGGAGAAGACCTTGGGGAAGAAACCCTGGCTCAGTTTAGCAGAGGACACCCGCAGTCACAGGCCAGAGGACCACCCCGGGTCCGTGCTGGGCAACAGGTGACTTGGGGCGGGGAGGGGGTGTGGGGCAATAAAACAGGCACCCGAAGCGGGAAGCTGGTGGAGAAGACGGGAATTGTTGAGAGTCTTCGTGGAGTTGCCAAGCCTCAGCACCACAGACCTCCCACGTGTGCCCAGGACGCCCCGCTGATAAAGCACTTGGCACACGTCATCTGTTCAAGCCATCGTAGGGTACTTTCAGCTCCCCCGGTGTGCACAAAGGGGGTCCAAGAGGAAGGCAAAGGCCCGCCGGTCATGGTGGCGATGGCACCCTAGCCAGGCTGGCGCTTTCCCAAGTCCCTCAGTGACAAGGGACTCCCGGCTAAAACCGTAGGCCAGGCGTCACTCGCTCACGTTCCATTGAACTTGCTAGCGAATCCTGCCAACGGTGCGTACTCATGCCGGAGGAGGGTTTCCAAAACAAGTCCCTTTTTCTGTGGCAACTGCCGTTGGAAAGGTCTGCGGCTTAGGGACCCCCAACTGGGGTTTCACCCCTGGCTCGTCCATGTGTGATCTTGGCAAGTAGCTCAGCCTCCCTGGACTTTATTTTCTTTGTAAAAAAGGTTTATGCACATAACGCTCTCAGCAGAGGGCTTGGCATCTAGTAGATACTCAATAAACCCAGTAAACACGGGTTCCCTTTCGTGCCTGAAAGGGTATTGGTAAATTAAAAAGGCATAAAAATGCCGGCCATCTGTGTGTGGACTTGAAAATTCCTCTCCATCGGTTTAGCGGGGCCCCTGGCTCTCAGGGCCCCATGTGGGACAAGAGAGAAAGACACAAGACACAATAACGGCTTCTTTCATGTGGCCAGACTTCAAAAGTAGCATTTTTATACAAATGCCGTTTTAACTGCATGTCACACTTCCTCTATGCTCTTCACGCTCCTTGAAGAGCATGAGGGAAGAATGGCATTATCGACATCCTAGGCGAAACACGAGTTTGTCCAGATCCCCTCAACTAATGCACAGAGGGTCTGCACTCCAATGGGCATGTCAGACTCCCAGGCTCCAGTTCTGGCCGCTGTTTAAAGACCAACAAAATCTAAAGCTGAATTTGAACATATGTATTTCTTTTTAAAAACGATCTCTGGGCCCTGGCTGGCGGCACAGTGGATAAGGCACTGTCCTGCAAACCCAAAGGTCGCTGGTTCGATTCCCAGCCAGGGCAACTTATATCCAGGTTGCAAGCCAGGTCTCCAGCCAGGTCCATAGCTGGAGGCAAGTGAAAGGCAACCATACATGGATGTCTCTCTCCCTCTCTGCCTCTCCCCCTTCCCCTCTCTCTAAAAATAATAAATAAAATCTTAAAAAGAAAACAAAAACTAAACAATCTCTGAAACAGACATGTAAACGAACACACTAGCGATCTCTGGAGGCGGTGAGCCAATCTCCAGAGGGATTGGTGAGAATCTGCGTCCACAGGGAAGACGGCACCATAGGCATGGGGACACCACGGCCGCAGAGTCCCTGAAACGGCTGAAGTCCCACCCTTCCCACCCTGGGCCTCAGCAGCTTTGGGGCAAAGGCTCCCGGGAACAGTGACCTCAGGTTCAGGGCCACTCTGAGCTGTTGGCAAAGGCCTCCTGCGTGGCCCTGCTGCAGATCAACTGAATGGGAAGCTACGTTTTAAATTCGACCCCCACGTGATTTACTGTGTACAGGGGAGTGAGAAACGCTGCTCTGGTCTAGTGGCCATGGGTACCTGGCAGGAGGGCACCCACCACTGGCCCCCTTTGAGCAGCTCCTTGATCCCTAAGAGTGGCCGTTACGGCTGGTCCGGTCCAGGCTGGCCAGGTTCAGGAATCAATGAGGGCGCGGGTCTTTGAGAACATGACAGTCCCTGTCCATGAGTCCCTGTCCCTGTCTCATGTCCCAGAGATCAGGGGTGTCTCTGATCGCTCTGGAATCGCTGCCTAACCGACAACACTTCCAAAGTTGATATTCTAAAATACGGCTGTAGAAGTCTTGATAACCATGGCTTTTAGAACTTGTTTTCTAATTTATTGATTTGAGAGAGAGAGAGAGAGAATTGTTCTATTTATTTATACAGTTATCCATTGATTGTTGTATGTGCCCTGCCTGCCCAGGGGTTGAACCTTGGCTTATTGGAACAATATTCTAAATAACCGAGGCACTTGGCCAGGGCCTAGCCACTGTTTTTAAATGCTCTACTTCAGTTATTAGTGAAGATTTATTATTGAAAAGATCAACTAAATCGTCCTGGGCAGTGTGGCTCGGTTGGTTAGCTCAGTTTGTAAGAGCAACATCCCATAAACCGAAAGGCTATGGGTTCAATCCCCAGTCAGGGCACAAGCCCAGGTTGAGGGTTGGATCCTCCGTTAGGGTGCATGTGAGAGGCAACTGATCAATGTTTCTTTCTCATGTAGATGATTTTCTCTCCCTCTCTCTCATCCTCCCTTCCCTTCTAAAACCAATTAGCATGCCCTCAGGTGAGGATAAATACATAAACAAATAATAAATAGTCAACTACCGATAAGAAAGATACAGCGACAAAGCTCTTACCCACCCAACATTCTGCGTCTCTTGCCAATACGTGGTGCTTAACAGTCCTGGCTGCTCACTTTCTGGTTGACCGTTTCCTCCTGTGTGGGCAGTTGCTCTGCCAACTCTTCACTAGAGCCTGTTCTCTCCTGGTCCCAGCAGCCTTCTCAGGGCTCGTCCTCGCCATCTGCCTGTCTCCATGCACGCTCCCTTCTCAGGGGAAGGAGTGAACATCCATGGCTTCAACACAGGTACGTCCCCGTCTACAGGTGGCACCTGGTGTGCACGCTGTCCGCTATCCCCGCACTGACAAGTGTCTACGGGACACCCCACTCGGATGAGCCCATCGTTAGCTAAAGGCACTCTTATCACAGCTCTAAAATCTTCTCCCTCCTTGCCCTGGCCCCATACCCACCCATTGGTCTCCTTTTCTGTCTCCCCCTGTGTTTGTTAGGGTCCCATCAATATTGCTCCTGCTAGAAACTCCGATGTCATTTTGACTCTTTCGAGCTCTTACAAACTTCTATTACTTTTCCTTTGGGATGGATTTGGCCCTTTCCTCCATCTTCATGTTGCCATTCTAACCCAACTCTTTCCCACAGTATGGCCAGTGGCATCTCTTGTTAAAAACGTTCTATCTTCTAACCTTACCTTACAAGTCTTATCTTCCTCCTTTAGATGTGATGTTGCAGGTACTGCATTTATACTCCCCGCTATGGCTCTCCAAGGCTTCCATGTTCTGGCTTCCCCCACTCTACCCAGCCGTGTTTCCTGCTGTTGCCCAACATTGGGTGGCTACCCCCAAAGTCAAGTTCCACACCAGCCCTGGCATCGCCCCGTGCTGCCCCTCCTGGAGCTGGCCTTCATGTCTCTGCTGTTGACTCTTGTGCTCTCCAACATTTTTGATCATATACCCGCTATGAGGAAAATTACTTCTGAGCAAGAATAGTTGTTATCAGTCCATTTACTTCTTTATAAATGGTATGCTTGCATGACAATACTAGGATGTTATATAGGTCACCAAACATACAGGAAAATTGACATTTTATAAAGGATGAGCTAAATAATGTATTAGATAGAAGCTTAACTATTTCCTTCCTTTACTTGGGGATGACCTTGCCTTTGGCTCGGGGTGTAGACATTCCACTTTAGAAACACCGATCTCTAGACAAAACAGATCCATTCAGAAGTGGAGGAGGCATCTCTTCCTCCACCTTATCTACTACTCCATCCAGCCGAGTTCTTCTTGCCTGAGCTCCCAGTCCATTTAAAATTACAAGTAGAAAACCACTGATACAATATATGCTTCCCCAACACGTTTTAGTTGATTAATTGGAGCTTGCATCTAAGATGCCAGACACTTATAGATTTTAAAGATAATCCAATATCTTAATTAAAAACATTACTGTCTTCCCAAAATTGCATGGCTTGGGCTCTACTCCATGCTGCAGTGTAATTTCACTTAAGAGCAGTTTTGAGGACCAGCTTCGCCATTTTTTGGCTAGTGATATTTTTAACACATTGTTTCACCTAAGATTCCGTTTTTATTTAATATATAAAGTGGGGACAAAAAGATGGCTTTGTGACCATTAAAGAGATGAAAACCATAAAAGCTAAAATGATGTATGATGTAACACCATCTATTATTGTTACGTCAGTGTTTATGACTTCTAATGTAAACTACGTAAGTACTCTGAGATTCCTAAAATAACTGACCTCCTACCTCCACCTTCAGCTTTTATTTCTTCCTGCAAGTGAATTCTTTTTATTTCCTCTATTTTATTTGCTCAGCTGTGAGCATGGTGTCATCTACCTGTAGAACTCAGATGTATTATGGGGATCAAGTTTAAATCCTGGTTCTGCCCAGTATTAGCTGTGGGATCAAAGGTGTATTAGAGAACCTTTCAGAATCCTCTTTTCCTATTGGCCGACATTAAGTTTGTGGGGATAACATTGACTTCATGGGGTTCTTTGAAGGTTCATATGGCATGAGCTGGGTATGTAAGACACCTAGTTTATAACACATGCCACTAAAATGTTAATTTCCCCCTGTACCCTCACCTTTGTAGCAGACTTGGGAGAACTCAGTATATGCTGTCATGAGCAAGTGGAATACTTTGAACTTGGTTCCATGGTTGACTGATTTTTCCCCAACCTGCAGGCCACTTAGAGCAGCTAATGAATTTTACATCCTAGAAGGACCTCCTTGCCATCCACAGCTAAACTCACCTTGCTATTGTGTGGCTGGGTTGGGGTGTGAAGCCACTATAGGTTTTCTGCCCTGATGCCTTCTCAGCAGTCAGAGTTGAGAAATGAAGCCAATCAACCTCTCTTCTCGTTCTGCCGTGGCACCGAGGCTGCCTACTATACCAGTTATAAATGGACTTGCTGTCCGAGAAAGCAACTGGGGAGGTTGCAGGTTCAATCCCCAGTCAGGGCACATAGGGGAGGTGTTCAATCAATGTTTTTCTCTCGCAATGATCTCTCTCTCTCTCTCTCTCTCTCTCTCTCTCTCTCTCTCTCTCTCTCAAGTCAACAAAACATCTCCTCAGGTGAGGATTAAAAAATAAAAAGCATTAAAAGCATTTGGGGACAGGAGATAGTGACACACATACATAGACCAGGGACATTTGTACGTTTTTCATGTTCTTCAAATTTAAAGTCAATTCACCACTGGGGGGAAAAAAAGAATGAAACTTCTAAAATCCAATTTATAATTCCTCTCCTTCAGGAGCTTTCCCTAGCAGGCCTTGGCCCCAGGGCTTCTAATTGTAGGCCCCTGTTTTCTTTGTTTTTTTTTTTGTTTTGTTTTGTTTTTCAATCCTCTGTTTGAACTGTTAATTGAGATAATGTCTGCGAAGGCCCCTTTAAAGAGTAAGGAACTATACATACGTTAATTATTCTTCTGAAGACGTTTGCGTGGTTACCTCTTATCTTGTTTTTAAGTATCTTGTTCCCTACAGATTGTGGATTGCAAACCACTGTCCTCTGCAGAGGACACCCCCAGAGCTCATCCACGGCCACCAGCTAGCTGCCTCCAAATGCTCACAAGCCTCAGAAATTGCCCGGCTGTCTGCCAGGAAGCCAGCGCTGAAAAGAAGCCTTTAAATTTGGTTAGTTCCAGCCTTAGTCTCTCCTCCTAGCTCTCCCTAAACTGGGTCCCTTACCTGGTGGCTAGCTGTAGCCAGGGAATACACACTAGCTTCCATGTTAGGATAAACCACACAAAACAAAGATTTGGGGGGTTTAAAGACGGAAACTGATGTTTACAAGTAACTCTGCTTTTGAGAAAATAAAGAGGGCAGGGGAAAGTTTAACCCTCCAGGGGTCAGTCCTTCTTCCTGGGATGGGGCCTCCCAGGCACCCCGAGGCCCAGAAGTGAGAAACTGGGTCTCAGATTTCTTTTCGATGACTGGTGGTGAAAGCTTTTTAGACGATGTGCTGGTGGTAATCAGTCGCTTTGGGACGGGGTGATTGCCCCCAGCACCCTCGTATTTTGGATTTTTGGCTTGGGAAGAGGGCATCATTCTATGTTTATTGCTCATCTTACATCTTTCTGTGTAACGTAAACAGCATTGATGCTGAGAAATATAATAGAGGTGAAGAAAATCCCTACAGGTATTTAAGGCTCAACATTCCTTTTCTTGTCCCTCAAACACTGAAACTGTCTATGCCCGCAATTAGTGCCTGACAGCTCCCGATGTTAAATTAACATTAGTCAGGAAAGTTATTACTACAGACTTTGAAATTTCCAACTTTTCATCCTTTCTGTCCTTCCCTTTGCACGCACACCAAGTCAGGTATGGGGTGACTGACTTGTTCTAACCAGATAGCAAAAGCCAGACAACCCAAGAGGTGTTTAATAAACCCTTGCAGACTGACTGACGGAATACACGGAGGGACCCAGGATTTCCTAGACAATGTGGCCTTTGTTGGAGCACTGAGGTCAGTCGGTGGATCCACGTTTATGACCTGAGCTTCTGCCGCACTGAGGAAGGCAGGGCAGCTGGAAACTTGTCCGACGACTCTGGGACTCAGGTTCCCCAAAGAAACCTTGGGGCCTTGCTTTCACACATTTTCACTGTTGGCTGTGGAGACAGGCCTAACCTCCACAGCCCGCCTGCATTTTACAGTTGCCAGGTTCCCCTGCCTGACAAGATAGTGGTAACTATTTCCAACCCTGACTGCTATCAGGTGTATTGGTACCTGGAGACCTCAAAGGGCCCCGAACTACGTTTTCAACAACTAACATGCCCAGCCGTTGTACTGCCCTTTTCATTAGTCAGAATCCTTTACCCCTTGCAATGCTGCTCACTCACTCCCATGTTCATAATATGTTTTGTCATTTGGGAGAATGTAAACAAGTCAATATGCCTTCCTGCCCATCTTCTGCGATCGGTAGCAAAGTGCAGGAAGAAAAGAGGAGAAAATGCACGCAAGATTGAGCCTCGTCATTCGATCATAAGGCATTCTCCTCAGCTCAATATCCAAATCCTCCTCTCCCAATTCTTGCTTGGCATCTTGACGCCCCGATCTTGAATTTCCGTGGCGCTCTCTGAGCGCGGGACTGGCTGGAAGCCATGTGATATTGATTTGTTTTCACCATAGCAACAGCAAATTACAACCACCAGCAGAGAGAAGGCAGGTTGTTAACCAGCAAAGCTGCATAACCAGTACATTTCGCAACCGTATTTCTCTCCTTTGCCTCTTATTTTCCCTCTGCTTCGCCCTGTCACAGATTTCATGCAGAAGTCCAAGCCAAAAAAAAAAGAAGAAGAAGAGAAAAAGCACTAAATGCTTTGGGCATTGCAAGGCCTGAAGCAGTCTGGTCTGCATAGCTTCCGGTGCATTACATTAGCTCAATGGACAAAATGCAAATGCAAAGCTCTGGTTTCCTAGGAAATTTGATCTGTTGCTCTAAGGATAAATAGCCCTAAGAAATGGACGTGAACACCAAGCAGAGGGCAGGGTTTGGTATATATGACTGTATGTTTTAATACCGGAAGCCATTGGCCAACCATTTCATTACTATGAGGTTGTATCCCTTTGTACTTGAAATAGCTCATTGTGCCAAGAGAAAAACAACTATTTCATATATATATATATATATACATATATATATATATGTATTTTTTTTTGGTACAAAGTCAAGGCCTCTCCGAATGCTGGAATTATGAGACCAAGTATTATTATTTAATTCTGTTAAGAGAGAAACATTAAGGGGACACTTGTTCAAGGCTACGGGAGCAGTGCGGGAAGGGAGACAAACTAGAACTTCTTTCTCAAAGGGCTCCTTATCGCAAATGAACCTTCCCTTGATGTCTATGACCGAGGTTGACTCCTGTGACCCAGGATTAACTGCCTGCAGCATGGACCTGCCCTTCCCTTCGACCCCTTCTGCCCTAGGACGAGGTGGCTTTGATAGAAAAGCAGCAGTTCCCACCATTGCAACCAGCCACGAGCTTGGTAGCACAGCCTGGCTTCTAAATCGTGGCTCCAGAGGAGGTGGGAATGGGGCCCCAGGGATGGTCCACTCAGGTGGTGGTGCGGGGCTTCACCAAAGGGGGGTTGGACCAGGCTCCACTCCTCTCTGCTTTTCGCTAGTGCGGCCAGAACCCCGCAGAGAACCTGCTCTGACCCACTCGGCACCACGCAGGTCAGGGGGAGATGTCCTATTTACGCAGGAGACTGGGGTAAGGATGGGCTGAAATATGAAGATGTCACCCCAGCCCAGCCAAGTGAGAGTCAGAATACTCCCAGCCTGGACATAAAAGAAATACTCTTCTCCACGAGCCGGAATAAAAGAACACACAGCAGAAAGAAATAGTTGGGGGATGACGTCAGGAGTTCTGGGCTAGTGTCCTGCACTTCTCCTTGAAAGTAAAAACAGTGGGTCTAGAAGAATCTACGTGGCATTGCTCTCCTTTAAAGAAGTACTTCCACAGTATCTCACAGAACAGGATGGACAACCAAAGAAACTTCATCTTATCTAAACATGACAAGAAATGTCCTCTTTTTTTTTTTTTTTATTTTGGTTACTTTATTATCTCCTCAAATGCCCATAATCCTCAACTGAAATACCTTCCCAGTTAACCTTTCTTGCTTAAAAGGACAGCCAGTCATGTTTCCTGAAGCACACTCACTGGGGTGGTGGGTAGGCAAGTCAGATGTTTTTTTTTTTCTTCCCTTCAATGCTTGCTAACTATTCTAAAAATGTTACACATTGATTGTAAACACATGCTTCTGAGGCCTAACCAACAAAAAAACAACAACAACAAAAAACAAAACCAAACCCCGTTTCCTCATGCCTGGCAGAAATTTTAAACGGGAAAAGGGCAAAAAAAAAAAAAAAAAAATCTTGAACAAATCTCTCTTTCCCCTTCTCGGCTGGTGTATTATAAATAAATCTCCTCCATCATTTCTCAGGGCTGCTCCTTGGCCAGAAAGTTGATATGGCTTGGTGCGGTGAAAACACAGCTTTAAAAGCTCGTCTGCCCTCATTAAATGATTCTGCTGGCTGTGTGTGCTCATTAAAAATGCATAAAGACCAGATAATTGCAGTAAGCATTATTAACCCAGCTTTACTTTGGAATATAATGGTTCCACTTTTACGCTGGAAACAAAGGCACAGGCATGTCAGGAAAAGAAGTGTAAACATTGGACGACAGTATCGAAAACTTGTCAGTAAACTAGCTCTGGCTAGCTTGTTAAAAAATTGGGCCATCAAAGCCAGGGCATCCTAGCGTGATGTGGGTCCCAAATGGCTCGTAAATGGATAAATAAACAAACAAATAAATAAATAAAGGTGGGCACTAAACATGCAGTCGGTGATTCTTTACCAGGAAGTTTCCCGCCCCCACCTTAATTACAAGCCTGTTTTCCCAGAAGAGGCTCCATGTAAACTTTATTCAGGACCTAACCATGGCCGGGATGAACATTTCCTACCACAACAACACCATCTCAAGAATGCGAATATCTGTACCGTGTGTCGAACCATAAATGGATCTAGCCTTGGGGTGAAAGCTGGTTGTGTGCCTGCCGCACCCCCAGACAGGGGGCACGGAGGCCAGCCAGCTTTGCTGTTTCTTTTGCTCAAATCACAACGTTACGTAAAACTCCAGGATCCCCTGCAAGTATTGCATTCGAATGCGTGGAATCCAGTGTCCCTGGCCCCCCTGAGCAGCGCATGTGGAATGCAGCACACTGCAGCAAACTCTTCAAACATTCCGAAAAGAAGGAGAAGACGGAGAAGGGATGGTGGCGGGGTGGGGGGTGGGGGGGCGATTCTCCTACCTTGTTTAGCTCTGCTTCTCCTTCCCTTTTACAGTAATCCCCGGGACATCTGGCAGAATCAAGGGGCCCAGACTTCTCCCCTGCATCTTGAGGAAGAAATTTCCATGTAAATAGTTGTTGTCCCCTGCTGCTTGGACTCGGAGAGAGAGCCGTCCGCCTGAGCTGGAAAATTTGGTCTTCAGATGATGAAGCAAAGACAGTCGAAACTCTGTTGCTGTAAGCTACAGCCGCCCTTCCCACAAATCCCTCCCAGGCCGGGCAGCCAATCTGCAGCCAGCTCGTCAGCCCTCCTCGTCTGAAACTGGCCCTCATAGGGTGACTGACACAGCAACACAGCACTTGCAGTGTGTGAAAACAGTGCATCCATACTGATGAAAGAGGAATTTCCCTCTCAGAAGAAAGCCATCGGAGCACCAAGGCAGAGTGGCCCGTCCTCGGGGGCGCGGAGAGGGCTAGGTCACGAAAGACACCGTGGAACCGGACGGCCAGCCCACAGCGTGCAGCTGCCCCGGGGGGGTACTTTGGAAAAGACAAAAAAACTCAGCCGATTCCAAAGAGATCCAGGTGGTGCAGGAAACTGACAAAGCCGATGTTTTTAAAGGGAGACACAATCCCATGTCTGCCTGGCAATGAATCCCTTACAAAACATTTACATAGGATTTCCATGAGGCAGGGAGAATGGGTTCGCCCCAGTGCAGGTCCAAAGTCAAAACACGCGCATACCCTGGGCCACAGTTTCCCTGTATAACATCTGTTATTGCGGTGGGTAATTACTGTAGCCCATATATCTTTCATCTAAGTTTTCAGACCACGGGGGGGACTTGAAATGGGCAATTCTGAACACTGAAAGGGATAGCTATACACTACCCTTTCGTGTTCTTGGCAGGGACTGTGGGATGATCAGGTGTTCCCTAGCCTAATCCTAACGTACCTTAGGCACCATTTGATAAACACTGTGTACTGGCCCATGTTTTCATTAATGAAGCAATGATTACAGGAAGGGATTGGCTGCTGAACACACAGGGCACACGATCCAAGGGGCACCATTAGGTGCCCCTCCACAAAGAACATTCTAGAAGTGCGGAAGGTCCCCGAGATAAAGCAGAAAAGGGCGATGGAAAGATTCGTAAGGGTTATTTATTTATTTTTCCAGTCAACAGTACTCGTGCTTTGGGGGTGGGGGAAACATATGGCCTTTGGAAAGTATAAAAAGCCTACATTTTCCTTCCACTAAACACGGCACTTTGAATTTTTAAAAAATGGTGTCAGGATTACATGACTAGACCGAGACAGAAACAAAGCTGCATTCATCTGGAAGTTTGAACCTAATGCACCGATTGTTTATAAGCGACTGTTTGGTGCATCTGTAATGAAGTTATAGCTGGGGGTGGAATGGAACAGTTCCTTTGAATTTTGCCAATTTTATTTTAACAACACAAAGTTTCATAGGATTTTAAGCTTTTTCTTCAATAGAATATCATACTTTATTCCACTTGAATCTTATAATTTTTTTTTTATCGCAGTGTAAAACCCTCATGTATCATATCTTACAGGCTATTTTTCTACTATCACTTTCCTGAAAATTCAAATGACCTCTGAGGTCAAACATGATACACAGCTTTATTCCTGATTTCCCTGATTCTGACTTCGACACTAGCATTCTCTTCATTTTATTCCTAACATGTTAGTCATCTTTCACTTATTCTACTATGTATTTTCATCCAGTGAAAAGAAGTTTTGTTGAGTTTTCCTCCTAGCTGGTCCAGAACTCTTACCTATTGCTTGGACAATACCAATGCTCATGGCTTGGCTTCCAGGACTCGTGTTCAAGCTCTCCTTGAACATGTTGCCAGACAGGTTTTCCTGTCATGTAGAGTCATGTTTCCTCTATATTCAAATTCTTCTCTCTATAAACCCTAAATTACAGACTTTCAAGATCTTTGATAATCTGGCCCCTCCCTTTCTACTTAACTTCGTCTACACTGCTTTTTCCTAAGTGAACTTTCTGATGGTCATGCTCATTTCTTCAGGGCCTGGCTCTTACATTCCATCCCCACTGGCCTCCCAAGAGCTTCACTTAACAAAATCTTACCCAGCCTCTAGATCTTAGCATGCAGTCTCTTTTTTCTGCTGTAGCTTTCCCATTCACATTGCTCTTTTCCTTTGAAAGCATTCTGACCTGTTCCTTTTACCAGACCATTACAGCCTGAACAATGAGTTGATCTTCCCATCTCAAAAGGTTAGGTCTGTGTAGGGTATTAAGATAATGTACATAAAACATTTGTACTGTAGCTGACCTAGATACATGCGTGCTAAGTGATGGCTATGGTTTATTGCATTTAGCAGAATGCCATGCACAACTTGTTGATTTTGTGACCCTTATCTCAAGAACTGGTATTGTATCCATCTAATTGTGCAAGCCAAAAACTTGGCAGTCATTCTTGACCCTCCTCCTGAAACCATCATAGGAAATTCATGGTCAAAGCCTATCAAATTCAGCACCTACATATTTTTAAATGTTTTACTTTGCTCCATTTCTACCAATGTAGTTTTGTCTAAGCTACCAAAGTCTTTCACCACAACTACTAAAATAGCCTCTTCATTGGTCTCCTGTATATATCCTTGACCCCTTCAATCCCTTTTCTATATGTCAGCCACAATAAATATTTAAAAATAGAATTCCAATAATTCCACAATCCTTTGCTTAAAACCTTTGCTTATATCTCTGAAAATTCATATGCCAAAGCCTCTAAGTCCCAACATGATGATATTTGGAGATGGAGCTTTTTGGGATGTAATTAGATCATGAGGGTGGGGCCCCTGATGGGATTAGTGCCCTTAACAGAAAAGACCTCAGGCAGAGAAATATTTCCTTCTCTTTCCATCAAGTGAGGACACAGCAGGAAGGCAGTCACCTGCCAGCCAGGAAGGGAGCCTTCACCAGAACCCAACCACTATAGTCTGCTGATTTTAGACTTCTAGCCTCCAGAACTGTGAGCAAATAAATTTCTGTTGTTTAAGACATGGCATTTTACCACAGCAGCTTGAACTGACTAAGCTAACCTTTAAACCTCTTTGGGTTGCTCTTTTAGGAAAGATAAAAGTTTTCAATATGGCCTTCAAGGTCCTGTGCTACCCAGCCTCTAACTACCTCAGTAGTTTCATCTGAGGTATCTCTTTGGGGAACTCTTCCCTTACCCCCACAGCAAGTTCAAGAGAAAACCTGTTTTCTCTCACAGCCCTTTGCACTCTAGAGCAGTGCTTCTAAAATTCAACATGCATGCAACTCTCCCAGGGATCTTGTTAAAACGAATATTGTACATCAGTAGTTCTTGGGTGGAGACTGAGATTCTGTTTTGCTAACAAGCTCCCAGATGATGCTGACATTGTTGGTCTGTGGATTACTTTTTGAGTGGCAAGATTCTGTAAATGTTGTTTACTTTATGGCATGTTTTGTAGGCTATAGTGATTTATTCATTTGGTTAGTTACTTAAGATCTATCTTCCCAACCACATTGTCAGCATCGGAAATCACCGTTGTCTCTAACTTTAGTCTGTTATCACTGTTTTGACATAGTAATGACCAATCTTCAGTGAAACCTCATTAGAATTCTAGAACCTGACAATGGTGATGGAAGTTGTTAACAGCAAGAGAGAATGAAACAGCAAGACAAGTTGCAGGTGGTCTTACCTATGTCAGTTCAGTCTTAGAGTGCATTTTTCTCTCAATAGAATACTTTTAGCCACTTAGTTCTCTATTGTATACTGTTTTTTCCCCCTCTAGTTGTTTTACGTATAAATCCTCTGGGAAGTCCTTGAAGAACTGAAGATTTGGAGACCATGTATCCAAATCTTTTTGTATCCTCCATAGAGCCTAGCATGGGGCAATGCTGAATTAATTTTGGTTGATGGATTTTTATTTAGGATTCTTGATAAAATTTACAGCCTATAAATGAGACTGGTAATTTGAAAATGTGTGGTTATTGAAAATGAAGCAGGGAATGAAAATTGGTTTTATAATTGTCAGAAAACACACTATAGTATTTCCTATTGACTTTATCATAAGGCCAATTATGATAAGGCCAATTAGTTTTAAAATTTTTCCATAGGTCCAGGGGCAGAAGACTGTGGGGAAAATTATGAGCAGCATTTATGGATTAAGGAAAATGGAGTGAAATAAGTTGCATAAAACATGTAAATAAAATAACATATGAGAAATAGTTCATATAGAACGTGGTACATAAGTGCTCAGTATACATTAGCTATTATAACTACTACTGTTATTATCATCATCAACTTCATCACCATTGTCAGGTTCTAGAATTCTAATGAGGTTTCACTGAAGATTGATCATTACTATGTCAAAACAGTGATAACAGACTAATGTAGAGATTTCCACACTTACTTAGTTTGTGGTGTTCTTGATGTTCAGTATTTTTTCCCATTATGCTGTTATGCCATAACAACTTCATATTTATGTGTTAACAACTTAGTAACTGCTTGAAAAGTTAATATAAAATGTTTGAAAGAAAAACTATATTTTTATTTCATTCTAAATAAACCTAATAGTTATTAATGGATTGTGAATGCTTATTGGGTACTACATGCAATTCTCAAAGCTGAAAGTCCTACTTTGCCAAGATATAGGATAATATTATCGAAAGGAGTATAGCATGATTCTAATTCTGAAACTGAACATCCTCAAATTAGTGGTTTGCACAGCGCCTGACAAAGATTGAACATTTCTGCATTTCCCCTAGAAATAGAAAATGTCCAGCGGAATCCCTGTGAACACCCTGCAGTTCCCCAGGGTGACTCACAGCATAATTTGGAAACCATGACACCAAAGCAAGGGTCCCCACACGTTGGTCCACCTCAACTGCCCCAGTCCCATTGTTCTTTCTTGTGCAATAGTTGCCATCAGGCCTCCTGTCCTGAGCCCAGAGGGCCTTTGAAATAGCAGAGAGAAGGTCAGGCTAGGTGTTCCCAGCCCTGAAACTGAAATCATTGGGGAAGATTCTGAAATATGGGTGAAGGTTCAGATGTGTGTGGGCCAAAGAGAAAAGAGCCCAAGGAGGCAAAGAGGATTCTTGTATTGCCCGATGTTTCTGGGAAGGGAACTTGCCAGTGACCATTTGCCTTTCAAAACCGTGAATTCTGAAAATAGGTGCAGAGGAAGGAAGGACCCTTTTTTCCCATTGTTCCTCTCATTGAGACCGCACAGATCCTTTGCAGCTCACCCCCGGTTCTTGTAGGCTAGTTCCAAGATGACCATGCTCTCCTCAACTCTACTGCTGTGTTCACTATACTTCAGCCCTTCACATATGATAAAGGATGAATAGCTTTAGACTCTGTCTCCATCACCTTGGATAAGTGTTTCTACAGTGAAGTGAATGCTCCAAACCAGAAATGCTAGCTGTAGTTGGCATGCTGCCTCCTGTTGGCTTACATGGACTTTTCCATCTCATACCTCCTGCCCACGTTCTGAATAAGAGGCAAGGTGGACAGGGGTCCAGCAGCAGTTAGATGGAAGGAGATTCACTCACCTTGTTCTGCTTTCCCTTTCGTTCCTGTAGTACCCACAGCCTAATACATAATCTGCTTGGTAATTACTGTTTGTTGTCGGACACACAGAGCTGATGAGAACTATTTATCAGATAAAGGAGTATAACATGGGAAGACAAATATAGGACAGGATGGGGAGGAACCTATGCTTGAGACATAGGGCACATCAGAGCTGGGGTGGCACTTCCCAAGGGGCTTCCAGGGGTCACTAGAGTCACATGCGTGAAAAGCAGAAAGAGTAAAAAGCTACCAATTGACAGTGCAATGGTGGTGCCACCTGACAGTATGTCACTGAGAAGTCCCAGTCCCTAGAAGGGTCTTTAAGGGACTGGGAATGACCTCTTTTTCAAAAGGTTCAGAAGAGGGTAGCTTTGAGCAAAATGGTGATTTTGGTAAGACCATGGGTATGCTCTGTGATTGGGAGTGGGTGAGGTCATTGCCTGGAAGAGACATGGTCATCTCTGAGGGAGGGTACGAAGCAGATGTGGGAAGTCAAGTAGGGCAGGTGCAGCTTTGGTGGCCAGTTTGCATTCAAATAGTGAACGGAACTGGGTTTGATTTATTGCAATAGAATGTTCATGCCCAGGATTGCCACGCTGCCTAGATCCACATTAGCACTCACCTGATTAGAATTTATCAAAACTTGCAATATAGTGGTCCCAGCGCAGGTATGGAAGGCACAAAAGTGAGGGAGACACACACCTGACCCCAAGGGTCTTTGAGAATTACATCCAAAGCAAGATCTACTGACGTGAATCCTCTCAACATGTTCCAGAGGAAAAGGAACCACAGAGAAGTAAGTTCTGAAAATGCTGGAGTAACCAATGAAACATGTGCTTTCACCAAAGGACTTCTCAGGGTTTTCATTCTGGGAATGTGCTTTGTGGATCCCCTCCAAAAAAACCAACAAACCCCATAAGGTACATTGTTTGCCATGTATGAGGATTTGAGCTACCCTAGATTTTTTGATTTACAAACAGCTAATTAGTATGGTATTCTAGGGGGTGCATTTGGGGAAACACTGGCCCAGATAAATCTGGTTTGTTTTCTTTCTTCCTTTCTTCCTTCCTTTCTTCCTTCCTTCCTTCCTTCCTTCCTTCCTTCCTTCCTTCCTTCCTTCCTTCCTTTCTTTCTTTCTCTCTCTCTCTCTCTCTCTCTCTCTCTCTTTCTTTCTTTCTTTCTTTCTTTCTTTCTTTCTTTCTTTCCTTTCTTTCCTTTCTTTCCTTTCTTTTTCCTTCCCTTTCCCATTCTTTGGAATACATTCCTACCTGCTTACCCCATTCAACTTGTACCTGAGGCCTTATCTTCTTTCTTTATCACAGTCCTCTAGTTGGCCAAAACTTCTGAGTTATCTACCATTTATCAATGCTAGTTTCTATTCAGTTCTGGGAAGTGCACTTACTTGGAAACCCTCGTGTCTCCAGGATATCTTGGCTGGACCAGGCCTTCACTGCCCTTCTCAGTCCATCTGGGAGACCATTTGCCCAGGTCGTGCTGGCCAGCAGAGGGCTCATGGTGGCTGCATAGTGACCCGGCATTGCTATCCTTCTCCATCTTAACCCTGTCTAGATTCTAACACAGTCCAACGAAAACACCAATCTCCCAAAAACACAGTGTTGCTCCCCTCTTTCCAATATCACATGCCACTCGTGCCAACTGCTTCTCAGGAATTTCCACAGTCCTGGGGGTGATGATTTATTTGTTCAGCATTTACAGTGCAATTGCTGTGCTGAGTACAACACTGAACCATGTGCTCTTACTACCTTGTTCTGACAGATAGACAGTTACCCGGGTGACTAAGCGACCTTTCTGGGGTCTCACACTAGCCCCTGGGGGAAGCCCATGTGTCCCAGCAGGCAGGCTACGGAGTCCAAGTTCTTTAACCGCTACACCACATAGGCGCTACATAGACTAGAAAAGTTAAATGAATAAATTAGGAGGCATTAAGTGTGGAAGAGGAAAGAAAAAAGAAAGGGAGAGCACAGTAGGGAGGATCAGCCAATCTGAAGTGGAGCTGGGAGGGGTCCCTATGACTCACACTGGGCAGGTAGCTCAGGACCCCCAGAGAGAGAGAGCTTTGAGCAGAGATTTGCAGAGAGGAGGGCCTTTGCCATGGGGTCTCTGGAGAAGCATGTCCCAAGTCGGGGATGCAAACCCCGGGGAACGTTCTGGAAGGTGTTCCTGTGGGAAGGACTTCTACATCCACGTGCACCGGCCTCCAATTCGTCCCCGAATCCCACCCCTTGTTTTTTCACTAGTATTTCTTGGTTACGCCCTGTTCCCCCTTGAGTAATGGCACAATCCACTCAGTCAACAGCCATAAAAATAATGCTTCTGTCTTCAATCCCAGGGTTCCTCTTGCTGCTTCCCCTCTGCCAACAATCATAAGCTGACAGATTTTTCATTTTTGCTTTTAGAGGTTTCCCTGTCTCCTTTTTTCACTTAATTCAAAGCACTTTTTTTTTTTTTTTTCTTTCAGGTTGACTCTCCATACTATCTCATTCTGATGTCCAATTAGGTCTCAATATATATTCTTGAAACATGGACGTTTCAAACTTCTATAAAATGTCCTTCATTTTCTTCCAAGAACATGTGGTATGTTTTATAATAAAATTTTAATCTTTATTTTATAAATAATGTGTGCAAAGAGAAAGCATCTGGCTTTTTTCCCCTGCTGCAGAACAGGGATCATGTCACAGATCTATGGCTTACCAGAAATGGGCAATGATTTAGCCTTCCATTCGGGTGGAGAGAGAAGCAGGCTCACCTTAGCAACAGCACTGTGATGCTGATGTCATCACCTTGCATCATTTCGGTCTCCTGTCACCGAGTGCTTTCTCTGAGACCTCAACCTTTATAGATCTCTGCCTTTAAAAGGCTTTAAAAAAAGAAAGAAAGTGCTATATTTAAGTATTCACTGACTCATTATAATCTTGAACTTGGTTAGCAGGTCTCTCTTCTCCAGAAAAATGACACGAGAATTGTTCTTTTTCCACACACTCCAGGTGTTGTTAAGAGCTGCCTCTTCACCCTGGTTTCTCCTTGGCTGATGCCCATAAGTTTCCTCTCTGAGACCTGACCCCTTCGGATCATCAGCCTCCTCAACAAGTCTGATCACTCACACATGCAATTATTTTATTTAGCAAAGCAGGCCAGCCTGGGGGCGATTATAGGGAGATTACAATCGATCCTGCATCCTGGGGCTGGAAGAAATCTTTACTATTCATCTTGAGTCTAGTCCCTTATTTGAAGGTGATGAAACAGACAGAAGCATAATGCTTGCCTTTAATTAAAGACAGAGACGATTTTAACCCCCTGGAAGTTTGTGGTTCCTCAAAATTTCAGCGAGGATTTTCACACAGTGTCAGATCCTGCATCGAATGTTACATTCCTTCCCAACGCCTGTCCTCTCCCCATGATTCCCTCCCCTGGTCTCCTCCCTACACAAAAATTCTGTCCACGGAGCCACTGAACCACAGTGGCCACAAACCCTTCCTGCGCCGGAAAGGGGGCTGCATCTCCTCCACCTGGAAGCTTAAATACTGGCTCAGGCCTCAAATAGCATTAAACAATTCAGTTGTGTAGAATCGTTTAAGTTATATTTATTTATAGTAACGAAGATGTGTATATATTGACAGGAGTCACATGCTATCAAGGCCTAGAAAACGACCCACATTCCGAGGACCCTTGGGCTGGAGTGAACTCTCAACTTTCAAAACTGCAGGCTGTGCGGCACAGCTCCCGCGTGACCTGCACCACCGTGAGCTGCCCTGTTCCAAAAGTCGCTTGAAAAGTTCATTTACCGGATCCTCCCTAAGAAGCCCAGATGATAGTTTAATCTATTTTTATCTTCAAGTTATTTTTAACATAATTAAGCATTTATAACTCTGCCTTATATGTACTTTGAGTTATATAACACCGCTGAGCTAATAATTTGGCCCACGCTTTAAAAAATTCCTAATTTTCAAGAGTTCACACAACTCTTGAAGCTATAACGAAGAAGTTGCCTTTAGGTGAGCAATTAATATCTTCCTTTTAAAGGATTTTTAAATATTTAAATATTGAAAATAGCAAAGCAAGAGATTTCTATACTTCCAGAAAAATGTCAATATTACCAAATGGGCCATTAGAACACATTTTTCATATTGAATCCACTAATAAATACTTTTTGCCCCAATTAGACTAACTGACACCCCAATACAAATTCTAGTGTTGCTCTCAGAGGAGACAAGAGTTGCCTAATTTATCTTGGCGTCTTCAATATTGGACAGATTACTATTGAGCATTCACCGCACACCCTCTTTTGAGAAGCATTTTGCAATAAGTTATCACTTCAGATTCATCATCTGGGAGGTCACTTCCTTTTCAATTTACAGCTGGAGGAATTGAGGCACAGGTTAGAGCCTTCAGCCTGGGTCTCTAGCGAACCTAGTGGCTGAAGTGAGTAATGGCCCCAGATTCTGTGTAAAATTGAGGCCCCTTCATGGCAATATTCAGACACAGTCTAACCTTAAAACCTGAGCAAGGATCCATTCGGTTCTCCATCGACAAGTTACAGCAAGGAGTTGAGAAGCAAAGTTTTGGTGGGGTTTCCTGTTCACATTGAAGAAAATAACAAGGGCAGAGATTGTCTTGGAAACATGTGAATATAAAGACCTTCCTAAAATGTTCTCAAGAAAATACAGAAGTTTCACTTAAAAATCCATCCCTACGCAAATCATATCTTTAGGGTATTTGTTAAATTTATTTCGTGTGTGTTTTTAGCTGCTTGATTTGCTTTTTTTTTTTTTTCCTGTCCATTTAAGAGCCCTACTTAATGGACAAACCAGCTACACTG
The DNA here is from genome assembly GCA_004026585.1 of Noctilio leporinus. Classification (NCBI taxonomy): domain Eukaryota; kingdom Metazoa; phylum Chordata; class Mammalia; order Chiroptera; family Noctilionidae; genus Noctilio; species Noctilio leporinus. The sequence continues at coordinate 240,007 of PVIW01000938.1, forward strand.
CAAAGTCTTATTTTGTAATAAGACTTTGCAAGAACACATTTCAGTGAGTTTACTTAGTCACCAAGGTTAATGTCCAGGGCCACTAATGTAGGACCAGGGAGGTTATTCGTGGCAAATTTCCAGGGCATTATTCAGGCCAGAGTCATCATTCTTGAAATATGTGCTCCCCTGGGGTTATGTTGTGCTGAACCTGCTCAGCCAGGCATGTCTTCCCAGTTAACAGCTTCAGATCAAGATGGGGGTGGGTATGTACAACAAAGAGGGGCTGGTCACAGGTTTAGCACTTTAGATGATCTTTGTGTTTCTCCTCTGTCGTATTTCCAGTCTTAGGTAAATCATGTTATTCTTTTCTTAAATCCTTCTCAAGTCCCTGACCCATATACGTCTATACCAGAGACTTCTCCACACGGCCTCTAATAGCCGAAGGACTAATAGCAAAGGTTTCTGTATCCCAGGAGATCGATAAGATAACCGTTGGATCAGCTTCTACTTCTCGAGTTCTAGGAACAATCCAGTTCTGTTGTATAATCTGGGCCAGGCTGCAGCTTCCTGAAAAGGCTCCAGTTCCAGCTCTACAAAGGACTAGGAAGAACGGGGCTGGTCTCACTGCCCCACTCCCCACGTCACAGAGACCATCCTGAGCACGGAGTCCTCCCAGGGCCACTGGCATCCAAAACTTTCCCCAAGTTTTCCCTCCCGAATTGCTACTCCTGCATGATGATCTGGGAAAATAAAAAGAGTTCCTTTTTAGATATGTTAAGGGAACGCTGTATACTACATTGTTTATTTGGAGAACTCACATCATGTGTTGTAAAACTTCTGCACCAAAAAATCCATTTAATTTTGTTGACTCCCCGACTTATTTATTTTTGGTAACTCCTATTCGTATCAATAAGGCACTTGGGAAAATGCAAATTCACAGAACAACACCGTCTACAAACAATGCCTCTCCGTCTGATGGAAGCCTCTCCCCCGATGTTCTTATCCTCCTCGGTTAGCTAGCTTTTAGCATCCCCAGTATCAAGCACAACCGTGACCATTTACAGACTTTCCCGAGTATTTCCCAGGTTTTTCCCAGCATTTCCCAGGTTTTTGTTGTGTAAAGAGTTAACCTTCTCAATGGCCTGGTGGGGACCAGAGGTGAGCTGAGGGAAAGGAGCCAGAGAAGGGTGCCGCTGGGAGCTCAGGAAGGTAAGCCTGCTACCTGGCTTTGTTTTATTAAATCCACCTTAACATTTCGGTGAACTGCATTTCAAATACGTTAAATCACTTGCTTGGGTTCACACTCCTCGTTTGGTACACAGGTTTAACCCGAACCCATATTGCTGACTCCAAATCCCGTGCTCTCATTTCATTACTTTTGTTTTTGGCACAATAGACACTGTTATTTATATTCTGCTATAGAAGGGAATCATGGTACAGTGGATGAGTGCAGGCTCCAGCCATTTCTCAAGTTCAAGTCCCGTCCCTCCCACTAGTCAGCATGTATGTGACTTGGCCTGGTGTCCCTTGTGCCTAGGATTCTTCATCTCTGAAGCGGGGACTAGTAATTGGCATACGATGGTTGAGAAGATTAAAGGTATTGGTGTTCAGAAAATACTTCGAATACTTCCTGTCAGCATTCAACTAAATACTCCATAGATGTTGCTAGTTGTTTTCATCGCTCCTATTCATAGCTTAATTCTCACATTTTACAAATTCCACAGCCAAGGCCTAGTTGTCACCTGTCTGGAACTAATGGAATCAAGTGTAAAATAAAACCCCTTTCCCTCCCTCCCCCTCTTGAAAACTGAAGGAAGAGTAAGAGATCAGAATATGTGAAAAGTCACATACTTCTCCAGGGGACTCTGTGAGGTTCCCAGTCACCGTGTGGTGAGCGAAGAGTGGAGGAATGAAGCGTGGATGTGCTCCAAAGCTCAGCACCGGGTGAATCACAGTTCAGAGGTAGGGGTCAGTTTTGCTGGGCCAAATCCTTTCTTGCTGATTCATGACTGAGAAGATAGCTGGTGGAGACTGGGGATGTTTACAGGGAGCTCACGCTCTGCTCTAGCTACTCAGTGGCTTTTTATATTGATTGACCTGATAGCCTTGATCTATAATTTCAAAAATCACTCAGTGTCTGTTTTTTTTTTTCATAACAATGGAAAGGCTGTTGATACTTTCCTGATGAGGTAGACTGACCACTTTACATGAATTAGAAACAAAGAAAAATAGAGGCTGTTTTCTAATATTTCCAATATTTCTCCCTTGTTGTGTTTTGTGTTAAGCTTGATTAAATTTAGAATTAAAATTTAACATTGGCAGTGCATGCAACACGCTACTATATTTTGAGGCCGTGTGACTGCAGCCGAAAGATAATTTCCGTGTTCTATTCAGGTCAGCTATGTAAATCAACCGCATTAATGAGCTTTATTAAATCATCTTAGTAAAGGCTCCACTGTCTTAACTATTTTCTTAAATCCACATCCAACAAAAAACAGCTGTCACCTCCTGACAAATCTCCTTCTGAATGAGTTTTCTTCTCATAAGAGGAAAACTGATATGTTGTAACCCAACAGAAATGTCACATTTAGAGCCTTTTAAAAGGGCACTCTGTTATAAAATATGGGACTGATAGATCCTCACTTACCATTAAGAAAGAACACTGGTGAAGGGAAGAGTTTAAGGGAAACACTGGGCTTCTCTCATTTCCTTTAAACATAGAACATTACTTGGTGGACACCCCTGAATTGTTTATAGGCAACTGCATTGACTTGGGGGCTGCCCATCTGGAAGTTTTGGGGGAACAGGCTACAGGGTAGTTGAGCTCCAACCCCCTTCCTACTCCTTCAAAACAAAAAAAGAAAGAAAGAAAAAAGAAAAATACTTCCTATGTAAGCGGACAAATCATTCAACTGCTACATAAACCTTAAAAATTATTCAACCTTCTGAGGGAAGTTTCCTTTTTGTTTCCTTAAATAGTAAATTTAAGCAGTTTCTGTAAATAAGTGCTTCCTCTTATTGATATTTTAACAGCTTAGTTGCTTCTATGTCCTTAGATTAATAAAGCTCTTATTTTGAATATATTTTGAAAAAAATTTAAAATGGACCTTTTATTACTTCCAATAAGCCTTTTTTCTCAGACATTTAACAACTAACCAAGGCCCTAAATTCAGGCACAGACCACAGAGCTCTCTATACAGGGCTCTGGGGCCCTGTAACAACTTGCAGCCCTCATGACACGCATGTGTCTCTCCTGAGAAAGTGGGACTTACTGAATCAAAGTGAGGATCTCATGCTGTGGGCTGCTGAGGACGGTCACATGGCAGTTGTCCCAGAAAGGGAACATTATTCGTCACTGCTGTGCTGTCTGGGGCAAATGAGATCCCGAGGCAGATAGCTGGGACTCAGAAGACAGATCCTATAGGCAGGAGGAGGAACTGGTCTTTGCCTTTAAAAATGAGTGAGCCACAGTGTTCTTTCAGTACTGATTCTCCTTGTTCATTCATTCATGATCACTTCTTCAATTAAAGGGTTACTTATTCAATACTGACTGTGCCAGGCCTCGGGGTTCTACACAAGCAGAAAATAAACATGAATACATGTCTTCATGGGGTGGGGGTAGATTCATCATTTAAAATTTTCTATACTATGTTAAAAGAAGAAAAATGCTGTGTAGGAATAAAGCAGAGAAATGGTATAAAGAATGAGGGTTCGGACAGTGGTGTACAGTATCAACAGGCTGTCAGGGGAGACCCAACCGAGGTAGCCTTTGGTCAGATGTGAAGGAAGCAAGCCATAGAGGTCCCTGAGAGATGGATTGTTGATGGTCAGGGAAAACAAGCACAAAGGCCTTAAAATAAGGGTGGGCTTATCTGAGACACATTCGTGTAGTGATTTAAGTGGTAGGAGAAAACGTTAGACTAGTTACATTTGGGGGGGGGTGGGAGTTGATAGTTAGTGGTGCTCCAGACACGGTGTAGACTCATGTCATTCTGAAGACTTTGGGTCATAGGGTTATTGATCTGTCTTGCATTGATCAACATATATGTGAATTATCAATATCAGGTTTTTGTTACCACATCTATACAATTAATGGTGTTGAAAATAGACACTGGCAAAACACTGATGACTGCTCCAAAAGTCTACAAAACAGTAGGTTTTGGCCTTTTTATTGAATTATGTGCTGGTTCCTTAATTCTGGTTACAGACATCCATTCTTTCCTATTGTTTCCCCAGGTACAGTATAGGCCTTGCAGACAGATCCTTCTGGTCTACCCATCATTTTAACCATGGATTTCTCCATAGAGAAAAGACAAAAGGATCAGCAGGGGAAGGGGAACTGAGGAAGAGAGACAAGCACAGAAGGAAAAGAACAGCCAAAGGACATCAATATTGAATAATTCCTCTGGCAATGAATAAAATCTGTTGGCTGTGACAGCCAGTACCACATCTAGCCCCGGGCCAAAGCCACCTGGGGTTCCTACCTCTCAGCTAAATAGGATATGAGATTGCTTTGATTTTGGTAAATGTTCGTGTTTATAATCAAGATATTTCATTTCTTTTACTTTCTGCATTCTGCAATCCAACCTTTAAATTTCCTTGCTGCTTCTCATCTAAAAACTTGTTTTGTTTTTTTTTTTTTCAGTTTATTTTTATATTACAAATAGGACTTTTTTATTTTTCACCATTAGAAGTCTGAATTTTAAACAGAATCTTGGGTTAGGGGCTCATGTCGATCAGCTCATCCAACCTGATCACCTCTCTCATCCCCAGTATTTTTTTTTTCAGAACTGCTACCTTCACTGTGAAGCTCCATGAGGTCTCCCAATTCAAACTCGGGCTTATTCAGCATTTTGACTTTTCTAACAGACACCATGGAACAGGTAAATAAATTGGCAGGCTTCTTCTACATCTTTTCTAATGCGACCTGGAATCAATTTATTGCCCACTTCTCTCAAGTCATTTGTCTGCAACTCTTGGGTAATGATTTCCCTCATCTTCTGGGTTTGCTGTTGATGCTGAGCCAACGGGTCTTTCTAATCTGATTGTTGCATTTCTTCATAAAATCAACACAAAATAGATGAAGCAAAAAACCAGCAGTAGTCTTGACATCAACATGAGTTTCAATAATGGTTTGCCATTTTTTGACCATGAAGCACATTTTGTCAAAGGTAAGATCCATTCCATGGAAATTAGTCAGGTAGTCTTTGCCCTGAACATCCTCAGTAATTTGCTTGAATTTTCTAAATGCAACTTCGTCATTCTGCATTATTCTTCAAAAACACGACCCTGAGATCATTAGATGCAATTTTGAGTTCTTGTGACTAGTGTTTTTCTGTATTTCTTATATTGAACATAGCAACATCAATCTGTTTTAGAAAATGGGGCAACCGCTTTCTTCTTGGCTCCTTTTTTGCTACCTTTCGTAAGGTACCTGTCCTTGTTGACTACCATGGTACTGCTCAGAGAGCCGACAGGTATCATCTGAAAACTTCAATGAGCACTTTTTATTTCTCAAAACCTAGGATAATGACTTTTATGTCTTTTATTTGCCATTTATATTTTAACCATTACAATAGGTGTGGAGCGGAATAGAAAGCCATAGAGCTAAGCTATCTTTTCAAAGAATGCCAATGACAATAATAACACATTAGGTAAACTTCGAGTAATTATAAATATGCTAGGAGTGGCTGTTTTAAGGGTTTTACATGTGTTATCTCATTTAATTTTACAACCCTAGGAGGAAGCTGCCTTGTATCCTTTCTACAGATAGAGGGCTTAGAAGTGGCAGATCCGGAATGTAAATCTGCTTCATTTTTGACTCGAGAGTCTATGCTCATCACCTTAATGCTCCAGTGGCAGTGTTTTTTTATTTGTTTATTTGTTTTTTTTTTAAAGTTGACTTTCTGTTATGAAAAAATTCAAACATTCACAAAAGTAAAGGGAACATAATAAGTACCTATGTGTATGTCGCTCAATTTCAGTAAATACCAGATAAGACTCGTCTTATTTTATCTACCTCACCCCCCACCCCACACACACACACACACACACACACACAATTTTATTTTGAAACCATTTAAGACCTCAGGTCATTTTCTCTGTAAAAATCTCAGTTTGTGTTTCTAAAATAGAACTTTAAAAATATCACCATAATACCATTTTCACATCTAAAAATATTAACCATAATCCATCAAAAACATGAAGTATGCAGTCTCAAGCTGTGATTTAACAACAAGGCCGTAATCTTACAGGTGTAATGCGATTTGGTACAGATGAAGAAATAAATCTACCAACCCACTAATCATATCATTTGTATTCCAGCATTAACACATAAATGGAGCTTGATCAAATGAGACTACTTTACTTGCAAGTTGCTTAGGCCATAATTTCTTCAAGTGCCATAGTGGAAATCAATAGGATTTAGAAAATCTTGGTTCAAGTTTTGGCTTTCATGCTTAAATTTATTACTTGTACTCTCAGGGTCTCTGTTTCCTGTATATAAAAAATATGAAATGAGAGGCTTGAACTATTGGTGAGCTATAATTCAGAATTCTCAAGTTCTAAAATGTTCTGACAGCATATGTGTGTGTATATATATATATATATCCAAATGTTTTGATTTTATACATAAGATTTCCTTAGTGAACAAATTTTTCTAACTTGAAAAGTGGAATTATTGGTGTTAAAAAAAGGAATAGTAGGTAAATGATTTCAAATAGCTGCTTCCTCTCGGACACTCAGTATAATTTATCTATTTATCCTTTCTAGCCACCTACCCATCTACTAGTCCACCACCAATCCATCTATCCGTCCATCAGTTTACATGCCTACCTATATGGCAGGCAAGCCATAATCTAAAAGTAGTTTTTATATAATACATACCGGAAAGGAAACTATTATTTTTCACAGAACACAATATCATCAAGCATGTGAACTATAACATTGCAAGTATGATTGCTTTGTGATGCAAGATGAAGAAAAGAAGAAATAATTGCCAACTCAGATGGGAATCAGACTGGATAGGTTTCATGTTTGTAAAGATAAGAGCGTCTTTGAAGTTTGACTTTCCTTCTTATGGGCAAATGACTCTGACCCCCAGCCTCATCTTACCAGGAAGAAAGTGATGGGTCATTAAAAGCTTATCACTCTGGGGCTTAAAGGAAACAGGGGTTTTCTAAGAAAAAGGCTTTTTTCTCTTTTTAGGTTATTAGCACAATGAGCGAGAGAAAGGACATAATCTCAGTGAGAGAAGGGAATCTGACTCAAAATAAGGAAAAAGAACAAGAATGGATGATGAACAATGGACTTTCATAAACAATAGTAAAATTTAGAGGAAAATAAGTGCAGGACCTTGCTCAGGCAGCTTAGATTTTCTGAGGACCCATTTCATTTCTCTGCCTAAAGCAGATTCAACTTGTCTCCTGGACTAGAGAGCAAAGTGTTTCCTTAGCATACAGCCATTGGGTGAGTCTACTTAGCTTAAAATGCTCCACAGTTGTTTCATTCGGCCCGGGGCTGTTGGCAGGTGCTAGCCTATCAAATGAAATCTTCACATATGAGTAATATTTGAGGGATTGAGCAAATTGCAAAGTTTAAAGAGACAGGGCCCAAATATATTTAAAAATGTTTGCAGTTAAAATCATGAGAACCATAATCCAAAAGAAGTTTTTGTTGTCCAGTGTCTATAACAGTCTATACAGAAATAACTTATAAAATGCAAATATTGTGAGTGGAAATTCTTACAAGTTTGGCGTATGAACTTAGCTAAGCAGGAACTACATCTGTCCCCCCAGATTCCCAGGTCAATGCTGGGTTCGTGACGGTCACAAGAGACATTTGATGAGAGATGTGGAGACGAAACCATAGCCCCGTTTCCTTCTGGAGCTGAAGGTCAGTGCAAGGCTGCAGGTGTGGAGTCAGGCTGTGGGTGCTGTGGCAGATCTACCAGCCGGCCTGTTGGGTGCCTGCCACGCCCCAACTCACCCTATCTCTGGCTCCCTCAGCTTCCCCAGAACAGCAACGTGTGCACCTTTGTGTTCATCAGCATGGGCTCACCCACATCCAGCTTTCCTTTCTCTCCATTTGCCAGGCTGGCTGACCCCCACACCCATGTCCAGGCTCAGCGTCAGGCACCAGCAGCCACATGGGCAAGCAGGTGTAACCTATACATACAGCAACTCTGCTTCTTGACCAGACCTGGGCTGATACCACAACACCGTGAGGCAGGAGAACTATCTAGAACCAAAATTCATTCTGTGCTTGAAGTGAAAAATGTCCTCTAAAATTTATGTAAAAATCCCCAAATTGGCAAACAATTTGACCATTACATACAAAATTGTATCTGATCAATTAATTGTATTACTCAATGTTCTATTTCTTAAAACTCCAGGAGCAAAAATCAAATGATTAAATGATCATTTTTGATCATTCAAATGATCATTAAATGATTATTTAATAATAATTAAAGAATTAATTTAATTAAAATATATCAATTCTAAAAATTAAATGACAATTCCAGATTAAATTAAATGACTTAATCAAACATCAGATAATGCTAATTTTAAAATTAAATAACTCATTAAATAATAGCAAAATATTCGTTTGGTCATTAAATAATTATTTGACTATTAGCTTACAGGAAGATAAATTTGTCTGTCACTTAACAAAGTCAAAGGTCATAGAGTTTTGAGCATTGTGTATTTGTACTTTACCAACTATAAGTAAATTCTCAAAATTAAAAATGTGCCCTGGCTGGTGGCTCAGAGGATAAGGCACCAGCCTGCAAACCCAAAGGTCACTGGTTCAATTCCCAGCCAGGGCACATAACCAGGTTGCAAGCCAGGTCTCCAGCCAGGTCCGTAGCTGGAGGCAGGTGAAAGGCAACCATACATTGATGTCTCTCTCTCTGCCTCTCTCTCTTCCTGTCTCTCTGGAAATAATAAATAAAATCTAAAAAAATAAAAAATGCAAAATCAAGTAGAAATGTCCACAAATAACACTTTAAAAGCTTAGCGAACAATTTTATGCTCTTGTATTGTTTCAGCAATCTCTATTTTTGTATGACTATCCCCATAATTCCATTCGGAATCACAAATCCATACCCAAATGTCTGCTAGATGCATTCTGTTGAATATTCCATTGGCATCTCAGTCCCAAATTCAACTTTTGCATCTTTTAAGTTCATTTCTTTTCCACCTTCCTTGAAGCTCTGACAAAGGTGTTTGACGTAGGCTGTTGCCTCAATACTAGCCAGGCATGACTTCAACTCCAATGAGTCCAACGGGATGGAAGAGGCACTATTTCAAGTTCACTTTTAGCAGTGGCTGCAGCTGGACCAAGCATAGACATTCTGGCTTCCCTTACCCATTTCTGGGCTCTGAGTTGTGGTGTCTGCTCCCCAAGGCAACGGTAGGGTCTTTGCAGGGTGCTTCTTCATGTTCTTATTAACTAGTCCCCAAGCCTGATTCTTTGGACAGTCTAAAGATACTGCGAGCTAGGTAGGCAGGATTAAATGCTTGATCCAATTAGGACAGATTCTTTAAACTATGTAAATTCAGAAACCTGGCTCATGCGGACACGTGAGGGCAAAACATCAGAATCCTCCTCAATTCTAACTCAGCTATTGCAAGATGCAAGCCCTTTTGCATCTACCAGCAAAATGCCTTTGGAATTTGTCCTTTTTGTTCCTTCCCAATCTCACCTGTGGGATAAGGCTCTGAAGTAGCTAACACGATGCTTTCCATATAGCAGCACAGTCTAAACTTTTTAGATGTATTACCTCATTTAATCTTCACATCAACTCTGTTGATGTAGACACCATGACTGCCTCCAGGAAGCTGAGGAGGAAACTGAGGTCTTAGTGATGAAGGACCTTGCTAGAACACTGCAGGGCTGGAAGCCAGGTTTGCCTCATTCTAAATTCCGTGCTGCAGTAAGAACTTCCAACACAGGGATCTCTATCCTTCCCTCACACTGACTAGAATCAGTTTATTCCAACCATGTCATTCCAGCCCTGTCCCAATGCTACACCTTCGATGACTCCATGGTACCTTTAGATAAAGGTCACATTCGTGGCTGCCATCCAGGGTCCTCAATGTCCCGGTCACCACCACCTCCTCCTCTCTTCTGTTCCTTGTGCGCTCCCCATATTAAGGAAGATCAGCCCATTCTGCCTTTCAGAGGCTACATGCTGCTCTCCCCTAACTCTCATGTCTGCTTTCCTTGGTCTCAGCACCCAGGCCACTTCCTCTAGCTTATGTCTGTGTAAAAAAACTAGAGCAACCATGCGTGAATGTATGCTTCTTGCAACAGGCCCCAGGGAAACATGACATGACATATGTTAACCTCTTCAGTTTCACGTTCACCCCAGGAAACTTACATTTACAGTTAAGACCATGGAAGGTCAGAAAGGTGAAGTGCCAAAGGTCACCTAACCTGCACATGGTGAGGTTGGGATTTGAGTCCAGGTATGTCAGACAGGAAGCGAGCTTCCAACCGCTGTGCTATGAACCTCCCCTTCTATCAAAAAAGGGGACCTGTCAGGTTCTCTAGCCAGAAGTAATTGTTCATCAACACAGGCACAGCACTTGCCTCGTAAGTCTGTAGGGCAGTTACACATCCGGCATTCAACAGTGGTCATTTATGCACATGGTTATTCGTTCACGCAACAACTACTAGTTATTAAAACTTATTTGGGATACAGCAGGGAGTGTAATGGGCAAGCTCCTTCCCCATGGAGTTAACATTTTAGCGGGCAGCTTGGAATGAAAGAGCACACGCCTAATAACGTGGGGTGACATTAGTTGCCACAGAGAAAAATAAGATGGATGGTAATCGCCAAGGAGAGAGGGCTGCTCTGTCGGTAGGACAGGAAGGGGAGAGTTTTCCAGCAAGGGGATACTTGAAGAAAGATGTGAAAGGAGAGAAACAGCTGCAGAGCTCTGGAGGACAAGAGAGGCTGAGTAGGAAGCTATTGATTGTCGCAGTAGACAAGAAGCTACAGTGACTTGGATCAGGATGCAAGGCCTGTACTCACATACATTTTGAAAATAGAACCGGTGGATCTTTCTGAAGGGCCATTGTGAATTGAAATAGAAAAAGAGAACCTCGAGGTGGCCCTCAGGACTTTGGCTTGAGTACCTGGAAGGGTGGAGCTATCATGACTGAGAAGGAGAAAGCTCTGGGAGACACAGATGGGCAAGGGAAGTCAAGGGGATTGCTGACACAATGCTCTGTCTGACATGCCTGTTGGACACTCCAGGGAAGGCAGCTGAATGGGAGTCTGAGGTTCCGTGTGGAGGGTTGGGCAGGAGATGCGATTTTGTGTGTCTTATTTGTACTGGAATCTTCCTACCAGCAGGATCTGTGCTTCCTTAGTATCTAGCAGAGAAGCAGGGGCTCCATACATCACCATAGTCAGGAAAATACAACAACTAAGGATAAAAATGAGGCAAATGTTGGCGTTAACAACCTTAACTAGTTTAATTAAATACCAGTATAACCTAAACACCAATTAACATTATGCTCTAGAGAAATATTACATTGCTGAAATTAAAATTAGGGAAATTATTAATAAAGACTTCAAATAAAGTAGAAGTGCATTTGTAGATCTTGGAACACAAATATATTGTTCATGTGACATTTTTTTAAGAGTTAAGAATGAGAAAGCACTGAGAACAAGCACAAGTGACTGGGAAAAAAAAAGGCTAATTTAAAGAAAAAAATGCCCAAAGAAATGAAATACTATCTCTAGGGCAAATGAAAATAAAATAGATTGTAGCAAAACGTGTTTGAGAGATTATCAATATCATTCCAGGAAAATGAATAAACATAAAGCAGAGTCTGACACCCTAATGGAGTAAATGTAGAAATTCAATAACTAGAACAAAAAATTGTCCCAACCAAAGATGGCTGATGGATAATTTCACTTGTAAAAATATGAATCTGTTGCATAGATTATGAATGCATTCTTTGAATTCCTTCTGATTTGGTAAATGTGTAGGCTATTGGGCAGAATGTGCATGCAAAGGACAGTAATTTTTAATGAAGGTAGAAGCACAATATCATGACAATATATCTGCAGAAGAAATAAAGTGTATTTGTTACTCAAGCCAGGGAAAACCTTCCTGTTAAGTTTACAGATAGGAGGGTAAATACGGGAGCGATCTGACCTACCCAATAAAGTAGCAGAGCTGGATAATCAATGACTTTTGAGGTTCTGCAGCTCCTCTTTTTAATTTGCAGTATCACTGAAAGCAATTTCCTGGCATTCCACAATCTTGCTCTAGGGGCAAAGTAATTGGTGACCCTTGGTCAACGTAAACAATCCGAATAACAAAGATCACAAACCAGACATTAGGGGAAGGCTCCATTTAAATTGCTTGTTGGTAGGTTGCAGCTTCTCAATGGCCAATCTTCAGAAACATATGGCAAAGAATATCTTGGAAATGGGGGTGGTTCTGAAGAAAGTGTGTGTGTGTGTGTGTGTGTGTGTGTGTGTGTGTGTGTGTGGTGGGGGTGGTTTCCTGGTAATTAGAATTGTGGAATTCAGCTAGTTATTTATTCTCCTTTTGTCTCAATGTCATCCTCACCTTTCTGTGCCCTGCTGTTGATTCTCTACAGACTGAATCCCCAGGACACCCAATAGGAATTTTCTGGTATTTCTGGGAGGGACTGCAAACCTACATAGCTTTAGCTAGTGCCGTTGGCCCCTCTCCCAGAACCCCAGCAACATTTCTCTCCCTTCCACTTCACACCTAAAGGTGACCTGGGCTTCTCACTGTTGCTGAATTCGTATGTCACTTTTACTCACCTTTCACCTTTGTCGATAGTCCCTTGTTTGGTTTTTTGAACCATTAAAATTGGAGTCTGCTTCCCTGAAGGACACAAGCATGCTTATGCCCAGGCCATCTACCTGGTCAGGCACGAAAAAGGTGGTTGATATTTGCTGTTGTTTTATGGAATTGACATAGGAAACAGTGAGGGAAAACAAGTGAGAAACAAATGCAGCCACATGCACATGTTTGTCTTGCAGGGTCCCCAGAAGTCCTCGGGATTATTCTCCACTTCCCTTCGAGGGTCCAGTGTCATCAATGTATAAAGTAACATTCACTGTGCCGCAAGGTAAGGCTCTCACAATTAAAATGGCTCATTACCAAGTTGCGTGTCAACCAGCAATGCTAAAGATGCCCGAGGTGACCAAGAATCAACCATTAGTGAAATGCACCTAAACCTTTTAGAGTCACTTACCACGTCTAATTATCTGATACCAGGTGTCATTATGCCGTTACATGTAATTTTAGTACTAGGGCTTACATCATGCTCTTCGTGCCATATTGAATTTCGAGTCTGAACTGGTCAACAGACTGATAAATGAGTAGTTGAATACAGTTATTCGAAGAACCATCCAGAGATGAATATTTACTCATTCATTTATTTAGTGGAAAACATTTTCTGAGCACCGATTATATGCTATGTAAGGTGTGCGAGTCTGATGATTCAGCAACAAATAAGATGTGCTGGACACACACACAGCCCAGAGGACAGCAGAGCTGGGGAGAGACAAATGGTTACAAACAGGGGCCGGGCACAGTGGAATAAACAGGGGGCATAGGAGGGGTTAGCTGAATCTTTGCGGGGCCTGGAGGATTGCTGAAATCATGGAGGAGATAATGCCTGAGCTCTCTAGGAGGGCAAGGACACAGGCAAAGTGGCCCAGGTGGCAGTCCTATTCTGAAGGAGGGTGCTGCAAGTGGAAGCGGCCTGTGGATTGTCACAGCTGTCATGTTGAGCTAAAAGACATGCTGGGAGGAGGGCCTGGATGGGCAGGCAGGGCCTTGTGTCATTCCCAGAGGCCACTGAAGTTTGGAATCAATTTAATTCATCTGGTCATTTACCAAGTACATAGGGACCCTATCTACAGACGGGGTGCTGTGCTAGGCATTAGGGATATAAGGGATAAGGTCCCTATCCTTATGGATATTGAAAGAAAAACAATTTTATTGAGTGAAATAGTACAAATGATTACTACCAGCACAACAGAAGTTGGTGCTGGTGTTGAGCATCGGGGGTCAGGGCAATGGACTTTGGGGGGATGTTCAGAGAAGATCTAAGGAGCTGCTGTTGAAGGAAAGGCAGGAAGGCTGAGCAAGACATGGTCCTACTCAGGTCAGGGTGAGGCATGTTCTGGGCAGAAGGGAGTTTCAGAAGGATGTTCCAGGTGATGCTATGCCCTGAGGTTGGTGGGGACACCTGCTAGGAATTAAAATCCTGGTGAGGCTGGAGCATAGCAAGAAAGAGGGGAGTCAATCAAGATGACCTGGAGGAGCCATCAGGGGTCAGATCGTGGGAGACCGTGGCCTCCAGGGCAAATATTTGAAGTTCGTTGAAGAAGGCATTTAAAGGCAAGAAGTGAAGTGACGTGACAGGACCTCGACCACCAGGTAGAGAATGGGCAGCAGGAATAGAAGCCGGAAAACAAAACATGGTGGTGGGGACTTTGGGTATGGTTGCTGGAGAGACGGCAAGAGGTGGTAATTTTTGGAGGTGGCACTGTCCTGTCTTCTTGCAACATTGCCCTTGAGTTTGGGGGAAAGCACTTCATCGCAGGGGATTTCTAGCTTTTGGCTCTTCACACCACGCCAGTGACGAGCCACCTATTGAAATGGGGAAAACTCTGGGCGGGGTGGGGCAGGACACATAACCCCTTCGCTCGTAACTTGGTGGATGTGAGCTTCACGGGGCATGAGGGCAGTGGGGGCAGGGAGGGATACCTCCAGATACCCGAAGATTTTGCATCCGGAGGTTCCGAAGTTTTCACAATGCGCAGGGAAATGACAGAAATGAGGAACACCTGGTGAAAGCGATGGACGGGCGGTGCAGAGGGCTGCTTCCAGGCATCGAGACGCTGCGATTTGCTCACGAATTAGAGAACCAGGTGAGCCTGGCAGGATGGCCAGGAATCGGGGGGAGAAGCCCAAGAGGAGCAAGTGGACAGGTGCCGGTGGTGGCAAAGAGCCCGAGATGTGACCTTCGGAGAGGCGCCCCTAGGTTTGGCAATTAAATCATCAGAGCTGGAGGCGGGTGAGCGGAGTGGATGGTTGGTGAGGAAATGGCAGGCGGCTTCCTCTTAAGGCAAGTTTGGATTGAGCGTTAACACACGCATCGAGAAGCCAGTGGTCAGGGAGCACTTGGAAAGGAGGAGGATTGCCTGATAGAGAAAGACCCGAGAAGACAAAGAACTTGGTAATATCCATCATAGATAGAATCTACCTAGTAATTTCCAGTCACTTAGCCTTGATGATCCCGTTTCGTCCCTGCAATAACCTGAGCGGTATCAGAGAAACTGTAATTACCTGCATTTGACTGATAAAACCGTCGTGGTTTTAGGATTTTGCCCAAGTCTCTCTGCGTCAAAAAGCAGGAGCAGCAACGATGCAAACAGTTCAGCCACAAACCTGCCTCTTAACCCTGCACTACCCTCCCTTCCCGCTCTGTCAGCTTCACCCCAGTACAAGCCAGCATGTCCGTGTGTCCTTGAAACATGTTGTTCAGGATCCTGACTTGCCACATCTTACCCTCAACCATCCCAAGGGCCCCCAGGGTGTGACCACCAAGCCAGCAGCATCAGACCCAGTTGGATTAGTGCATCTTTCCCCAGGGCTGGTTTGTCTGGGGAAGAAAGTACTTAAGAAACACATCCATTATCTGGACAGTGGAACTGCTGTGACCTTCTCACAGCTGGGCCTCTCTCCCCCCTCCAGCCTCTTCCTGACAATCTGCATCCAGTCCAGGTCTCCACGCCGGGTTCCTGCCTGCAACCTTCTCTCCCAGTATTTTCTGTCCTGTGTAACCACCTAGATAAAAATAGGTCTTCATACTGAGGTGGGAGGTGGGCAGCAGCTTGGGGCAGAGCTACCCCATGGAAATCTTCACCAAGCCTCTCTTGATTAAATTACCTTGGGACCAAAGCCCAGAGTCGTTCTAGCTTTTATTCTTCACCCGCTGGATTCACTGGCTTGTGGCAACATTCATGGGAAGCTGCTGAGTGACCCATACTTGCTTTGAGGTCTCCTGCTCTCTATCTTAACCTACTCCTTGATTGGCATTACCGCTGACCGACCTGTTTGAGGGGGAAATATAATATTATCCCTTAGCAGTGTTTTTCGAAGAGGGACCTGCAGGTTCCTGGGCTCGCCATAGATGAATGGAACCAGAATCTCTGCAGGTGGAGTCATCCTATTCCCGGGCAACTCCTGCTGCTGGTGTAGAAAGGCTCTTCCTGGCCTCTTTTCAGGATCCTGGGTGCCAAACCAGGAAAAGGGAAACGGGGCAGCACACCTGGGAGGGTACCTATGCGCCTACTCCGGTTCAACAACTCTTGGGCACCCCTGTTTACATTGAGGGGCTCAGTTCCCTCTGCTTTCCAACTGGCCTGGCTCTTGGGGTGTTAATTGTTTTTACTAAACTCGAGCATTTAGCCCAGCTCTCACTTTCAAGTGATTGAGGTTCACCTCCAGTTCCGATTGCTTGTGCTTCACACCTGCCAGGTGGACCAGGTCTGATCTTATTTGCTCCAGGGGACATTTCCAGTCCAGCCTAGCATCATATCCATCCTAAGAGCAAAAAATAACACTGGAAAGACGGGATGAGGTCAGATCAAAGCAAAATTAAATTCACTGATACATTTTTGTGAAAGGATGCACTATGAAGACTCACCCCGAATAAATAGCCTTTAAAGTCACGTCTGCCTCAATTTCTGAAGATGTCAGCCTCTCAGACTGTTTACTGCCATTTGAGGATATGAATGTTAATCTGGAAAAGGCCAACCAGGCTGCCATAGTAACAAAGCTGACCACCCTGGGGCCAGGTGATTTCTGGTTTTCTTTTTCTAATCTTTTAAAGACGGCCTGTTTTATACGTCTACGGCAGGGGACAGCAATTAGGAGATGCATCATAGTCACTCCCTGACCTATAAACACCTAAATTATGAATGTCCTATATCTAGCACTGAGCCCCAAAGTGCGGGTGGCCCATTTTGTTCCCCTCCGGGGAGAGGCTACAGCAGCTCTGGGCAGAAAGAGCCTCTCACCCTGTGCCCAGCGCCCAGAGCAGCTGCGGCCATGGGCTCTTCTGCGGGGAGTCTTCTCACTGGCGTGAGGCAGTGTGTCCTGCAACTATTCTGGATATGGGCACACGCACCCGAAGCATCCCACGTTACCATTCATGAGTACATGTTCTCCTAAGGCTGGTGACCAGAGGGCCATGCTAGCCCACACAGTCCCTTCCACTCCAAAACACAGCAGAACTGGTCCTGTGGCTTTTCTACCCACTCTGTGATTAAATTGGCCTTGGGAGGCTGGGGCTGGCCTGACATGGGTAACATGCTGTTCCGCGTGACTTGAGTTATACCTTTCAAACAACCAACTTGTAAGCGAACTTTGGGAACACAACCCATGCAAATTGAAAAATGCTCCTAGGGAGGAATTCAGGTGACAACTCCTTTATCAGAACTTATTGTTCCATTTTTTCCTTTTCTTTTTACACAATGGCATGACTTTATGATAGGCCCTGATTTTCAAGTAAATGAAATTGTTTTCAATTTTGTTTTACTTATTTTTAATGGAAGTACTCGTCTCTCATTAAAGGTTTAAGTGTTACCGTCCACAATCAAAGCAATAGGAGCCATTTTCACTGACAGGTAAGTTATAACTAAAAAATGAAACCAGGGCCCTGGCTGGTGGCTCAGTGGATAAGGCGCCAGCCTGTGAACACAAAGGTCGCTGGTTCGATTCCCAGCCAGGGCACATAACCGGGTTGCAAGCCAGGTCTACAGCCAGGTCTGTAGCTGGAGGCTGGTGAAAGGCAACCATACATGGATGCTTCTCTCCCATTCTGCTTCTTTCCCTTCCCTTCTTAGTGAAAATAATAAATAAAATCTTTAAAAAAAAATTGAAACCAGTCTGGAACTTACGAATGTGTAACCCGTTCTTCCTTGCATAGGGGTGCCAGGAGCTGATGTGCTCTGGTGGCCCCATAACTCAGCCTTAGACTTCCACCTGTCCGACTGGCCTCCAGAGAACAGGCAGGGCAGGTGATAGCCACTCACCGTGGTGGGAGTCAGACTTAGAGGAGTGAGTTTGCACCAGTAACGTACAAAACATTCTCTCACATGCACCGCCTCTTTGGACAGGAGAACGTCAGTCCCACAGGAAGCAAATGACTTGCCCAAGTCCTCTTGATGCAGGTGTGCAAAGATCAAGATCTTTTACTATTAAGCCCACCCTACTATACTGCAGTTTTATTTTGGAATAAATACCTGATTCAAAAACAAACATAATTTTTCAAGGCTTGTCTTGAGTAATTGTGGGAAATTAACTTTACCTGTATTTTCTTTATTCTTAACACACACACACACACACACACATTTCTTTTTCCTCCCTCTATCATTATAGGGTATGTTGAAAAAGATTGTCAACCTTTTTCATTTCATGGCACACAAACTAATTACTAAAATTCTGTGGCACACCGAAATATGTATTACACCTTCTCACCGACCTAACAAAAAATTAGGTGTAATTTTGATTTGTTTGCACCAGATGGCTATCGCGCTGGTGGCCGTCATGTTTTTTTATTTGACAATCTAAAGGAAAAGGGGTCATGGCCCCTGAGTAAATAGTCAGGTGTTGCATGCTTTAAAAATTTCTGTGGCCCAGCAGTTGAAAATCTCTATTATAAAGAGCAAACAAAACGACATACGTGAAACGCTGAACAAACCGTGACATACTGTCCAGAGGAGAAGAAGTATGATTGTGTTGGTGTTCACGGAGTGTTTTTCTATCACTGCTATTCATTGTTTCTTCTCTAACATTTGTTTACCCAGCACAAGGGAACTGGAAAATGTATTCACACGCTGTCAGCATCCGGGAGGCCGTGGGTGGGTTTCAGGCAGGGCTGCGCTTTGGCTCCTGTCACCCACTGTGGACAGGTGGATTTGCTTGCTGTCACATGCTAACAGAGCACCTGGAGGCCAGGCACGGGTCTGCTGCGGCAGGTGGCCGGAGCCCCAGGCCACCTCATACACTGCTGACAGGCTTGGTTTGAACTCCTTTGCCCAGCACAGACTAATAACACAAAACATATCAGGGTGGGCTATCTGGTATTCTTCTCCTCGTCTTTGTAATCAGACATGATTGAAGACGCACTAGGGAACAGGTGGCCTGCACAGTGCCACCAGCTGCACATGCTGGGCATATGGTTCAAAAGTAAACATCAATAACCATTTCCCGAAAAGTGGTTCAAAGTCCTTATTGGTCCCTTTAAATTACGATCATATTAATTTCAGCGTGTTTACTGTGGGTTGTGTAGATATCATGCTAGATGATCCAGGGAGACTAGAATAAGCATGTACGTATTCTTGCATGCATGCATGTATCTATATACACACATACAGAGACATAATCTATACATATATTTATGCATATATATACACAATATGCCTATGCACATATGTACATACATATACATGCATACACATATATGCACACAGCCCCCTAGATATGTATGTGTCCATTCTCATAGAAACAAGGAATTCTTTTGATTCTTCTCCTACCAAAATATTCAGTGTCATCTTAACAAAGCCAAAATGTACTGTGTCCACCTAGAACTAATGAATGTTTTTCCTTCCTCCCTTCTTCCCTCCAACAGGCGTTTGCTGAGTGTCACTATGTGCCAAGTACCTGGACAGCGAAGCTAGGCGTGTGTCCCCTACGCCAACAGTGAGAGGCAGGCACCTGAGCTGCCCCTGGGAATGCAGCAGGCGGGGTTTGGTAGGGCAGGTACAAGGAGGCCACCGCTGACTTTGGGGTGATGGGCATGGCGCCCCAGGTCCAGGCGTGCACCAGCTGTCTTAGGGAGATGGTGGTGTTCGCACAGGGAGATAGAAGGACCTCAGAAGGGGAGTGGAATGTGCGTGGCGTAGAAGCCTAGGAAGGCACGGCTCTTTCAGAAGTTTCGGCTAATGTTGGCCGAGAATAAAAAAGGTAGTGAGGCCAGGGTGGGGGCAGGTGGGGTGAGGGTCGGACAGTGAGAGACCAGCCAGGAATCGGGTCCTGGAGAGCACTGGGTGCCCCAGTAAGGCAGTTAGGATGGACGCTCAGGGAAGCCCTGGGTCACAGCCCAAAGGGGTCAGGGGGAGCTGAGTGAAAAATCAAGCCTCGAGGATGGGTGTTGTCTTTGGCTCCCTTTCCTTTTGGCTTGGTGTCACGTGCAGCAGTGTTGTGGGGAAGTCGCCCGTGCATAGCTGCGTAGGGATGTTTGGTGTCCGGGCCAGCAGGTTCGGAAAGCTCTGGGAACAGGAGATGGGGCTAGGAGAGGGCGTCGTCCGTTTCGGTGTGTGGATTTCCCTGCGCCTCTGACCGTGGTGGCAGCGGAGCCCTTCCCCAGGGCCGGCACTTCCGAAGGACCCTCTCACCTTTTGCAGCTTCATTTTCAGGACAATCGCTCCGGGCGAATTTAGGGAAAACGTTGCCCCTGCCACCCAAAGCAACCTTGCTCTAAGTGTGAATCTGTCCGTGGCCATGATGAGGAACAAAATTGTTCCCGTAGCAGATTTTCCTAGTGAATCGAGAGCTACAGCAAGTCTCTACCGGCCAGCGACGAACATTTCAGTCTGCAGTGCATTTAAGGAAAGGTATTATCTCCGTGTCACTTTATTTTTTTTAGCTGCCTCCTGCCTCCTTTGAGGGCTCCCAGCGGCAGAAGGAGACATAGGCTCGGCCTCCTAATTGAATTAGAGGCCGTTATGCCTGGCACTGGGGCGCTGATTCCTTGTGTTTGCTCTTACAGCATAAACAGGAGATTGCTTCTCTTATTTTTGAACGTTGTTAGCTTCTCTGTTCCACTTCGCCCCCTCTGGCAGACAGAAGCCTCTGGGTTCCTTGCTACTTAGACAAAATCTGAGAGGAATTATGAACGGAATGTAAACAGTGACGGAATCTTCGTGATGCTTTTTGAGATGGTATTTCTTTTCTGTCTCTTAGTTTACACTTATCCCCATTTCTTTATAATGAGAGTATGTTGTGGGGATCTCAGTTGGAGAAATGAAAATGTGCTCTCCAATCTACACGCCACAAAGCGCACGGCTTGAACATCTCCTATTGTCTACACTTTCTCATTCCTCAGCAGTCATCTGTTGGTAAAAATTGGATAGGGTCTTTAATGCTGTCATCCTCAGTAGGACAAAATGCACAGGACAGGGGATCCAGTAAAGACAGACTTCCTGTTATTCTCACAGAGGATGAAAATCAGGCAGCAGAAATCAATGAGTCCAAGCAAAACTTAGTCATTGAGTGATCGGTTGGAGAGTCTCTGGGATTTCAGTGTATGTATATCATGTTAACCCAGGAACACTTTTTTTTTTTTGAGCAGGGAGGTGACAAACATGAAACATCACTCCTCCCTTTTCTGTGCATGATCCAGTATCTATGCCTATATCTTGATTTATAGTGATCATTTTAAATTGTCATCAGGGTAACCTGAAAGCAGAAATAAGCTCTTCCTATAATACTAACTAATAAAAGGGTGATTTGCTGGGACCTCCTGAAGAATCGGAAAGTAGCCACAGTCAGAGAGGAAAGATCCTATTATTAGATGGTCAAAACCTGATGTAGGTTTCTAGTTAGTAAGAGGAACAGTATCGTGTGTCTAAGAACTCACGCGCTGAGTATGGTTCGGTATTCCTTCTGGCTTGTTTGATTAACTGACAAACCCATTTTCATATTATATTTATTTGTATATTAATATTATATGTCATTTTTATTAATAGCTAATGATAGCTAAATTATGCTTAAATAATAGCTAAAATCTATCATCATAGTCCTTGATGAATGGGTAAACTATAAATATCCGAGCATTTCTCCCTGTCAGGGCAGGGGCATGGCATACACTCCGTAGGAAGGTGGAGGGATCTAAAATAACAAGTTGCAGGAGTAGCTCAATGACTAGGTGAGGCTATAACCAGGACTGAGACTGTAAGAGAAGGGGCAGGATTGGGAGAAATTGTCCATTCAATTGTAGAGACCTTGAGTTTTTGCAGCTATGGGCTCCCCCTCCCCCCGATAAAACCAGTACATTATTGTGCATAGGGGTCTAGAATTCAGGGAAGTTTTGGGCTAAGAATAAATTGCCCATGGTTTATGGACCTGGAAATCCTTGCCTGATCTCCTCCTTTGGACAAGTGCTGAGCTCAGAATGCTATTTCTGGCCTGGGATTCCAAGTATTAAGGCCAGACATCAAGGAGACAAAAGCTAAGTTCTCAAGAGAGAGAATCCAGGTCAAAGTCAACATGGTTTACTAATCAAAACCAAAAGAAACTATTTCAAATGAGTAATTGATTCATTAGAAACAAGGGACTATAGCCCTGGCTGGTGGCTCAGTGGATAGGCTCCAGCCTGCGAACCCAAATGTTGTTGGTTCGATTCCCAGCCAGGGCACATAACTAGGTTGCAAGCCAGGTCTCCAGCCAGGTCCTTAGCTGGAGGCAGGCAAAAGGCAACCATACATTGACCTTTCTCTCCCTCTCTGACTCCCTTCCTTCCCCTCTAAAACTAATAAGTGAGGGAAAAAAAAAGAAAAGAAAAGAAAGAAAGAAACAAGGGACTATGAATCATACTTTGGTCCTTTTCTCTAATTCCCAAGCATTCTGCAATTTAAAAAATAACTTGAAACCTTTAAAAAAGTGATGTGCCAAAGAAGTCGTCAGTGTCTGATTCAGGGAAGAGATAAAGGGATAAATCATGAGGGCCCAGTGGGGAAAGGAGAGGAGATAATAGAAATGGAGGAATCTGAGAGAAAGATGGTCACCATGGTGGGTGGTGGAGGGGCTGTTTCAGGGGTGGCTGGGAACGCAGGTAAGCCCTGGAGACATGTTGATGACCCCAGGGACAGCAGGTAGAGGTCATTGGTTAGGCAGGGAAAGATGAGAGCAAAACAGCATGGAAGTTGGAGAGCAGGAAAGCAAGTCAAGTGGGTTTGGTGTTTGTTTTTTTTTGTGTGTGTGTGTATTTGTTTTGTTTGTTTCAAGAGAAGAGAGGTAATTCTCAGTTCTTACCAAAGCACCAGGCAGACTTGAGTAACAAGAGCTGGGCTACACTGAATATGTACTTTCCATTTCCCCAGGATGCTAGGTACTCTTTCTATCTTGCAGGAATGAGAAGCCATGCCTGGCAGGGGTACGAAGGTGAGATTAGTCTTTTCCCTCCCTAACTGTGGGAAAGCTACTTCCATTTGAGGGGCCTGAGCTTCCTCATTTTTAACATGCATGCTTGGATCAGATGTTCTCTAATGATCATTTAAGCTGCAATATTTTATATCCACCTCTAAATCTCTTGCTGCACGTCAAAAGCCCTAGTTTCATCTTCTTATCAGAATGATTAGTGCAAACACAGTGATGAAGAAAGGAGCCCGGGGATTTGGTTTCATATCAAATTGTCTGATTCCTATGCAGGCCAGATAATTAGTTCACTCACCTGGAAGCACTTTCATGTAAGCAATTCAACTGAAAAAACCAAAAAACAAAAAAACTGGGTAATACCAGAGGAGCTCAGGCAATACCTTTTCCCTCAGTACTGTCATCAGGAGTAAGTCAACACCATCCACCTGGGCAAGGATCAGAAATTACCATTAAGATTCCAATCCCTTTTCTTTCATGTCCTTAAAAAAAAATCAGCATAGAGAAAAATTAGGGGCAGCGTGAAGGCATGCACTGGAGGATGCATAGTTTATCTTCCAGTTGGAGCAGGCCAAGGCGCCTTCTGAGGTACAACCAACTAGGGGCCTGAAATTGTCAGACAGCAAGTGTGTGCCCCTCTGGATTCAGGAGAAACGCAAACAGGGAAGTGGGCAGAGCAGGCATCCCACTGGGCAGAGCATGATGGCAGATGAGGTAGGGTCCAAAAACGGTAGAGGGAGAGAGATCAGCAAGGTGATGAGAAGGTATTTGCCAAAGTGTTTCTCCCACATAAAAAATTCTAGTCTCACACAAATAAAGGGAAGGAATTTTATGGGTGCACTGGAAACAGAAGGAATCCTAAGTTCTGTGTAATCAAGATCAGAGATAACTAGAGTTCAAGAAACAGCTGCTAATTTCTCTGAAGGAGAGCGAATTTGCTGCGATTTCTAACTATTGCAAGAGAAGGAAGGAATGGTTGGGACAAACAGACACACAGAGATGTCATTGCTCCTGAACAAACAAAGCAGAAGGGAAAAATCAAATTAGGGATGTACCCTGTATCCACATACACATCAAACCATTTCTAATTGCTGTTGATAAGAGAGCCCCTATTCTGTAACATTTGATTGGGATCTATCTGCATTCATTCTGGACTTAACTGTATAGTAGTAACTTAGTAATTGTACAGTAAACTGTATATACTTTCATTATATAGTGGTAAAAAAGTCAGCTATCTATATTGACATGATAAAAGTCTTGAGTTTAATCATTCTCTGAATATGTAGGTAGACACATCTATACTTGGTGGAATTTGCAATGGACATTTGTCCTTTTTTTGTTTTGTGAGCATGTCAAGATGAAATACTCAATGGAGGGAAACAATTCCCCAGAACAAATTCAAAGGTTCTGTGAAACCAAAAAATGAAAAGATACATGCCTAATGAAGTTCACCAGACTGTCTAAAATCCACCACGCCTGTTGCACCAAACTGACTAACATAAGGTACTTCTCCTGGCACATCCAATAAGCACTAAACTCCTCTCTCAAAAGGAAGATAACCCAAAGTCCTCCAGTTACTCTATCCATTTCCAGGCTAGATTATCTGAGTGAGGCCCACTTATCTTGTTCACTTGTGTTCCATTATTTTCACCAGTGGACTTCCGCCTATGAGCTACATGGCACATACGTCACTAATGAGTACTGCATTAGGTAGTGGGGACAGGGAGAGGAAAGAGATGAGAATTTGGGTAAATTCTTCAATGTATGCACAGCAAAGAAGGAAAAACAAGTAGTAATTGTAATTATTATTTCGGTACCTTGTCATTGGGTGCACTGATCACTCATGACTTCCCTGTCCACCTGTACTTTAATTTCCCTTTAACTGGAACTCCTGGCCACACATCTGTTTCTGACCCCTGGGCAGATCTCCTTTTTTAGGTGGAAGAGTCATCCAATGGGCACTATATTATATGGGTATCACAAGGCATCCATGGGATTCTCTGGTTCCATTTATACACCTTCCACTATTGTTTCTTGATAGTCGGGGGACACACACCAGCCTACATGTTAACCCTTCTTTTGTTTGCTGGCCCAGTGGCACAATGAAATAACCAGGTTACAAAGAGGTGGCTGGTCCTTCAGAGCCATGCGGTGGCAGGAGACAAAAACTTTTGTGAGCATGTCATTGAATATACCATGAGCGATGTCATCTTCATAGCAGCTGTGTATCCTACGTATTGAGGTCATGTTAAAGAATGCCAAGATACTAGTACCTAGAGTGAGAAGACCAGGAAAAGCGGTGTATAGACTTTCACTGAATTTCCATGTTTTCAGGGGACTGACTCACCATCCCTTTCCACAGGTTATAGTGTTTTGGAGTCTGAAAATTCCGTTACAATCGGTCCAGAAAACAGACCCTAGTGTGGAACTAAGAGGGGGTGGTGAATTGGCTGCAAAGTGTGAGGGTGAGATCTAGGAGGCTGCTCCTTATATAATGAGTCCTGTTTTTAACTATACTTGATAAACCCACCTTCTGAGGTACCCAATGTCTCCAGCCCCTCAATTTGTGCTAAGGTCTGCAGCACAAATCAACATGTTTCTTGTTAGCATGTCTCACGTAGATGCGTAGCTTTCAGCTGTTTTTATTTTGCTAAGTCAATGGTGGTTTATGCATGCTGCTTACATCTTCCATGTTTGGTTGACATTTCTCCTCTGCTGTAGACGTCTGTCCTGCTTTTCTTTATCCTAATGAGCCTGTGCTGTTTGTGTTCCTTTTATTCTTATGGGTTTGGAGGAGCAAATGGAGGTAAAGACTACACATAACCTACTTTTTTAAACTAGCAGCTCCAAGATTGGAGCACATTTCAATGGTGACAGGAAGCCCGTATTGAGAATATGGGGAATAATGAATGGAATGAGGCGTTTTTGGAAGAAAGAGGGAAGAGGATCTAGAGCAAAAGTGATAACACTTCATGAAGAGAAGGGCCAACTCCTCCATGGGACCATAAGCAAGGCGGGAAGACTTGGGTACACGGAGCAATGGACCTGTGGATGTAGGGTTGGGATTTGAGGCCATTCCCTGTGAAACAGCCTCCTATCTGTTTGCTGTAGTGACATGCATGCATTCTCTACCCCCCTGTGCCACCCACCAATGTCACTCCAGAAACAGTTCCTATTAATGAGGACAACTCCACTCTGTCCGAGAGAACTCTCCATTTCGTATGAGTTTATGCAGAATAGAGAAAAGAAAAATGGAATTTATCACAGGCACTGCATTCAATGTCCCACATGTACAAAAGCATGTAGCATTTGGCCTTTGCCTTTAAAGTATTTAAAACTAGTGAGATTTAATTTTTGCCTTTATTTTTATTGTTGATACTATGACAGATGTCCCCAATATCACCCCTTTGGCCACCGCCTCCCAACCTTGCCCCTCTTTCCCTCTGGCCACTGCCGCCCTGTCGTCTGCATCTATGGTTCATGCATATCTGCTCTTGGTCTAATCCCTTCACCCTCTTTCATTTAGTACCCCCTGTAACCCTCCCCTCTAAATGCTGTCCATTCCAGGCTTTCATGCCTCTGTTTCTATTTGTCTATAAGCTTTTGCTCACTAATTCTACCTGTGATATAAAAAGACAGTTTTAACATAATGCAGTAAATGTTTATGGCAGAGGAATTTGGAGGGTTCCTCAGAAATATAGAGGAGGACCCCTGACCAACTTGGGGCTCAGGCAGGATTCCTGGAGAAATTGGGTCTCAGCTAAGTGCTGGATGATCCCAAGTTAGCCAGGCCAGGGTGGGCAGGGCAGACATGCCAGGGATGGGTGGCAGAACAGCTAGTGTGTGGCGGTGGGAAATACCCGGCTACATGTGATGAGCTATAAGGTGGGCAGCACAAGTGGGAGGTAGGGGAGTGGAGCTAAAGGAGGATGCAAAGTGCGAGGTCTAGATCACAGAGTCCTTTGGTGCTGCTTCCAGGAATTAAAGAAGATTGACACGATCTGATTGGGATGGTAGAAACAGCAGTTAGGCCGCAAGGAGCAAAGCGAAGGCAAGGCCGACTGGCAGGTTGGCTCGTGACAGGGAGAGCTTGAACCAGATGGGTCAGAGCAGGAATTGATAAGAATAAAGGGCAGCAACTGCACCCAAAGACTAGGCTGGAATCATGGCACCACCAATGATCACTTGTGCATTACGGCATTCAACCTCATTCCTGCACACTCTGCCCTGCGGTCATTCCATGTGTCAGAGAAGACAGTCACCCAGCGAGCCTGACACAGTGCTTGCTACAGAAGTTCATTCCTTTTCCTCCATGTCTTTAGGTAACTTTCAGTTTTCCCTCCTGTCTTTTCTATGCTAGTTATTTTAGGACAATTGAAATGACAGCTAACCATGCTCAGTGGAGCTTCTCACTTTAGATTAGTGCGTACCACAGCCCATCCACCCATTACTACATTATCTTCATGGACAAGTATACACAGACACAAACATACACAAACACACACAGAACACACACACAACATACATCCCTTTCCTCCCTCACTACTCACTATTCTACCACATCCTCCATCACCCATTACTTTCATCCTTCATTTGCTGAGCCAAGACTCCCAAAGCATTTTGAGGATACCCAGAAATGCAAGATACATCAACAAGTTTTAGGAAATGTAGGCATTCACTCAACTTAATTTTTGAGCATCTACTCTATGACATCAAAAGAGAAAAGTCCTTGCCCTCCTGGAGCTCTGGAAAAGCTGGGAGAGTCAGCAGTCCTCTTGTTACACAGGGACCATTTCAATCATTTGGAGGCAGTATCTTCTAGGCTCTTTCCTGATGACGGTGAGGTAACACAGGTGTGACAGGTGTTGTTTTGCCAATAGAATAGTCTGATGATTTCTCAGTGTTGCTCTAGGAACGGTTGACAACATTCTCATTGAATCCTGCTGCCTTTATATATGTAACTTTCCCTGCTACCTGAGGGGGTAAGGGCTCTTAAGCCAGGTCTAGTGGAAAACTCGCTATTTCTTTTAGGATTAGATGTAGGTCCCAAATGTCTTCTTCCAGTGGGACAAGATTTGTCACAAACAGCTTGGATTTATAGGTGCTCTTCTGCAGCAGAAATGGTTTCACCTTTCGAGGTAACCTTTACAGAATCATAAAATCAATCAGTTTTATTTGACACCCAAATCAGAGCTCTGCCCTAAATAGATGGGTAGCACTTTTCATGGAGAACAAAACAGAAGGGAGGAATGTCCCCAGGGCTGCATGGAAGAAGGGGACACTGGGACTATTTATTTATTTATTAAAAATTAAAAAAAAAAATGTTATTCATTATTTTCAGAGAGAAGGGCAGGGAGGGAGGAAGAAGGGGGAGCGAAGCATCCATGTATGGTTGCTTTTCACCTGCCACCAGCTATGGACCTGGCTGGAGACCTGGTTATGTGCTCTGACTGGGAATTGAACCAGCCACCTTTGGGTTCGCAGGCCGGCACCAATTCACTGAGCCACACCAGTCAGGGCACACTGGGACTATTTAGAGTCCCCACAGTTGATAATGTGTCTGGCAGTGCCCTGAAAACGTGACTGGGATAGCTGTCTGTGACCCTGGAGATCACAAAAATAAGCTTCTGTCCTCACCCTGGAATAAACCCATGACAATAGGAAGGGAGGCAAAAAATGAGCTGCAGATGGACTGATTCCCTTTTCTCTTCTCTTTGGTTCAGTGTCTCCAGGAGTCTGTGTAAACTTGTCTGGAGGGAAAGGAGGCCATTCTAGATGCAGTCTCTGTAGACAGATGGCCTAGATTTGGCTTCATAAGTTTCAGACTCTAAATGATTCATACGGTGATGACTTCAGGAAAGGGGTGCGAAGTATGCAAATTGTGTGTGTGTGTGTAATGTAGGGTAGTGTTTGTACACATGAATAATTTTAGGTAATTTCAAAGAAAATTGTACAGTTGTAGTGATTTTGCAAAATTATCTTTAAAGGTAATGGTTACCCCGAGAAGGCAATGTAACAGTGGTTACCAGCAACGCTTTGGTCAATAGGTTGTTTGGTGTCAAATCCCAACTCTTTAGCTTAAAAGCTATGTGACACTTTGCAAAATTTTTAATGACTTTGTGCTTCAGTTTCCTCAGTTATAATGGCATCTACCTTATTTGTGGGTATTAAGTGAGATAATATACAAGCATGAATGGCACTTGGCTTATGAGGAGTGCTAAGTGCTCCCGTATTAACCATCATTATAATTAAGTGGACATGCTTGAACTGTGGAGAAAACCTTTCCAGTACCTTCCCTGCACAACCTTGGGCAGTTTACTCACTCATTCTGGGAATAACTATATCCCATAATTATTTACTGGGAGTTTTAAGTGAGATAGCACATGTAAAGCACCTGGCATAATGGTCGATTCATAAGTTGGTACTCAACAAACATGAGTGATAATTATTAGTATCAGTCACACACACACACGCTTTCAATATTATCACAAACCTTTACTTAGAATTCAGGAGGAACTCAGGCAAGTAAGGAGACTGACATCCTAGTCACAGAAGAGTGTCCCAAATGAAAGCGGTCAGGGTGACCCTGTGTGTATAGTGTCAGAATGACCGGAACAGCCACTGTGCAATGACCGGACCTCCAGCCTTGGAGCCCAACGCCTCAGGCAGGTGTTAGGTTGCGGTAGCCATGTGAGGAAAAAATAATCAGGTGCTCCTTTCTAAGCCACTGCACTTCTTTCCAGAATGGGCTCCACTGGAGCCACCTCGTCAGGATTAAGTCATTAAGTTGCACGCACCACAGGAGTCCCCATTGAATGGCTGCAATGTGGCCGTGTTGGCAGAGAAATACCTCCCAGAACACCACTCAGTCGACAGCCCAGTACAAGAGGGGGGTGCCTTCCTTGTAAGCAAGTACTAGACAAAGTTCAAAGAGGGGGTCCCTGTCCTGGAGGGAGGGGGCAAGCTGCAGGACTGGTGTGAAAGGAGGACCATGGGGCCTGTTGTTAGATTTGCTAACTTGACCTTTTCCCGTACAAACCATAAGCCCCAGGGAAGACGGAGGACTTTAAGTGCAAATGACGACTGCATGGTCATTTTGCATTTAGGATGCCACTTAGCGACAGCAAAAGCTTTCAGAGTGCAGTAAAACATTTGGCGTCAGCCACCTTGGGTTTTCTCAGAGCACTCTGAGAGCAATCTTACTTTTGCAAAACTCCCGACCTAACTTATCTTTGGTTGAGGACATTTGGGGAAGTGCCTGAGTATGGATAGGTGGAAATGAAACCATCATGGTGTGTGTATTTATTGACTTTTTAGAAGAGCAGTATTAGGTTCACAGCAAAACCGAAGGGAAAGGAGAGACTTCCCATGTAGTCCCTACCCCCACACACACAGCCTCTCCCATTACCTGTGTCCTCCACTATCAACATTTGTTACAGCTGGGGAGCTCACACTGGTACACCCTTATCCCCCTAAGTCCATAGTTGTACAGTCTGTGGGTTTGGACAAATGTGCGATGACATGAATCCACCGTAACAGTCTCGTACTGAGTAGGTTCACTGCCCTAAAAACTCCTTTGTGTTTTACCTACTTATCTCTACCCCTTCGCCACCTGTCTCCGAACAGCACCTGGGGTCCTAGGCCTGCCACCATCCTTTTGGCACAATTCCAGAGGCAAAGGTTTGGTGATAAAAAAAAAAGTTTTTATTTCAAAACTTCACAATCTCGGAGGCGTTCCACATGCACTGTCACTTAGGCCTGTCAATCAAGTCTAAACTCTTCAACATCTGAGATCTCCTTCCAGCCCCTGCCCCACTGTTAGTTTTTAGTTATGTTATTTCCATAGAGTTAAACTAAAACAACGTAAGGTACAAATGCTACACAGTTTTGGAAGAAGGGCAGGCTTCTGCCTCAGCGGCCTCAAGGAAGGACAACCCTGCCACCCTCCCCTGGGTCAGCCCGGCCCTAGGCAGTGTCCAAGTTCCTTCCTGTCCCAAGTGCAGCTACAACACGCTGGCCCGGGCATCCTCAAGGACTAGAGAGAGCCTGAGCTTCAGAGTGCTTCTTTCTTTTTCTCCACTTTTAAAAATTATTTTTGAAGGTTTTATTCACTTATTTTTAGAGAGAGGGGCAAGGAGGGAGAAAGAAAGAGAAATGTGTAAGAGCAACAGGGATCTATGTACGGTCACCTCTTGCATGCCACATTCCCGGCTGGGGGCCTGGCCCACAACCCAGGCATGTGCCCTGACTGGGAACCTAACAGGCAACCAGTTGGTCCCCAGGCTGGTGCCTTGGAGCCACACCAGCCAGGGGGAGAGTGCCCCTTTTATTTCAAATCTTGCCCATAATGCCCTGCCCTCTAGAGGCATTTGGTTTCTTAGTCAATCCCACTACCCCATCCCAGACTGCTTTCTGTTGCCCTGGCAACCTCACCCCAAGACCCCTCCCCACTGCTCCCCAGTGATCCAATCAGATTTCTCTGTATCACATCAACTTCTGGCAACTATTGATCTGTTCTCTTTTTTTACTGTCTCCATAGTTCTGCCTTTTCCAAACGTCCCTGTACAGGTTTTTGTGTGGATATGAGTTTTCAACTCCTTTGGGTAAATACCAAGGAGAGTGATTGCTGGATTATATGGGAAGACTATATTTAGTTTTGTAAGATGCTACCAAACTGTCATTCAAAGTGGCTGCACCACGTTGTGTTCCCACAAGTGATATGCAAGAGTCCCTGTTGCTCCACATTTTCATCTGCATTTGGGTTGGCCAGTGTTCCGGATGTTGGCTGTTCTAATAGGTGTGCAGTTGTATCTCATTCTTGTTTTTACTGACATTTCCCTATGGCACAGGATCTAGAGTGTTTTTCCATAAGCCTATTTCCCATCTCTCTATCTTCTGTGGTGAGATGTCAGCTAAAGTCTTTGGCCCATGTTTTAAATTGGATTGTTTGCTTTCTTACCATTAAATATACTATATCAATATTAATGTATTCGTTTAACAAATGTTACTGGGAACTTACTATGTGTTGGGTAATATTCCAGGTTTTCTCTTATCTCAACTTCGCAACTGGGAACAGAGCTCAATAAGGAGAACCAGGGTAGAACAGGACTTTCAGGGTGGTGCTTCTAGTTGTTGGGGGTCCCCTTGCCCTGTCTGCACTTACCCAGAAGAGGAAAAAATCGTGGCAGCACGTGGATGTCTTATCTACCTGTTTCAACCACACCTAAAACTAAGGTAGAGATGGAAAGCATCCGCTCCTCTAAGAACATAACCACATTAATAGACTCTCTACAAGGATTTTTGAATTCATATGATTCATGTGCTGTCTGCTAATTTATTTAATTAGGGAGGAAACATCCTGAACAATACATCTCCTAAGTTAAAAAATCACCATGTCTTCCCCTAATATGAATATGTATTATTTTTACCAAGCATGAAATACTATTTCCATATTCCAAAGAGACTCATGCAATGTTTTCTTCATTCTGATTAGATCTCTAACGAACCGTTACTGCGTGTTTACATGGCAGGTATTCCTTGTGATTAGAAAGGGTTTCTGGTTACTTGTCTTAAAACATGGGTAAACTGTAGCCATGGGGGAGGGGCAAGCACAATTTCAGCAATGGTGGAAGTCGACCCAAAGTACAATGTTACATTCCCGGGTTGAGGGCCAGACTTCAAGGCTCTTGATCCCCAAAGGTGGTATCATGAAAAATATGAACTACATAAAGAGAAAATAATATTAGACATGGTGGTATATTTTTAAAGCGCAGGCCTCCTTTCAATAAGCATAAATACATATATTACACGCTGTTCAAGTTCCAGATTCTGATAAACAGCATCCTTTCTGGGGAAATGCCCTAGTCCTGGTGAGCTGCTGCTACTGAGACACCTGTCCTGTGTGTCCCTCTGGGTGAGGAGTTGTCACTCTTTGCTTTTCAAAGTTGGTATTACTAAAACATGTAACACTTTTTCTGGGAATACATCTATATTCCAATTTTAAATACGCTTTGCAAACAACTCATGCTCCCAAACCTTCCAGCTGAAATTCTGATTCACTCTCTCTTCCTCTGAATAATTAATTCAGAACCAAAGGACTCACAAGAGACATTGGAAACATGATGTCAGGAAGATTTTTTTTTTTTTTTTTTTTTGAGAAAAAGTAGAGCTCATCTTGGGTCAGTGCTTTAGATAATAAAGTTTAACTGTGGCACAGATAGAAAAGAAATGTAATAGCAAAGCCCCAATTAAATTAAGGTGACATTTCTCCTTTTTAAGGGATTATGATAAAAACATTCATTTCTCCTCTCCCCCAGGCCGTGTTCTTGCCTGGCCCCTTGGAGTGTATTTTGGAAATGGAGCTTGTTTTCGTGTTCTAAGTGTGGGAGATAATGAGAACTGCCTGCGTCTGTCCCCAGGAGGGGCACCCCAGACCAAGGAGCCCTGTCCTTAAGGGGGTGACACTAGAATTGGGGCTACCTGGAAGGACGCATTCTTCCCCTTGGCATTATTTAGAAACGGGAAATTCATGACCTGCTTTTCCCTTTGTGAAAAGTTGTCTACCTTTGGTTCTTTGTAAAAGAGGGAGAATCTAAAAATGAATGCAATCCTGTAAAAATAAATAAATGAATAAATAAAAACTCCTTTTGGCTACAGGACCAGCAGTATTTGCAGTCTTGTTTTTATCCCTTCCTTTGTACCGGGGCAGCTGCCTCACCCAACCTTGTAATTCAACACCTACATTCTTCCCCTTCCTGCCTGACCCTGGTCAATTGCTCGCTCTCTGTTTACTAAGTACCAGGCGCTGAGCTGAGCACTGACTAATATGGGCAGGGTAGCAGCACTTGAGAAATCACACGTTACTTAGCTGTACAGACAGGCAGGTAAATCCTACTCGCCCTGTGATCAGTGCCTCAGTAAAGTGCTATATCTCCATAGAGGAAGCACCAATACGCTGCTGGCCTACCTTGAGAATGGTCACTGTCTGAGTTTCTCCAGGTTGTCACAACTACCACAAGCTGCGTGGCTTCAAGCCATGCACCTTACTCTCTCATTGTCCTGTAGGCTGGAAGTCCAAGATCAAGGGAACATGCTCCTTCTGAAGCTCTAGGGGACAATCTGTCCCATGCCTTTCTCTTAGCATGTGGGGTCGTGTCAGTGGTCCTTGGCATTCGTTGGGCTGTAGATATGTCTCTCTTATCTCTGTCTCTGCGGTCACATGGGCATCGTCTTTCTGTGCCCCTGCGTCTTCCAAGAATTCTCTTCTTTCTGTGTCTGCTTGTGTCCCTTTTACACTATGGACGCCAGCCATATTGCATCAAGTGCCCACTCTACGCCACTACACCCTCATTGTAACTAATTACATCTGTGATGACCTTATTTCCAAACAAAATCTCATTCTGCGGTACTAGGGCTTCACTAGGCAGTTAGTTCTCTCATGGAGAAGGTGAAAATGGATCTGAGCCCTCACCAGCAGAAACAGCAGTCAGAAGACAAAGAAACCTATGTATAGGGATGTACATATTAGAAGTAACCATATTAAGTATGAAATACACTCTCTACATTGGCAAGAACTCACAAGGAGCTACTCCTTATGCACTGAACATTTTCACTTATCAAGGCTGTTCTCCAGCCCTACTTTCATTCTGAGATTTGGTTTGATGTGATAAATCTCAGCTTTATATACATATCAGAGGAACTGTTGTTAAAAAATAAGGCTTTTACCAGTTAGTGAAGGACAAATACCATATGATCTCACCCATTACAGGACAATAATGAACAAAACTAACAACAAGCAAAACAGAACCAAATATATGAATACAGTGAATAGGCCTTCAGTGGTCAGGCGGAAGGGGGTTGGGGGGAGGGGGGAGGCAGAGGCAAGGAAGGGGAGCAGCTTAGACAAGAACCTAGTATAAAGGAACCATGGACATGGACAACAGGTGGGATTGACTTTGGGGGGAATGGGTGGGTGGGGAGGGTGACAGAGGGGAGCAAAAAGGGGATGGATGTAATACAACAACAATAAAATTTTTAAAAATAAGGCTTATATATATATATATATATTTTTTTTTTTTTTAAATTACTCATTGCATTAAAAAACTGGATCTCAAACACCATGCATATGTGTCGACCAATTCCAACTAATTGTTACAGCCTGGGGCAACTGAAGACATGGGCAGTACCCATTTGTCAGCTGCGAATAGGTTCTGAGTTCTTCCGGGAATGTTTATATTCTATCAGTGTAATCAGTGTAATGACAGTATTCTTGGTCATCTGGGGCACACTATTCTGTTATAAATGCATATTTAGATACTTTTGATGGAATGCTTGAGCTCATTTGTCCATTCATGAAAATATTACACTTAGAATATTTAATTATAATGAAAACTCATAATCATGTGTACACATTCTGCCCTAAACCATTGGAATCCAGGATGTTACTTAAGTAAAAGTAGTAAAAGTCACTCTAATAGCTGAAAGTTCCAACATGATCTAGGAATTTCAGACCTTAGAATGCAACCCTGTCATGGGACCCACCCAAAGACTATCCTCACCCTCTGTGGTCAGGTACAATTTGGCTGCAAGAGGAGATGAGATGATGAATTTAATGAATGAGCCAGGAGAGCGGAGCCAAAGACCCGCAAGTCTCTGCAGAGGTGCATGGGCAAAGGAAGATGCTGGCTTCCTAAAAACCAAGAGGGTGAAGTCCCTCTGGATTTTCTTCTCAATGCCAGTGCCACTGGAGTCACTGAGATGGCTTCTGTGAAAGATATCATTCTAACCAGAGCTTCACTCACTTGACTGTACATATGAATCTGCTGGGGATCTTGTTAAAAGAGGCTTGAGATCCCCTCTTTCTAAAATCTCCCAGGTGACATTGATGCTGTTGTCCGGAAACCACAACTTGAGTAATAAGGACCGACACACCACAGAAAACCCCGTCTTCAATCTCAGACAAGACTTGGCATGACGTTCCCCACTCCACTGAAAAATTAGGTGTGAACTGGCTCTTTTCACTTGTGCCTAAGCTATGATGTCAGGAAAAAATGGGTTAAAAAAAGAACGAAATCAGCAATGGTTGAGCGAAATCAAATAAATCGCTAGCTGCACCCGTGCTAATAAGGACAAGTTGGGAAAGTGGAGGTAACTGGTTCTCATTCCAAGGTTATCAAAAGCCAGTGTCTCTGGTGAGCTCAGCTCTAAGGAGGAGGGAGGCAGCCTCCCGAACCTGACCTTGGAGAGAGCCTTGGTGTTGCAGGCAGCTCACCCACACCCCCATGGTGCCCTCAGAGCAAGTGGGAAGGTACATCCACATGCAGGGAGTAAATGGGGGCTGAGAAGCCACTTAAGAGGATGGTTATTGCCTCATAAATTATACTCCATAAATACAATGGTCCAAACACTGCCCTGAGTTGCTCATCTGCAAAGCCAGGGGAGTTAGTGCAGGGATCCAAAACAGAATTGATGGACCCAATATTTTTCATTTTCAAAAGATGCCTTTATATTGCCCATATCCCTTTGAAGCTTATTTATGGCTTCACCTGCCTAATTGCGTGTGTGTGCGTGTGTGTGTGTGTGTGTGTGTGGGCAGGTGCCTGGCCATCAAGCTGCTGAAGTTAATGCTACCTCATTTTCCACACTGATTTCAGAGAGTTTAAGTGCAAACTAATGCAATGAGAAACAGAAATGTCTGCTCTTTATTGTTAGTAAGTAGAAGTCATCCTGCTTGGGAGGGCCTACATTTTTTCTTACCTTGAAGGATTACATTTATTCCTCAGTGAAAACAATCTGACATTTATTGGTGGGGATGGTGGGGCAGGGGGATGGGGAGGGTGGGAGGGGAGAGGGTGTGGTTCTTCTTCCTTTTTGCAGTGAGTATGCAAGCAGCCAGCTCAGCAAGGGGAGTTAAATGCAGTTTGGAATTTCCTTACAACTCAGCTTAAATCACACAACTGACTTTAAGACAACTGTTCAATTCCAGAGGGATCTTTCATTCCAGATCTGTCCCCTAGCAGCCATACTGTCATTTAGACATAAAAAAGCAACAAACCCTTCCTTCCCAGCAAATATAGTGACTTTAGATTTTGACAGGGTGAGAATGAGTAGAACAGAGCTTGATTTTGGATAGAAAGTTCTTTAAAACCTGGAGATATATATATATATATATATATATATATATATATATATATATAACTGGTAAGAGAATAACCTGGAATGAGAGCACAGAAAATGTGTTTCTAACTCAAATAAAAATAGCTAAACTACCCTGAAGTACATGTGTGTAATTAGTCCCATGGTTCCCTGAAATCTAAACCAATGAAACAAGAGAGCTCTAAAAATGAGCCCTTTAGAAAAAAAAAAAAAGTGTGCCCCCTGGGAGTCTAGGCTCATCTCAAAATTGTATTTATGGAAGCTCAAAGGGCTGAAACAATCATGAATGTATAGAAGCCACAGAAACAGATGTGTCTAAGGATTTCTTTTTTGGAATCAACACAACCTAATCATACAGTCCCCAATGTATGGTCCCTCTGCCCTTACAACCCCCTTCTTAATAAGCCAAGGTAAACCTCAGATCATCCATCTATTATCTGATCACCCACCCATCCTCCCATCCATCGTCCATCCAGCCTTCCATCATTTATTTATGCAAGAAACACTTACATGGTACCAATCATGTGCCAAGTACTCTGTTAGAAATTCGGGATAATTGCAGAACAAGACACACTTCTTTTGTATGTTGCCTTCCTTGCTACTTCCAGACAGATTTAATCACTCCCTCTTCAGCACTGCTGGTGCTAATCCACATGCTTAAAAACTCAACCAGGTGAAAAATAGGGATAATATCCTCTGTGAAAATGAAAAGCCTTATCCAAGATTCTTATGAGAATTCAAAGGTCCATCTATAATCTAATTTTTTTACACTTTTAGTTCCCTTTTATGACTGTGGGTTCCAGGAGGAAGGAAGTGCCTATTTCATTACTAAGTTTCCCAGTTTCTAGACAAATTAGACACAAATATTGAATGAAGAAAGGGGCAAATACCTTTCATTCCTAAGCATACTGTGCAGTCTGGCATATAGTATTTCTCTTCCAGGAATATTTACTGGGTGAAACTGAATTCACAGAATCAACATCCACATCAGGCAGGCATGGAAATGGATCATCAAGTTTAGTTAAGTCCCTTCTACATAGAAGTATATCAAAGGTAGTCATGGCATATAGAAGAAACTCATAGGCAAAATTTATCTGGGAAATCAGAACATTAGCAAATTTTCTTAATACATATTAGGAAATCTCATGGTAAGTTGATCATGGTCAACTTATTGGCCACTTTGTTGCCACTGCATTACATATGGGAACCAGGCCTTTGGGGTTGGGTCTAATACCTTAAGGTTTGTTCCTACCAGGAATACATACTGTCATTGGTTCCAGCCATAGGATGTAGAGGCATTCACAAATAGTTCAAGTTTAATTAAAGGTTTTCTAT
Organism: Noctilio leporinus; assembly: GCA_004026585.1. Taxonomy (NCBI): domain Eukaryota; kingdom Metazoa; phylum Chordata; class Mammalia; order Chiroptera; family Noctilionidae; genus Noctilio; species Noctilio leporinus. Next base: position 278,709 of record PVIW01000938.1, read on the forward strand.
ATTCTCTAAACAGAACCATTTTCTTTCTTGTTTTATATTTACTTTTTTATTTTATTTTATTGTTGTTGTATTACATACATCCTCTTTTTGCTCCCCTCTGTCCCCCTCCCAACCCACCCATTCCCCCCAAAGTCAATCCACCTGTTTATATTTACTTTTTAATCCAAGTTATACATTTATAGCATTAATTTTTCTCCTACATGGTTTGTTTTAAAAATCTCTGCGACCTCATCTCACTTGTCCCCCAACCAGTTTAACTGTTTCTATTGATTATTTATTTTGCTTATACTTACATTTATCCAAATGATTTACTCATACTGTTTCTGTTACTTTTTTTAGTTCCCTATAGAAGACTAGAATTAATGGTTTTAGTCCTTCCCCTCACAGCACACACACACATATGCACACACACGTACACACACACACACACACACACACACATATGCACACTTTACTCCCCACATTCTTCCTATACAATTATATTACAATGTGGGTTTGGATCAATATATGGTCTTTTACATTTCTATGAGGTTGAAGAACATTATTTGTAGCTGAGCCAGGTAGTGAACTGTTATTAAATTCTTTCCTGTACTAATGCCTCCAGCGTTAGTAATGATTTCCGTTTTTCCCCTCAGTAGATGGAGTTGATTAGTTTTCTATTTCCCTATTACTAATTAATCCCCCAACTTTTTACCATAAATATACATTTCCTCTTAACAGCCACACACACTCAGTACCCTACTAAGTCTTCTTTTTGAGACCGCTCTCAAAGCTCTCTGCCTTCCTGCTCCACTCTGGAGTTAATGTTCTTTAGATTTACTGCTGAGATGTCCTTCGGGATCTCTCTTCACTAGCCTCCTTTGGGGTTCCCTTGGCTACTTTTCATGTTTGGTTTCTTGCTTCCAAAATCCAATATATTACACCCTTGTTTTAGGGGATTTCCTCCTCCAGTAGCTTTCTGGGGGGAGGGGGGAGGAGGAGGAAGGGGGAAAAGGTGCAGGGATCAAGATGCATAACTGGTAGATACAAAATAAATAGAAGGACATTAAGAGTAGTGTAGGAAATGGAGAAGCTAAAGAACTTATATGCATGACCCATGGACATGAACCAAGGGGGGCTATTGCTGGATGGAAGAGGGGTACCGGACAGAGGGGCAAAGGGGAAAAATTGGGACAACGTTCACAACATAATGAATAAAATATAATTAAATAACACTTTTGTCTCATTGTACATTTATTTGCCTTTTCTCCTTTCTATGTTGCCTGAACTTTTTATGTTTCATCTCATCGACAGAGATTTTTCTGCTTTCCCATCACACTCTTAATTGTTAAGATTCCATTCTGTGCTCTGATTGTTTCTTTATAAACAGTTCTCTTTCTTAGCCCGTGAATGAAATAATTCATCTCAATTTTTTAAAGTGCTCTTCTCTCTACAATCCTTTTTTAAATTCCAAATTCCTTTCCTTTCTTTCTTTTTTTTTTTCACCTCTGATTTTCAAGTTGGCATGTTTCCTTACATAACTGGTTGACTTTGGATAACTCTTTACCCGTGAGTGGGTAAGTGCCAATGGGAGCTCTTCGTAGGAGGGCTTGTTGTCAGATGAAATTCATTACAGAGCAATCTGGTTGGTAGTTTCATAAGGGCACTCATGAATTATAAGAATTCCGGGTACCTCTTAACAACCAGTCAGATTCTCCAAGGGAAAAACCTTCCAACTTACTGCCTATAAAGTCTGGATATTATCCTGGCTTCCTGAGCATTAAAAAGAAAAGGGGAGGAAAGTAGAGGTTACCCCAAAGTTTCGGGTGTAATATTCCACTTACTTTATTTTTAGCATTCACCGTGGTCCTAGATCCAGCTTACCCCAGTTCACAGAAAGATGATTATGTGCCTTTCTTCCCAACTCCAGAAAGTTATGTTGTTAGTTTGGAATTTGTAACCAGTTGGCAATAACTACAAATTGTCTTCTCCTTCCCCAGTCCAAGCTGATTATTAACATAACCAGTGCTCCATGGAGCATGCTAAGTGGCTTGGAGCTGTGTCTGGTCTTTCCCCATTCCAGAGCTGCTCAGGTCTACCCCTCCAAAAAATACCCCGTAGTTTCTTGCCAGGACCGGGGGAAGGGAGGGTGCATGTGGGCTGTACAGAGTGGGAGAAGGAGAGCGAATCTGGTATCTAACTGCCTCTGAGACTTTCAAACTGCTGCCCTGTTTTCAGCCCTCTCTTCACCATCACTCTGAAAACCTCCATCACTCCTGGTTTTACGAAGCACCATCAAGTTGCTTTTTGTCTTTCCCTACGGCTTCGGCTTTCTGAGGTCTGCCACACCAGACGCCACTCAAACCATCTGCGGTTCCTGCCCGCAAAACTAGGTTTCTCTTGTCCCCATTTCATTGGGGGCTTAGGCCTGTTTGTTCTTAACCCTTTACAGTCCTTTTAGCGGTTTGAAGGAACAAAGTAAATACAAGCTCAATTTACCTTTAAAAAGATGTGAAAGTTGTACTGAAGAGTTTATGGTGTATTAGGTAGGGGCAGGCCAAGAGTCTGACTGGTTCAGAAACACTCCCACCCTATCCCCCTGCAGCCACAGGGCCCTTTTCAGGGCTACAGTTAGCAGTGCGCAGGTCAGGATTGCCCTGGGGACAGGGTAAGAACCTCGTTAGTGAGAATGGCGTCACCAGCAATTGTTCAGTATTTGATGCAATTTGGGTTTGGCCCGCTGATGCTTGGTAAATCTGGCTTCCTGAAAACAGACTCTCACCCGCCTTTGCGAAGCCCATATGTTCATTTCTCCTGGAAAAGTTCCCAGGTATCAGGGCAACCTGAAAAGATCCTATGGATTTGAGCCATTACCTGTCAGTCTATAAATTGGTTAAATTTGAGTTGGCAATGGAGAAATAAGTACTCCTGTGCCTGTTCCATGCAGCCTCAAGATTGCACCATTCATCTTGCTCAATTCAGCTTTTCAGCTCCAAGAGGTCAGTGTGAGGAACTCTGAAGAATAAATGGCATTTCTGGGCTGATCGCTTACCAAAATGTCGGCTGGGCAAGGAAAGTGCCTTGTTGATGCCTTTCACTCTGTGCCCAGTGGAGCTACCCGTGATGAGTGTAGGATGGCTGATGTGGGCTGGAAAACTTTTCCACTTTTGGTTATGAAATTGGCAACAATTTCCAGACAAAAACCACTGCTGTTCCTACAGGCAACCATGCAGCGCCAAAGGGTCCTTGCAAACCATGCTCTGGATTGTTGACCCAGACGCTCAGGAGACGTTGTTCTCAGGGAGCTGGTGTGTGGTATGGTGGTCCTTTCAACGCACTTCCCGAGTTCCCTTTTTGGGAGGACAACTCGCTGAATCAAGAGGGAAAGGCACCAATCCCTTTAAAGGTCAGTGAGTCTGCAAACCCTGAGGTGGTTGGTGGTAAGGGGAGGGGTGGGGAAGACACCTACTAGGAAGCACCCCTAGTGGCTAACTAGGCTCAAATGTTAAAAATAGAGCTTAGCAGCCATTTCTACACAGGGGCTTTTCCCACAAACGGCACTTCACAGAGAAGTTGGTGCTGAACTGCCTGCCCCTTTCACAGAACTGCCTGCCACCTGAACCAGTCCTTATGAAGGCGTTTCTGGGATCCTAGTTCAACCCATAGGACTGAAGCTTCCCCCATCCAACTGGGCCTGTGCAGCTCTGGCTAGCCATAGGCAGCTCTATTCTTACCAATCAGGACAGTGTCTTTTGGACCAATCAAACTGTGAAGATTTGGAGTCCTTATTTGCATAAGGATTGACCAATCAGGGACCAGGAGTAAGGCCTCTTATCTATATAGGCCAGCTCCCCTTTGGCTTGGAAAGTATACTTTCCCTTTCCATGGAAGGGTGAAGACTTTGTCACTCTAAATGAGCTGAAACATCCAAGGTATCTCTTCAGAGGGGAGGGGAGCAGCCCAGTGCAATGCAAAGCAGACCATCAAGGAGAAAAACAGAGCCATCTAGCCAGAGAGGGCCCTGGCCCCTGGGCTGCCTGACCTAGAGCTACTCTTTAGACATGCTGTTTTCACACTGTGCAGTATCACAATTAAACTATTCCACAGCTGTTGCTGTTTTCACAGACTTGCTATGTCACAACTGAGCTGTTTTGCACTGATAAAGTTTCTTCCTTCACTGCACCCCAAATTGGGGGTTCCTGTTGGCATTGAATTGGCACCAACAGACCATCGGTTGACAATTCCCTCTGGAAGAAATGATGGTCATACTGGGATAAAAGAGTCAGCTGGGTCAGCACACCAGTCTTTAGCTATGTGTCTTTGGACAGCTGATCTTCTCTAAACCTCGTCTATAAAATAAAGTAATAACTACCCAGAGAAGCTGCTGGCAGGAGTAGGTGAAGAAGCAGATAGTCCATACACTGGCTCATAGGATCCCTCAGTGTTACTATGAAATGTTACTGTGGGTGCCATGTCTGTCTCCAGTCAGCTGAATCATACCAGGGTGGCTACCTTCAGAGGGCTGAAGCAAGGAGCAGGGTCTGCTGCCTGTGGAGGTTGCTCCCTGAGAGTGCAGAGAATGACTTAGGGAACCTGAGGAAGATGCAGAGTTGACATTAAATATTTACTAAGCATCCAGAGCATACATGAAAGCAGATGAGTTTATCTCCAGGAACATTTCACTTAAGACATTGAACATCCATCTGAAGCATGAGCATGTCTTAACTGAGTCACCAACGGGAAGGTACCTGGGGAAGCATGATTATTTTAACATTCTCATCTTTGCCTGCCAGGGCTGGATCTTGCAGGCCCTATCACTTTCTCTGCCCTCTGTTTTTATGCCCACACAGTTCACTGGCAAAGAATTCAATCCCTACAAGAAACAGTACCGTGACAGTGTTTCTTGGCTGGGGCACAGGCATGTTTCATCAAATCCATGCACACAGCAAGCATATTGCGTGGAAAGTTCCCAAGTTCAAAGCTGGGTTGGAGCCTGTGCTTCTCTCTAGGCATTTTTCATTTGTTCTGAGTGATGAAACTTCCTGTGATTGTGTGTACAAGCATATGTGTGCTAGTGCACACATGGCTGCATATGGATTCACACTAAGAAAGGACCCAATTAGCCCACTTTTCCTTTAATAATTGTAATTACTCCAGTAGAAAATCACTTTGGATTTCATCATGTTCTATGGAAATATCAGGTATAAGGCATTGTTGCGGCGTGAGGATCTTAACGTTTTCTTTGGAAGGCAGTATGCAATAAAGTAACATTGATCTGCGTATGATGCAGCCTCTTTGTATGATTATGGATTCTTTTTTATTTTCTCTTTTTAAAAACAGAATTGACTTTAGAACTGTTTTAGATTCACAGCAAAATTGAGCCAAAGGCACAGAGATTTCTCTTATACCCCTGCCCCGCCATATGCATAGACCCCCCATTATCAACACCATGGCCCATTTGTTATCATTGATAAACCTATCATGATGTACATGACATATCATTATCACCCTGCATCTATAACTTACCTTAGCATTCACTCTTGGTGTTATGTAGTCTATACATTTTGACAAATGTATAACATGAGCCCCTGAATTATTTCATAGTTCTTGGGGACTTATGGAATTGAAATACTAGGACAGCAATATAGAGGCTTTCCTGTTCATGTTCCACCAGCAGAATTGTCTAAGCTGAGAAACAGCTACTTTTGTACTCAGCCCACTTTCTAATGATATAACAAGGGTCCAGCATCTCCCAAAAAATTTCTTTGCAGACGTCACACAAGAACATTGTCAATAAATCAGAGACTGAGCCTGCATTGTTGTTCTTTGTCCTGTAATCAGCTGCTCAGCGTCCCTGTTTTTCAATTTTGCCAACTCTGATTCTTTCCAAGGTCCGGCTTGCACATTGGCAATTTAGGTTGGATGGGGCCTTGACCCATGTCTACTCACAGTCATTTCTTACCTTTTTCTAGCTCCCTCCTGCCACTGCCAGAGCCCAGGGGTCCTTGGCATTCCCTGGCTGCTTCCTTTCCTGGTCCTCTGGCTATGTGTCTTTGATTACTGCCCCTCCACTCCGGGAACCTACTCTGTCACCTCCCCACTCACACTGAGGGACCTCTCTTCTCTTCAAACCATGAACTTCTTTTTTCTCATGAAAAACATGCCCACAAAATCAGATGAAGTGACCCCTGCCATCCTGTCTTGGGTACTCAAGTGGATGCTGATTTTAATGTTATTTCTTTCCTCTTTAGATATGAAGGGCAGAGAGAGCTCTAGTTTTCATTGACTCCAGTGTATTTGTAGTGCCAAGCGGCTCCTAAACTATAACCTACATGAAACATGGACTATGTTAGCGGGTGAAGAAAACATCATTCTGCATAGTCCATGTGGAACCACCCCTAGCCACTGGTGGGCTATTGCTGTACGTGCAGCCAGCATTACGGAGCCGGGCGGAGAGGCATGATTATGGAAATAGAGTTAGGGACAACTGCCAACATGAACATGTATTATATAAACACAGCTCAAATTACCTCCATACAGTTTGAATTTAGGACTCTCACCAATCCACAGATGAAAAACATTCCTGCAAGTGCTGAAGCCTGGAATAATATAAAGTGAACAGATAGCGTATTCAGCACTAGAAGTGCTGTTAGGCCCTGTTCATGCTTCGTGCCGCTTACCGGCTTCACAAGCAACCAAAAGAGCAAGAGAAATGACCCCAGCAGCTCAACTTTCCAGATGCTATTCTTGTGTCTGCGCCTGTTGGTAACGGCAGTGCGTTCCCTTTCCAACACTATAAGCTAGTGTCTGACAGTCTCCTCATGATGTGGCTTCCTTCTACCTAATTCTTTTTACTTTTTAAAAGATTTTATTCATTTTTAGAGAGAGGGAAAGAGTGGGAGAAAGAGAGAGAGAAACATCGATTTGCGGTTGCCTCTTGCGCATTCTTATGGCAACCTGGCCTGCAACATAGGCACGTGTCCTGATTGGGACTCGAAATGGTGACCCTTTGGTTCACAGGCTGGTGCTCAGTCCACTGAGCCACACCAGCCAGGGCTGTCTACCTCATTCTTACTAAGTTTTCCAGAATCAGTAGTTGTCTGCTGTTCCTGGCTTTGAGTCGGAGGGGAGAATCTCCATACACTCCAGTGAAAGTGCTAGGATATGGCTGTGGATTAGGGACAGGGAACAGGTTTTCTGTCAAGTCAGAGCTTCAGGCCACGTCCTGTTTTGTCATCTCCTGAACATAGAGGGTCTCGCTTCCATAAGACCCTCTCTGGAGATCTGTCATTCCCTGTTGCCTGATTGAGTGAGATCCCTTGCCAACAGCAACCTTCCATAAATACATCATACGTTGAAGCTGCAAACCTCATTGTGTTCTGAATGAAGTGTTCATTTCCTACCTGAGGTTTGGATGGAACATTAGAGAAGCATGTGATATCTTGTCCAGGATGGACTGGAACTGTAGTTAGGAGACTGTTTCTTTTAAGAAGAGAACACTTTCTTCCAATAACATCTTAAGTGGAAGCCTGTAATACACATCACATAAAAATGCAAGTGCTCTGGTGGAAACCAGGAGGGATCAATTGCCTGGTCCACCTTGCCCCTCAGAGAGCCGTTCGGAAACCTTGGGGCATCTCAGGGCATGGTCTGAAGAACTCAGAACTTGATTCTTCTGCAACAAACTACTTTTTCATAATAAAGCTGAATTTTCCAGTTTCAAACCCTACCCAATGGCCGTATATTTTAGTTGTTTCCATGTAAAAATAATGTTGGTTTTGGTATGCAGGTTGAGGTGTAACAAAGAAGATATTAGTTAATAACTATTTATGAAATAAAGGAAAATATACAGTTAACATCAAGGCCCACATGGCAAGGAATTGTTCCAGATTCTGATCAACTACAGGTTTGGTTATCTTGGGGTTTTTTTTGGTCATTTTCCTTTTTCTCTGTCTTCTCAGCATTTTCTGTTCTTTCTCTTCTTTTTTATATTCCTTCTGCTCTCTCCTTTTGCCTATATATTCTTTGACATCCCCTTTTTCTTCATCAGTTTCTGATTCTTCAGTTTCTTTCTTACTATATTTGTGTTTGGCATTTTTTCAGCCTCTCTCTGCTTCTTTGGTAGCCAGTAAGCCAACTAGGTTAGACTGCAATAACAAACATTCCCCAGATCTCAGATATTTAAAGCAAAGACGTTTATTTCTCTATCATTCCAAATGTCCATCACAGTTTGGTGGGGGGCTCTGCTCACTGTGATCACCAGGGATCCAGGCTGATGGAATAGCCATCTTCTTAAATGTTACCAGGACAAAGAGAGAATATAGGGCAGCGTAAGAGGTCTGCCTAGAAAGAATCCAGCCATGTGCTAGCCATGTAATATTAAAAAGAGAGATAGTTATTGAAGAAGATATAAGAAACATACATAGGACAATGACACCACAGTCCCCTTCAAAGGAGGCACCTTGGGACCTCACACAGTTCTCCCAGCATCTCTTCCACTGTTCAAAATACTCTGCAAAATCCTTTGCTGGAATTTCCATCAGCTGCCCTTTCATATTTTTCTGAATCGTGGCCTGAAATCACTTCCTTTTCAAAGGTGATTTTAATTTTGGGAAAAGCCAGAAGCAGCTCATACATGTTTAACATTCTCAGGTGTTCTGCTTGTTGCAGGCCTTTCAGAATGTGGATCACTTATTCCTTTTTTTAAGATTTTATTTGTTATTTTTAGAGAGAGGAGAAGGGAGGGAGGAAGAGAGAGAGAGAATCATCAATATCAATGTATGGTTGCCTTTCACCTGCCTCCAACTACAGACCTGGCTGAAGACTTGGCTGCAACCTGGATATTTGCCCTGACTAGGGATTGAACCAGTGACACTTGGGTTCACAGGCCAGTGCTCGATCCACTGAGCCACACCAGCCAAGCTAAAGGACATGGATCATTTTTAACAGATTCTCAGCCATCTTTGAAGCATTTTTGCCACATTTTTATTTGTACTGCACCCATTTCATTATCCCCCAAAACCTTCTGAATCATCCAAATAGTTTTCACAGAGGAATGTTCAAGCCTAACACAAAATTTCATGCAGGTTCATTGCTCTACTCGCTCATTTCATGATGGCCACACAGAACACATGTTCACTCAATAGCGTCTACTTCCCTCATTGACTAGTACAGTGAAGCCGTCATTGTTCACACATGCACATTCTAGTTCACTCTTCTTGGCTGCCAGATTACATCAATGTTGTGCAAACCATTCTCATTAGATCAACAATGGCTGGACTTTTTCTGGACAGACCTCATACATAATGTCTGGAAACTTCCACCTAGACATGAAATACAGAGTACCTTCCTCTTATGTCATTGTCAAACCCAGGCACAAAGACATGCTCTAACTTGGTGGGAAAATGAACTTTTGCCATATGCCTGTGAGTTTAGAGCCCAACAATATTGACATGCCAAAGTCATTATGTAAATGTCACAGTTGTGTTTGAGAATCCTCCCAATCCTCTGATTCTAAGTTTCTTATCCCTCAGCCCTCTCCCATATATATATGGAAAAACCAAGGAGAAAGTGGGACCAAGCTCTAGTGTCATCTCTTTTGGAAGACAATGCCCATGGCTTCTCCATCACCATCTGCTTTTAGAACCAACAGCCACCAGCCACGTAGTAGCTAACAACTTCAGCGTTGTAGGGGAGTGACTCATGTCACATAGACTGTTAGTCATTCTGGTACACCTAGGGAGTTTACACTAACAGTTTAGCATACTCATTGCTTTCCCTGTCTTCCCCCCACTCCCCAAGTCTTTGAGGACTTTGAACTATATTCAATAATCTATTAAATGTAAGGGAGAAGTGACACAATGTATGTAAATTGTAGTGGGCACAGGTGTTTCAAACAAATTGTAGGCATAATGTATTAAAACATTTCAAGAATGGAGGAAAAACTATGCATGCTACTTGTAAATGAAGACTATTCAGCATGGAAAGCAATCGAAACAGTTCTAGTGCGTATAGTTATTAATGCCTCTAAATAAACACTACTGTCTTATAGGAACTGACAAGTGGGTTTGGAGGCATTTTCCAGTGCTTATAAAGATGGTTTTAAAATTGATTTGCATTTCAGATTTTTAAAAAATCATTGAACATACATCATACCATCAGATCCATCCTATTAAATGCCATCTTAGAAGAAAGCTCATGAGACTGCACAGCTAGAGCTGTGTCTAAATGTCAGATATAAGACAAGTATGAAAGATGATTTTGATCACAACTCAGGGTCAAAATGATTACCTTTGGGTTCCTTTCCTATAGTAGTATTTTTCAGAAAGCTTATGGTATATTTGCTTGCTCTAAGGAAAGCATATTATTCTTCAGAAGAGAAAACACTGAGCTTTTATGACCTAAAGATGGTAAAGTATAACTGGTATATTAGAAGCAAATATATGAGGTCTGTCCCAAAAGTATTGGCTGTGCAAACTGTTTTAATTATATTGACCTTGGCCCAATACTTTCAGGACAGACCTTGTATGCCCTTAAAAAAAAAAACAAAAAGCAATGCAAAAACCTTTCTAAACATGATTTGTATCAGAATTTGCCAAAGACAGAGAGAAAATAAGTTGGGTACAGGGACGGTTTCTCAGAAGCCAAACCAAAAAGAAAAATCTTCAGAGAGATAAACATTATGTCATGTTTCTGAAACTTCCTGATCATCCTTAAAGTAGACCATCTGTCCTTGATAAAGGAGCTCACTGGATGAGACCCTGAGGAATGGAACTCTCTTAACAATTTCTGAAACATGGAACGCGTACCCCAGTATCCCAGCCTTGTAGCAAATCTGTTCCCCAGATGTAAATTTAGAAGCATTGGAGCCCTTGGCTCCCTGAAGGAAGAATTTCAATTTAGAAACTGCATTACAGGCTCTATCCAACAAGGAAAGAATGCTCAAACACTAAATTACCCCAAACAAACCTCCTCAATGTGACACAAGGGAAATGAATGGAGAAGCCTGCAGTAGGGAAAGGTGAGTTTCGGCCGAATTTGCCACTGAGAGAAAAACACGGAGACAGCCAACAAAAACAAAGCTCACCCACATGATCCAAATGGTAAACATCCCATCATAGGGTCGGGTTTTGAAGAACAACTCACCTTTTGCCAAGCATTTTCCTAAGTGTCCCTTAGTATATGAACAATGTCACGTACTACACAAAGGTGTACGTGTGTGCATTTGCATGGGAATCTATGTGTATCACCAATCACCAGCTCTCTACAAAGAGACAGATGGTACTGGGGGGAAAAATGTTGTCAAACAGAGAACCGCAGCATAAATCATAATCAGATCCTGAAGCAGAGTGAAAACGGGATGAGCCATAAAAGTTCAACATGAAAAGCTTCAAGGAAGGACGGGTGAAATGGTGGAAGGCCAGGGCACATGGCACTGACTTGGACAAGTTAAGCGGGGAAAGTGCTACGCAACCGATTCCTTGCTATGAAGAGGGGCAAGGGAATGGGTCCAGCCTCTGGGTGAGAACGGGAAGGAAGGTAGCAGCCCCAGGTGAAAACAGGACGGGTAAGAGGGCCTGAGGAGCATACACTGGAAGGGCAGGATGGGAAATAGCATGTTCTCTCCGGGTGGAGTGGTTGCCACTCCTTTCTCGAAGGGGCTGACTGTGGGTATCTAATGCATGGGCAGCAACCCCCAACCTGGCCAGGGGAGGGCCATGCAGCTCTCAGGTTGTGGGTATCCTCAGAGCCTCAGACCAGCTCCCCTCTGTGCTCTTCAGCTGGACCACATTATATGAGAAGGTTCTTTCCTCTCTGCATACAGCGGCCAGCTGAGTGCACTTGAGCAGAATGGTTTGGGTATCAAAAAGACTCACCAAAATGAATCTGACATATTCACACGATGCCTGATAGCCACTGTGCATGTGGCAATTACCTCGTAAATTGGCCTTATAAATCACTACATTGTTTTCACACTGCCACACCAAGGTGGTAATTTTCCATTTCATTAGATTTAGCACAGCCACAAAGGTATAGTATAACGAACACCATACACCCATCACCAAGAATAAACAATTACCAGCGGTTGCCGTAAGTACGGTACTATTTTTTTGATGCAGTATTCGAAGTAAATTTTAGGCAGCATGACATTGTGCCCTGGAAGACTTCACAGCGCCTCTAAAAGCTAAGGAATTGTCCTATATAACCACGCTCCCAGGACTGTGCCTGTGAAAATAACAGCGATAACCCCCATAGCGCATAGTCTTTGTTTCATAGACTATTCAAATTTTTCCAATTGTTCCTCAAACCTGTTTCATGACTCATTGAGTCAAAGCAGGACACGGTCAAGGTCTACCAATTGTGTTTGTTGGTTACATTTCCTTGTTTTCTCTGAATCTTGGGAAGCCCCCCCACACCTCCTACCTCTGCATCTTTATTGCAGTGCTGCTGACTAGCAGAAGAGACATGCAAGGGTTCTGTGGAATGCCCTGTCTTCTGAAGTTGGCTGATTGCTTGCTCCTTGAGTTATTTGCCTTGGTTCCTCACCCCTAAATTTCTTAAATACATCCCAGCTGAAACATTTTTGGCAAAACAACTTCATTGACGATGCTGCATGCTTCAGAGCAAACTACAGCAGGATCCCCGTGTTGGCCCACTTGTGATGTGAGGATGCATCACTAAGTTAATCCGATGCTCCATAGCTCTGCACCCCCGCAACACCCACACCTGCCCAATGAACTTCCCGTCAGTGAGCTATTTTGTGTCCATACCTTCCCTTTCTTGGACTTGATCCATTGGGCTAGACCAGTGATTTTCAACCAGTGTGCCACGAGGATTCTTTTTTAATGCCATACCTGACTATGTTGTTAGGGGCACTGACCTCTCCTCCCTTAGGTTTTCAAATTAAAAAATGACAACAGCCAGTTCAACAATAGCTATCCAGTGTGAATGAATCAAAATTATACCTATTTTTTGGTCAGATCAGCAAAAAGTATATTTGTGTGTGTGTGTGTGTGTGTGTGTGTGCAGTGGAATTTCAGTAATTAGTTTCTATGTGTCATGAGATGAAAAAGGTTGAAAATTGCTGGGCTGGATTGTGAGACTTATTTCTTATTCTTGCCACATTTCTTATACTTGCCACATGATTGACAGGCATGCCAAGACACAGTTCTATTTAAGAATAAGCCAACCAATATCCGTGAACCTTCAGTGTGTTGAGAGGATGGAGGGCGGTAAGCAAGAAAAACAACACAAAAGAGTGGTCATTTTATGTGACATAAAAAGATGAAGAGATAAAATAGAAATAGGGTTTTGGGAGACTTTTTCTCTAAACTCATAGAGCATTATGGCATGAGAGTTCTGACTCTAAAATCAGGAGACTGGGATTACTCACCAGCTCTCTTACGTCTGGCTCTGTGCTCTTGGGTGTGCAATTTAACATTGATGGGCCCTGTTTCCTCACCAGTAACTATGGGAATAAGGGTACTTCCTTAGCAGGGTTTCTGGGCAAATCAATGTGTGAAGAATGCTTGGCACAGGGCAAGGCACATAGTAAGAGATCACTCTATAGAGGTTGCCATTATTGCTAAAATCTGCAATGAGTTGACATTTACTTGTCCTTTATTTAAAAAAAAATTTTTAATTGATATTTTTGAGAGAGCTAAACATCCATTTGTTGTTGTATTTTTATATGCATTCATTGATTGCTTCTTGTATATGCCCTGTCATCCAACAACTTATTAAACCAGTGCTGGCTGATCACCTCATCTTCCTAGGTGGCCCCACTTTCATTGCAGGATAATATGGCAAAGAACCCATATCTGGGTGCCCTATGCTTTCTCTCTCCTCAGGAACCCTCATGGGTCTCTACACTGAAAGGGCTTTCCATAATGAAATCATTGTGAGGGGAATCCTATCAATGTTTAAGAACAATTTTACTCTCTACATTGGTCTCTTTAAGGGCTTTGGGCCATGGTCTGCAGGTTCCTGGAAGGCTGCAGGGCATTCATTGAGCATAAGATGACCATCTTTGGCTTTTGAACATCCCTCCATAAACACAGTACTCAGCTCTCAGAAGTTCCTCAAGTATTTCTTGCTGGATTTAACAGAAATGGTCATGTGCGATTGCAGATTCTATATCTTTCGTTAGTTGAATACTTAGTGTGTGCCAGGCACAAATATGTACATTAAGTCCTTCCCACATCAGTTATTTCACTGATTTCCCAACAAACGTAGGCAGTTGTTATTGTCCTCGTTGTAACGTGACAAAAATGACTACCACAGGGATTTAGGCAGAAAGTGGTGGAACAGAGATTGAAATCCAGGTCCATCTAGCCTCATGACCCAAATTTTAAACACCATGAAAAGAAAAGGAGGGAGCAAGAAAGGGAGAAACAAACAGTGGGAAAATGTCCATTCTGCCTTCAGGAGAGTTATAATTTCATTAGAGAAACAAGACACACTCTCATGAAAAAAATGCAAGAATAATGAAACACAGCACCAAATAAACTACCTAAAATATGCTGATAGGTTCAGTTAAAAGCTGTAAGAAGAGGTCAGAGTTGGTGCAGATTAATGCTTGCGGAATGCTTGGGAAGGCAGTGAGATTTTAGATGGAATGGAGGCCTCCTCCCCATTTCTGATGGTAGTACAAGGAGGGGACTTTGGTGGGATGGGGTGACTGTGGAGCCACACTAGCAGATGGACGGCAGCTGGCATTTTCGGGTGTGGCATGCCCTGGGTGTCAGGTAGCAATAGGGGATGGCAGTGTGTAAGAGGCAAAGGTGGTGAGGGGGGTGGGCTGCGAAGTGGTCGATCTTCAGGGGTGAGATGAGGGGTGTGAACTTCAGTGGGGAGCGTAAGTGCCCAGCATGGTAAAAGCACTTTCAAGAAGAGCGACCAGGGGGTGGTGGGCGGGGGTCACTCCAGGGGAGAGAGAAAGCACCTTCCAGTTTCTTAGTCCCTGGAAGGGTTGGAAAGAAGGACAATGTCTTCCTTTTGCAGCCATGCTCCGTGGGGTGGGGGAGGCCCCTGGGGAAGGCAGAGACATTCACCATGGCTGAGACCAGGGGTAAATATTTGCTTTGCCTCAGCTGGAGAAGATGGATTTTTAATCAAGAGGCAGCATGAATCATGTCACAGAATGTATCAACAATCCAGGAAGAGGCTACTTCAGAAAATGCCCAAATGGCAGGCAATGTCTCTTCATGGGCTCTTAGGAAGGACCCCTCTGTCAAACACAGGCACAGACCCATGCACACATGTCTACATGCACATGCTTTCTCCTCCTACCAGCTCCACTCTGTTCTTTGGTGACACTATGGGTCTCCTGAGGACACCATGGGTCTGGCTTGCAGGTCTAGCTGCCCCCAAAAGTGGTATAGTGTGTTGGGTTGTGATGGGGGGAGGCTGAGGGCCAACCAGACTGTGTTCTATGACCCTGTCACCGCAAAACCTGCCATGGTACCTGCAGAGGATGGGACTCCAAGATGGCCCCATGATCTCCGGCCCTGAGTAACCCCGTGCCTATGGAGTGAACAGGGCCTGGACTTGTTCTAACCAGTGGAGTATAGCAAAGTAAGAAGGCATCACTTCAGTCATTATGTCCCATAACAGTGTCTACATGGCTTGCCACCAAACAGGTAGGAACTCCCTCCTGCTGCTGTTTAAAGAAGTTAAAGTGTTATGCTGTATGAGCACTTGGGAAGAGGTCCATTTTGCATCCGCCTTGAGTGGTCTCTGGTTGCTGAGAGTTGTCCCCAACCGTCAGCCAGTGACAAAGTGGACACCTCAGTCTGACAGCAATAAGGAGGTGAATTCTGCCAGGAATGCAAGTAAACGGGCAGGCAAATTCTCCCCTATTGGAGCCTCTAGAGAACACAGTCTTCATTGTAGCTTTTTGTTAGACCCTGAGCAGAGGTCTCAGCTAAGCTGAATCAGGACATCAGGACCTCTGACTTACAGAAATGCTGAGCTAATGATAGATGTGACTTGTCTGAGGCCACTAAGTTTGTGGTGATTTGTCATGCAGCAACAGATAGTCAATACAGCCTTCATTTTCCTGTCTCCCCACAGGAAAGCCCAGTAAAACTATGGTGCTCTATGGGGAGCCAGGGATTCTTCTGAAACAAGCTGGAAGGAAGGAGCATGGTATAAAGTTAGACATGAGCTCATGAAGTCCAAAGATTGCCACTAACTGGAAACATAACATGACTCAGCCAAGTCATTTCCATTTGCCAGTTCTCTCATCTTTGGTAGAATTAGGTGAGAGAGTCTGGGGTGTTGCTTTCAACATGAATAGATTCTTATTTATAAAATTGATAGATGAATAAATTCAATATTTGTTAAACATCTATTGATGTGACAGGCTAAACACTGCATCTCATTTAAACTTCAAAAAAAAGAATGTGCTCAAGTTATTATTAGAGTCACTTGCAAAGATTAGTAAACCAAGTTTCAGAGATGTTTAATAATTTGCATAAGACCCCATAGCTTGAAAATGGTGGAGCAAAGAAATCGACTTATGATAATATTTTCACTGGATGATGGACCACAGCCCAGGAGAAAGTCTGTTCAACTATGTAACTGGAAGCCATCAGGAAAACAGACGAGCAGAGAAACCTTAGGAAGACACTTGGAGTTGCAACCATCAATGAGAGGCCGTGTAAATGGTAATTCAGTCTTCCAGCTAAGACGGACTAGATTCCAACTGATGGCTTTGAAAAAGTTAAATCATCAGAAAAGCTTATCAGAGGTTATTTTAGGGTGAAGGAAAGGGAAGGGAAGGGAAGGGAAGAGAGGAACATCTTTCAACATACTCTAAATACTGATAGCTCTAAATTGCTTTTTGTGGTCGAATATCTCTCCTCTATTTCAGTCTTATCTCTGTAGACCTCCTACAATGATGATCCCAATTAATATGACCCAGCAGTCATTTTTTACCCAAAGTCCCCTTCATTCTGACTCCTCTACCCTGGTTAAATGATCTATGATTCACCCGAATGGCTTCTATCCCCAGCAATTCCCTTCACCCATCCCTTACTTCTTAACAGTCACCTAGACCTATGGATTTTACCACCCGAATGCCTTGAATCATCGTTCACTTCACCATGTGAACTCAAAATTTCATCACGTCTCTGCTGGGCTATTTCAATGGCCTCCTAAATTATCTCCCTGGCCTCCAAGCCACCCCTCCACTCTTTGCCTATACAAGTCTGTCTTCCACATCACCTTTAAGGTGAACTTCCAAAGATGCAGGTCACTGACATTATTGAAAGCCTTTTTCAGACTCTCCAGCACTAACTGAATGCATTTCCAACTCCTTGCATGGCATGTAAGACCCTTCCTTTTTGGCTTTTGCAGGTGTGCAAGAAGCTAGAGCACGCGCCATCCTGTGCGATCTTGACCACTCTCCCACTGTGGCTTGGCCAGTACCATTTATTTCCTCCACCAGACATCAAGGTAAGCTCTTTAAATGTCAGCCTGCCTTATTCATATTTAAATTCCTGACGCCCAACACAGTGCCCACCTACTTATTGTAAGCTCTCAACAAGTTTTAGACTGAGGGAACAGTCCAATGAAATCACCCAATGTCGGCCCAGGAGAAAGGGAAAGGACAAGAACTAAACCGAACATTCAACTTTAGAATCCAGAAGAAGGGGCAGGTTTCTTAAAACAGCTTAAGTGGGGCCCTTCTGGCTATTCACACCCAAAAGAAAAATACCAATTAATTGACTGGAGACCATTAATCTGATGATATTGGTGCAGAAAAATATAGCAAGTTCTTTTCAACTGTTTTTGATATAGATACAAAATAATTTTGCTTTTTGTGAAAAATCTCAGTGGGCCTGAATCCAGCCACATGAAATAATTTTTTTTTTTTTTTTGTCAGCTTAGAAGAAACTTGGCCATTTCAATACAATCTAAAAACATATATTAAAAAGTGTGGTGAGAAGTAAATCAGTGTCTTAGTAGCTTTCTGGAGAAACATAGGTAAATACTTGTAGCTAAAATATTGAAGGCTAGGACTGCGGGGAAACTTAATTTTATTTATATAATAAGAAATTAGGGCTCCCATCTCACTCAGTTTCTTCCACCTAAAAAGCTAAGTGCATGGATTTATATTGAAATGAAGTCTGAGACTCTCCAGAGTGCCTAGGGAATTAGCAATTTTACTGCCATGTGCTCTGGTTCAAAGTAGACCTACTGTCTGGAAAGAGCTTTATAACTGTGCAATAAATACAGCTACTCCTCTGCTTCAGAACCCAAAGCTCAACTTCCTCAAAGTCCCAACTTCCAGAACAGAAGCAGTATTCACTGAACCGCTCAACTCTGGGACATTAAGAATAAAAAGGCAATTAAGACATAGCTTTTGTTCTGAAGGAGCTTCCTTTAAATCTTGTTCAACTCTTTTCCCCACCATATTCTGGCAGACCTCCACAGCTCCCACCTCTCCAGGAAAGACAGGTGCCATCTTCAGAACTGAGGCATTGTGGGAGAGTTCCAGCGTCACAGATCAGGGCCCATCTGAGAAGGACACACTAGTATGAGGATATCTGGGGCTAGGAGTTCACAGGTCAGAAGTATCTCCATTGAAGGAACTCTCCATTAGGGAAAGATATTACATAACCTACCAGGTATGCCCTCCTGCCCAGCGATTCACAGGTCAGGATTATATATTGAGGTAAAAGCTGACAATGCCAAGCCAAATACAGTTGACAGATCATAGTGACATGGCCATTTAAGCTAATGTGTTTGGTTCTTCTGGGAGACACCACACTAATTATGCTGTTAAGTACAAGCTAAACTAAGTTACAGATATGGTTGGTGGCTTTGGATACATGGTAGACAGCACTGTATGTTGAAATAAACATGGGTCCAACTTTTGAGACCCATCAGACCCATAATTGGGCAAATTAAACTGGATAAATATTATTACCTGAGGTAAACTTGACGGTTTAAAGAAGACTCTAAGGTAGTTACACAGACAATAGTTCAAAGAGACTCCACAATTTTCTAATGAAGCAGTGATGCCCATATGTTCCGTGGGTGTAATGGTGAATGCCAACTGCATTATCCGGGTCCAGTATATGGAAAAGTGTGTAGGATTTCAAGATGAAAAGAGCAGGATTTTAACTTGGTTCTGGCACCAATGGACTAGGGGAATTTGAGCAAGTCACTTCAGTTCTCTGAGTCTCAGGTTTTCTTACCCATGGACAAAAGCTTTCATACAGATGACCTTCAAGACCCCACTCAGCTTTCCCTCTGCACTCTTTACTCATTATCTTTTCATCAGTAAGGACAAACCGAAAGGCTGAATCTCATTGCTCCAGGCCCATAAAAAGCAGTACAGAAAGGTTAATAACTGACCAGCATTCAAGGTAAGCCCCGTGAAGGTAAGAGCCATATCTTAATTATCTTTTTATTCCAAATTCACAGCACAGGGTACCATACATTCTAGAAGTTTGCATCTGTCAGCACCTGGAAGGACAATCCCTAGTGGCTGGGGGTGTGGCTGGGAAGTGGCTGAATGTGCAAGAAGGAC
Source organism: Noctilio leporinus (assembly GCA_004026585.1). Lineage (NCBI taxonomy): Eukaryota > Metazoa > Chordata > Mammalia > Chiroptera > Noctilionidae > Noctilio > Noctilio leporinus. The sequence goes on from PVIW01000938.1 coordinate 298,231, forward strand.
TATACTTCCCAACCCCTCTTGCATCTAGGTGGGGCTGCAGGCCTGGTTTTCCCCAAATGAATGTGAACTCTAATGATGTGTGTGCCTCCCAAGACAAGTTAGATGCACCTCCTTCACTGCCTCTCAGAAGGTTGCTGCAGACGACAGACCTCCTGGGTTCCTGAGCATCTAGCTCACATTCAAAATTATATTGGGGAGAGGGGACCAATGACAGGCTAGAAACCCCATATAGGCTAAGAGGAAATTCATAACCCTCAGGGCTTATGCCTTCCTTTTGAGTGGAAGCCTGGAAGACTTGGAACACTTGGCATTATGCCTTGAGCCAACATGGTGGCCTGCCTGTTTAGGTGAAGACAGCCCAAGATATGCTCACCGATCCTTCTACATTAAGGGTAAGGAAAGACAGCAAAGATGCTGAGAGGGTCTTTGGACTGCAGAGGTCTGGGGTCAGGCTGAGAAGGAACATGTGGAACATGTGATTGGCACTGCAGCAGATCTACAGACATGAGCAGCAGACCCAAGTGCAGGGCACCAGGGACCAGCTACCCCCAGCAGGTGCGGTTGCCTTCATACAAAGCCCCGCCACTCCTGAGTGAGCTGAATGGAAGACGTGGATGTAACATCCCTTCCAGTGGCCCCTGATTTCCTGGGGGAGAAGGAAACTCAGAGGACTAGAACACAGTCTTCAACCCAGTACATTTAAATGAAGAGCTCCACTTGGAAAGATCTGGTCTGAAACTGAACAAGCCTTGAGGGGCAAGACCTTTAATTCGGTTATAGAAAATGAATTTCCTGCACACCCTAATTCCAGTGCATAAATTTTATTCCCATGAAATGTCTGTAACATCCCTTTAGAAATAACATGAACCTAGCCAAAAGGACAAGGTGACAGCCTTATTCTGAAGTCTGGGAGACGTACATTGGAATTTGATTACCTTTTCATGAGGAAAAGGCTGTCCAGAGTCTAAAAGTTAAGAGTCATGTGTGCTGAGGAGACTGAGGCTGACAGAGGCTCCATAACATGTCCCAGAAACAGAATAAATAAGTGGCATGACTCATGTTTGAACCCAGTTGGGCTCCGAAGGCTGTGCTGTCCTTCCTCCCTTTTGGCCATAGTCTCCCCCGTCACACACACACACACACAGCAATGCTTGGCTTCAATCTTACCACAAAGTAATATAATTAGAAGCCTTTTGCCTGTGGACCCATTGCCTAAGGGTAACTCTTAACAGGAGGAGACTGGCCCCCTCTCCATGAACACAGCAGAGACCTCTCCATGGAACCCGGAGCCATCAGCACCCAGTGCTGATGTCCGCATGCTCATCATGTGAAGCCAGAAATGGGCCAACAGCCAGAGCTGTTAGGTTGACCAGCTGTCCCAAGTTTGCCTGCAACTAAGTGGGGATGGGGGTGGGGGCGGAGACAGTCCCTGGAACACAGGACTTCCAATTGCAACCAGGAAACCCCCAGGCAAAGGCAGACAAGTTGTTCACTCTTCTCTTGTCTCCCAAAGCCAGGCCAGGGGAGAGAACAGAGGCCCCTGGGCGGGGGGGCGGGGGGTGTGGAGCACAGATGGGCTGAGGAGTTCTTGTAAGCGTGGAGTTACATAACACAGAGAAGGGGGTATGATTCAGCATCGCCACAAGTCGAAGAACATACACATGCCTAAATATAATTTACAAGTGGCTCCTCTTGATGGCATGGCACAACCAAATTAGCTCCTTAAAAAAAAACACACACAAAAAAAACACCCACTTGAAAGCACAACAGATGATCTGTACTTCTGCTCCAAAGCATAAAGTTTGCTCTGGTGGTAGAAATGGCAGCGGAGATGATCAGGACAGAATTGGGATTTGGTTCTGACACAATTGTCCTGGTGACCGTACATCACCCTATGTCCTGGGTGGCTTCCAAGACTCAAGTCCTGGTCCAGCCTCCTGGGCGCAACGCGTGGCCTTCACAGGAGTGTGCAGGTCCTGGCACGCACTCCGCCTAATTCCCTCCAGCCCAAGGCAGGGATTGATCTTGACTAAGGTGGGAGGGGACAGGAGCAGGGTCTGTGACAGAGAGCTTGCATCCGGAGTGGCAGAGGTCCAGGCTGTGTTTGAGAATGATCGCTCCCTCCCAGGAGAAGCAGGCTGGTGGAAGTGGCTGCAACAGTCAACTGTGCTGGACTTTCAAACACCAAGGACCAGGAGCGGGAGGGTGGGGTTCGCCTGGCGAGTCCGCAAGGACTGCCCTGCGGAGTTTAGTTCGGAAATCTGTTTTGAATTTACAGCACTGCCTCTTTAGGATGGTATTTTAAGGTGCTCTGCCAACCCGCAAGGGCTCCAAGTAGCTTTTGTTTCTGGACTCCCACAGACGAGGAGCTAAACTAACTGAGGGAGTGACCCAAATTTGTGAGCGTCGCAGGCGATCACAAACTGCCCCAACTCTTGCCCACTCTGCCCGTAGTCTATACTCCTGTCCATTGGGAAGTCAACCTGGGAACCCTTGCAAGCATGGCCTCGCCCACAGGTAATCAGCAGATAAATGACCAGTCCCTGCTCCTACATGGCCATCTCCCAAGGTCCCAGGAAGAAGGGTTTCAAGGACGAAAGTCTCTCAGAGACGTTTGTTGGTATAAACACAGCTTGGCAAAAAACAATCATTGTTGCCTTTCTGTGTTCCGTGCAGCCTGTGCTCTGGTATCTTCCTTTCATTGAAATAATTTAGGTAGGTGTCCTAGCATCGATCTACCCACGGTTGTAAGGAGAGATGTGCCTTGCAGCCTTGAAATGTTTTCAATTTTTACTCCTTCGAGTACAGTTTCCTAGCCAAGAGCACTTCAAGTTGTCATCAGAATTTACTGAAGAAAATGGAAGGGGAAGAAGCCCTCCCACCAGTTTGTCTCCATCCCCCACCGGTACCCCCAGACAAAGAAAAGGGAGGACAGACAGGAATGCACGTCCTCCCAAGGAGGCAAAAGAGGGCCTTTGCTTCAAATGGGAATTTTCCTTTTGGTTTCTACGTCTTTCTCCCTTTCCTGACTCCCAGCTTTCAACCTCCTTATGGATGAATAGATGTGCCACAAAGCTCGATTCTCCTGGTGGGAATGATGCTTTTAACCAAGAGGAATTTGTGCAGAAAAGCACATTGCTGAGTGAGGGCGAGCAAGCTCAGGAGCACGTGAGGATGGCGAACACCAGGCCTGTGGGTGGCCCGCTGAGTGAGCACAGCAGTTGGTGGGGACAGCAGGCTTCCGATGGACACATTCAGGCCTGGGCTGCAGAAACACGCTCACCTGCACCGTGTCAGGTTTCGGGCCACCAAGCCACAGTTGGCCCTGAGCCTCAGCTCCAGGTAGACTCACTGGCTGACCAGACCCAAACCCCTACCTCTTCACCCAGAGCCTCAGTGGGCTTATTCTGGGCATGACCCCATAGGGTTGTGAGGATGGAGTGCTATTATGCTGCATTGGGGGGGGGGGGCAGAGGAAGAGAGCAAATCAATGAAGAGAAGCTTGGAGAGAAAAGTGAGAAGCAAAACCAATATTGAACTTTCTAGAAACTTGCTTCTTCTCAAAGTGTGGTCCCTTGACCAGCAGCAGCAGCACTTGCGTCTGCTGGGAGCTGATTAGAAAGGTATTATGTCGAGTTTCCACCCAGGGCCACTGCAAAGGATCTGCATCTGAAGGAGATTCCTAGTGATTCATACGCACAAGAAAAGTTGAGAAGGGCTGACCGAGGATGGTACCTGGGAGCTTTTAAAAATTCCCAGCAGCTCTTTGCCATCACTGGTGCTTCTGGGCTAAAACACAAGCCTGTGTTTCATTTTGTTTTTTCAACCCTCTGATGAGTTGAATGGGTTTCCAGAGCTGAGAACCCATAGTTTGCAACACAGCAATGGTTCTCCGGCTATGGTCTCCCAGGGCGGCCTCCAGCATCGCCTGGGAACCTGTTAGAAAAACAGATTCTGGGGTCCCACCCAGATATACCGAATCAGCAACATGGGGCACGGAGGCTAGCAATCAATGTTTTAATAATCTCTCCAACCATTTATCCAGAAGCACTGCTATTGAGGAATCCAAAACTGGACTAAGATCTGCAAATACACTCAATTCTACTACTTAAAACTTCCAGAAACCTCTGTTACCTGTGGTTTCCTACATGCCTTTCTAAACATACCTCCTGTAAATCCTCTTAACACATGCGGCTAAAATAGGTGGATTGGATGCTGGGGTCCTTTCTGGCTATAAAACCCAGGGATCCTATACTTCCAAAGTTATAGCTTTAGCCCAGTTCACTGTCTCCTTACAGATGGCAACTTAGATACTCAACCATCTTCATCTACATAGGTCTCTTCCCATCTTGCTAGATCAGATCCTGCTCATTCTTTTTTTTTTTTTTTTTTAAGATTTTATTCATTATTTTTAGAGAGAAAGGCAGGGAGGGAGGAAGAAAGGGAGAGAAACATCAATGTATGGCTGCCTTTAACCTGCCTCCAGCTACAGACCTGGCTGGAGACCTGGCCTGCAACCTGGTTATGTGCCCTGGCTGGGGAATCAAACCAGCGACCCTTGGGTTCGCAGGCCAGCTCCTATCCACTGAAACCTGCTCATTCTTTCAGGTCACGTGTCCATGCTACCCCATCTGTTGATTGGTCCCCCTGCCATGTTTCTCATATCACTTGCTCATTGCATTCACGTCATTGCTTTCTATTAGTCATCTGCCTGATGCCTTGGTTCTCAGCCATATTTACTATTCCTTGAAATGGAACAGTGTTTTATTCTTCCTTAACTACTTCCAGCCTCTAGCATTGCCCTCTGCACATGGAAAGTAGCACATAAACACTGATTGCATTGAAACAAATGGGTTGAGGGCTCTCAAGAGGGTTGGAACTATAAGATGAATCATGACTGCTGGTTTCTCAAATACAGTAGGCAAGCATAGAATTACAAAGCAGCCCACAAGAGCACAGATACCATGAGTCTAATAAAGCTGACTCGCGTCCAAAGATTGAGTTTCAAAATAAGTCTAAAGCACATCCTCAGTAAAATCCACAAGAAGAAAATTATATCACTTTTACACTACTTGGCACATATCACTCCGTGATTATTTTATTGGATGAATTTTTGGATGAATGTGGATAGAAAATTTTCTAGACAAAAGCTCTAGAAAATTAAAACTGTGTTCATTGCCATCCCCACCTTGTATATATTTAAAGACACTTTATTAAAATTTAATTTGGCTGAACCATCTGCCAGACCTAGTAAAAACTTTACGTCCTCATCTTCACAACATTAAGAGGCAGGCATTTTTAGTCCCCCTTCTCCGGGTAAATTCAGGCTCTTGGAGGTTGGCTAACACACTCAAGGGCATCTATCTGGTCAGCTAAGAGGCAGGATAAGGACCACGCTCAAGGCCTCACTCACCAGAATGGCTGTTCTCTCCATTACATAATGATGCTTGACATTTCAGAGATTTCAACACATGCATTCAGCCCATGTGGCTTCATAGCCTGTGTGCCTATTTCTCCATTTTGGTTGTCATTAGCCGTGGTCACTTTCACGGTAAGGTGACCAACAGAACTTTAAGGGATTGAACCTAACAAGCTCCCTTTTATGAAGAGATTCAAGTGGAGAGGAATAGGAGGATGAGGATGAGGAAGGAGCAGAGTTGGTGCTCTGAGTAGTGTCACAAAGCCGCGTTTGTGTGCCTGCGAGTCCTCTAAGAATACAGAGCAAGGATTTAAATTGTATCTGGTGAGATACCTCCCACCCACATAGGCATCGGCAACCCACCACCACCTGCCAAGGGCGAAGGCTGGAAGGCTTCCCAGTGGTCACAGTTGCGGGTGCTGCCACTGATGTGCTAAAGAAATCTGCAAAATATGTGATCTTGCCCTCTTATCTCCCACTCTCAGCAGCAACCCCAGATCATACAAAGTACTAGCCCATTTCCTTAGGCTCTAGAATCTTACTGTTGGCAGGTCTCCCTACTGAATTATCTCCCTTCTTGCCTCTCAATGGTCTAAATTTTAAAATGCAGCCCCTTCTCCTCAACCTCTCACCTCTATACAGAACTGTCAATTTGTCATTGAGTCAGTGTCATTTTATACTAAGGAGTGAAAAACAGACAGGCATTACCTATTAGGGAAAGATACCTGAAAAAAAAAAAAAAAAAAAGACATCATCTTAAATGAGTTTTAAAGTAGTTAACCATGCAGAATTATTTTTAAAGGTGACCTTGTGAATATAAATGTTCTTTTTTTATGGAGGAAGGGGAAAGAATAGAGTTCTCTGGATTGTTTCTTATTTAATTATTGTTTCTCCAGGGAAGGAAATTAATAGCCTCCACAACTACAAGGCAGGAGACTCTCAACCTGACCTAGTTCTCTGTGATGGGGTAGGTTTAAAACTACGACTTTAATTTTGAATCTCCCTGGCTTATCTGAGAACAAAACTCATCAATACGTACAATGAACTGAGAAAGACTAGGGTCAAAGTCAAGCACAATGTAAGAACAGAGAGGACCAGAGCGGATTCAGAAAGAAGAACTCGGTGTCACAAAGGCAGGATGGAATGGAGCACTGGAGTCAATACCACCACAAACAGAAGTTGTCATGGAAACCCCCATTAGAAAGCAGGCAGTTGGAGTTTGGAAACTGGATGAAGAAAGACTTGATGGCAAGAAAGAAGCAAAAGGCTGAGGCCTCAGAATGAAATCAGCCACTAAGGAGGAGTGGAGTCATCATTCCACCATTGTGCCTATGAAAGTACACATCATTGTTACATGACTGAAGCATGACAATTTGAAAGGCTAGCCTGTCCAGCCAGGAGGTCTGTGAGCCAATGTGTTAGAATCTTTTGTGTGTGTGTGTGTGTGTGTGTGTGTGTGTGTTCATGACTCAGCCTGCAGAACAATGGGATAGGTGGGTGGAATCTCTCTTAAAAGATTTCTGAGAAGAATAGGTAATGTGTCCATATCTAATATGAAGCAGAAGTTAATTCTCTATTCAAAGATTAAGAGTAGAAGAAGCTAAAACAATTGCTTGCATGGTTTTGTGCACTAAACATTCCCTTTTAAATATGGACAGGAGGATTTTGCAGGCATACCAAGGATTGATTTCTCTGTTTTCTAGCTGAAACAAATTCTGAAATTGTATGATTACATGGGCTTATTACATTAGCATATGTAAGGCCCAGGGATTGGTTTTCCATAAATTACCTCTTAAAGAAGAGTCTGTAGTACTAAATGTACACATGTGGTTACAAAAATTTTCCAGAGAGGAAAAGCAGACAGCATGCCAGAGAAAAGAAAGAACTCTTTCAGCAGCACATAGAAACTACAGAAGGCTGATTCAAAAGCAGAGTATTTGTGTCTTTTCTGATACTTGAATCTGGAATAAGAGATTTTTCAGGAAAGCAAATAGTATATATGAGGAGAAAGGAAAACAAATTGCCATGATGTAATATGTAGGGGAAAAGAGGAGCTGGGGACTTCAGAAAATTGAAGATCTGTTATAAGTACTTCAGACTAGCTGGTCTGTGCTTCTCTGTCAAGTAACATAGCATCTATTCATTATGACCCTAGTGATTTCCTTTGTTGTTGTGAATTACATCCTAACTTTAATTTGGGTAAAACAAGGACTTGAAGGAAAATGGTAGGGAAGGGAAACTGCTATATTTATAGGTAATTGGTATGTTATTAGCTTAATATTATAACTGGGACAGGCTCAACTAAGGGATGTTCTGGGACTTCCAGAGGAGGCTAGCAGCAGAAGGAAAAAAATCTAGGACAGAATGGCGATGAGATAGGACTCAGGCCATGGGAGAAAACTTGGCTAGATAACCTGCTCCTTGGAGAAATAGGGTAAGAACTTAATGTTTAACCACCACCATTGATTGGAACCTCGAAGCAGATTGGAGCCCAACAATGAATAAGAAGGAGAGCAGAAGTCTGCGAGCAATAATGAATATCAAAGTTGTGTGATGGCAACTCTTTTGTCCTAGATAGAGTATCTAACATGGAGCACAAGTTCAAGAGGTAGAGTAGATAAGAGCCCAGAGTTCAGTTTCCTTGTGTGACCAGCTAGCAAAATCTAGGGGAGTTCCAGGGTCTTAGCCAAGTGGGATGCGGCCCACCGCAAAGGTTTAATTCTTACAGGTGATTCAGAGTCTACTCCAGGAACCGAAGCAGCAGTGGAATCCTGTAGATTCATGCAGCCACAGAAAGGGTGGGACTTTGGTGCACCCAGAGCTGAGGCATGGCTTACACTCATTTGCAAATTATTGGTTACCTGGTCTATATTAGTCAAGCTTTGATCAGGAACATAGAACCTACTCTAGCTATTTCCGGTAGAAGAGATTTAATGCAGGGAGTAAGAGGCTTAACAAAACCTTCGGAAGACTAGGGAACAAAAGGCAGTGACAAGTACTCTTAGAATTTAGGAAATCAGGAAGTTCAGGGATGGCAAGAGACAGGAACCAATGACCCCAGGCGCCTGCAACAGCACTAGAGGTGTTGCGTGGAAGGGGCCATGGTGAAAGCCTCCCCCAGGTCCTCACTGTGAAAGCCCCAAACCTGCCTGTTGTTGCTACAGGAACAGTGTTGAGCTCAAATTCTCTTCTACCGCTTAGTCTTGCTTGGCTTGAGATTTTCCCTTGGATGCAATGCAAGTGGGAAACCTTTAGCAAGGCTTCTGGGAAATGTAGTTCCCAGATTTTGCAGCCCATATGATTCAGGAAGAATGTACAAGGGGGGGAAAGATGATCTGGCACAAAGCCTAAGTGAGAAATGCTAGTAATATCCTGCTTGCTTATGGAGATGTGGTCCTACAAGGATTCCCCACAGGCCTGGGTAGGGTTGGTGCTGGCACAGCAAAGTCCAGCATATGCTAAAGAAGAAGTCAAG